>LPNX011092229.1:248710-384779 GCA_001517045.1 Pseudotsuga menziesii | reverse complement strand
ACCGCGTACATCAGGATGTGTGCATAATCCAAATCCTTTTGGAGTTTTCCTTGACATGGATCCGACTCATTTGACTCCTGGCCTTCCATATGCCTTGAGTTCACTCGGATTTGACCTTTCATTACCCCTTTGAAAAGCTATATAAGGAACCCCTTGGTACATTGAAGGCAAAAGAGAGAATTGAGAGCAAAGAAACTATAGTCCATTGTTTCCAGAACTTATGCTTGAGTATGCATCCCTTTGTCCCTTGGAGCACTTTTGCATTCTTCCCAAGCTTGCCTTTTGCTTTTGAGCTTGCTATCGAGAGATGGAGGATTGAAGTGGTGGAGGCCCAAGTGGGGGATTCAGTTTCTCCGGTTCGCAGATGTGCCGTCAGAGGTTGTATCTTGTAATCTCTGATTTATATTAATAGAAATATCTTTTCTTGTCCAATAATGTGTGTTTGAATGAATATTTTATCCATGGGATTATGTTAAATTCTTGTACATTATTGATTATATATGCTAGAATAGATCTAACACCATGATATATAGAATGCTTGTATAGTTTACTTGTTGTTGAGGAAGTAATCTATCAATTCAAGCTAAAGTTGGAAATCTCAACGGGGATCTACTTCAACCGTCCGAAATAAGGTACGAGGTCTGATCCTTTAGTGTTAGACATTTAATTTCTATTGCATATTGGAAAGGATTGATTTCTGGAGTCAAGCTGTCTGTTTTGGTACCCCAAGCCATAGGACTTTCTCTATGTAACAGAATTGGTGACTCCACTAGGGAGTTCCTATTAGTTGTCCTTTGGGGGTTGTTTTCTCGGCATTCAATGAATTTGAATTGCTCTTTCTCTCTTGTTTCTGTGTCGGGTATGGGGGCATGTATGCCTGGTAGAGTCTGATTGGTGTGAAGTTTGTCTCAGACTGTCTGTTTGCCTTGATTTTATGCACCTTTCTTCCTGTACGCGAGTTTTTGACTTACAGTCACGTATACACGTGGTTTCCTCTGCGATTTCCATGTATACACATGGGTTTACTGCGAACAATCGCGTATACCCTTAATTTTTCCTTTTTGTGGAAGATAATTGGTTGCTGAGTGAATTCTGACATTTGTTGAGTCTCCTTTGGCACTGCCTGAGTCTGTTTAGTCCTTTGTTTCTAACCAGAAACGTTTTTTTAGACTAAATTTTTCTTTTTTAAGAAGGTTCTTGTCATGGCTTTTTCGATTTTTTGTTTGACATTAGTGCATTAGAGTTCTTTTACCTTAGTGCTTTGCTTGAGTGTTGTTTGGGTGTGCTTGCAGAGTCTAGGGGTCGTAGAATCATTCTTTTGCTTTTTGCATCTCTTTTATTTTCAAAAAATCCAAAAACATTTGCTTATCATCATGCATTGCATTTTGCACTTTGCATTGTACTTGCACTAGATTTGCTTTCGAGTACTAGTTAGGACTTCATATAGGAAAATTTTCATTCATCATTTGAAGAAAAATTGTGCATTTCACGTAGTAGCATACCCTGTTTTCATGGACACAATGCATTTGCATTGATTGTTAGGTGTGCATTTTACTTCATGTTTCGTCATAACACCACTAGTTGCATGACCATATCCGATTTTTGAGTAATAAATCCAACTAAAATCAACGCTAAATTAAAATGAACTACACTCTTTTCTTTTCTAGGGTGCACCAACAAGCTTAGGTTTTAGGATCTTGGAATAGTTCATTGTAAGTCAATTCTCCAAGATCACTAAACAAAAACATGTATGTGTCTCTCCAGGTGAGTGTGTGAAATCCTTGATATAACCAGTGTTTCTCAGGATCCTCCTCTCAAAAGGGAGTTAAGCACGAGGCAGTGTGAGTGATTATTGATTGGGATGACCCCTAGTCATAACTAAGTAGCACCGGAGATATTTCCAGGATTGTATTCGTATCTGGGGGCTCTTTCGAGAGTTTCGGGCTTTGCTACCCTACCCATACGGTCAATCCTGCCTGCGAATATCCATCTAAGCATTGATTATATTGAGGTGACCTTAGTGGCCTTACCTAGGATATCAAGGGCATACTATGCAGGGGTTATTCTATGGGTGTCCGGCTAGGTTGGAGTTGGACAGCACAGTCGCTTTACGCGTTGAAGCTGAGGGCCACAATAATTGGTTACATACCTCCGCTTATTGTGTATGGGAGTCTCAAGCCTCTCCTAAGCGAGACATACCTGCTTCATTCAGGAGCTCACTTATCCAACCCTTGTTTTCTTGCATTTGGCTTTAGATTTTATTAGTGATTTCTCTATGCACGATGGTTGGCCTAGGGTTTACGTAAATAGAGAGTCTTTGCTATTTTTTGAGTCATTGTGGATTCGAGTGCGGTTCCTCACTGTTCTCATCGTTTAGCAGTACTTCCACCTTCTACTTCTCCTCCTCCTTTGGGAGAGAGACCTAGACAGTCTAGGCAGACTATGTCACACATTGATTCACACACCATGGGAGACCGTTTAGAGGATATTCTTGAACCACCTCCTCCCATTCATGTAGACGATGGGGAATTTACTCCTACTTATGATCCTTTGCCTGACTTAGCTAAGTTAGGTCCTGTGATTTTTGAGATAGGAGCCATGCATGATAGACCTACTCACTCTAGGGCTGATTCCCCATTGACGCATTACCAGTATGGAATGTTGGAGGACGCCGAGACTCATTTTGAACCCGCCAGCACTAGCTATGGTAGTTATGCTATGTCTGGTTTCCCTACACATGATTTGGCATTTCATGTTGAATCCGACTTCGAGCCTAACACTATGCCTGGGGGAACTCTCATTACTTACCATGCGGAGAGGTTTGGGAGCACTAGTCACATTGCACCTTCCATCCCAGTGGTGGAAGTTACATCATATATTCCTCCTAGGTCTAGGGTTAGTGATCCTATTAGGATACCAGATCCGAGACGAGTGACGATAGGTGGTAGTACATACTTGATTACTCAGATCCCTTCGTCCTCTATCCCTAGTTCTTCAAATTTCCACCCTCCACCTTATTCACATGGTCCTTCGAGTCGGCACATGGCTATGATTCAGGTCCGTACTGCGATTACTAGACCAATTGTGTCTCAAGTTCACATACCACCCGTTGCTTCGGGAGGCTATGTTCATGCTTCTAGAGGTCATATTACTACTTCTGTGGCATATATCCATACTTCCTATATCTATATTCATACATCCGAAGCGTATCTTCCTACCTACTAAGTGTCTCATGGGGCATCACATGCGATGACCTATGGACCCTATTATGGGACACAGTATAGACAGGGTTCTTCACCTTATGGAGGTAGGTATCAAAAACCTGCTTACTCTCCTAATTACAGCTTTGTAGCTCCTACTATTCAAGTTCCACTATACTATGGTGCTTCCACGCCACCATATATGGGTCATACGAGAGGAGGACACTATGGCCAAGGCCATGGTGGTAGTCAACCCTATATGAATCAGGGAGCGGTCCATTGACCTCACCATCCTAGGCTCCCTTTCCTCGCAACGCTTAATATTCCTGACTTATCGAGATTGACGAACGATCTTGTGGCTCATGACCCGGTTTGGCCGGCTGTCCCTACCAAGCTTCCTTCAAACATACCTAAGTTCGAGGGCAAATCGGGAGAGGATCTGAGCGAACACATTACTACGTTTCACCTATGGTGCTTTTCGAATTCATTACATCAATACTTAGTCTGTTTGATACTATTTCAACGCACCCTCATAGGGCCTGCTGCGAAATGGTATATAGAGTTACCTAGGGGTGCTTTCACTTTGTTTGACGACCTTACGATGACTTTTATTAATCACTTCCAGCTACCAGTGCGTTATGATGTTGGTACTGAAATCTTGTCGACATTTCGGCAAGATAAAGCCACACATATTTCTGATCATATTCAAGAGTGGAGTGGACGGAAGAGATTAATTAAATCCTTTATACCGCAGGAGTTCCTCCTTGATTGGTTCCTCAATTCGTTATTGTCGTATATAGCGAAGGATGTTTCCACATCCAGAGTACAGAATGAGGAACAAGTGATTTTTAGGGTGCAGGAACTGGACTTAATCTATGCTCAATCCGGTTTGTTGTATGAGATTATTCCCAATGCTCCTCGTTCCAGTTTCGATCCCAAAGTCAAACCTGGACCACTTGCCGATGATATTGTGGGTTGTGCAAGTGTGAAACCTGCAGATTCAGTTGCAAAACAAGTTGGTCAGTTGTTAATCAACCAATCTGCTTTAGGACAAGCTACAGCTTCATCTCAACCCGCCCAAACGGTAAATGTACTTTCTGTGTAGTCGTCAGACCAGAAGGGTAACCAGCAGCCCAGACGGAATAGAAAAAAGGGTAAAAATAATCGTAGGGGTGGGAATAAGAATGAGAATGCTAACAATAATGACAAGAATGGTTGAAATGCTGGGGGGGGAAAGAAAGCTAAATGTAAGGTTAAGTTCCCTTGCAAGTTGTGTAAGGATGATCACCTCACTTACTTGTGCCCTTGTATTGAGGAAGCTTTGAGATTCTTGGTACAGGGCCCAGCTATGCTAACTAACCCTTTACCGCATAATAAAAATATGAACTCAAAGTCCCATGACCAGTCTGATGATGATCATGATCCGCCGGAGACTAGTGGTTGTGGGTGCATTAATATGGTCAGTGCTGTGAAAGTTGTGATGCATGCGAAAGATTATGGTTCGTCACAACCCAGCCCAAGCAAAGAACTTGATCCACTAGGGTCCCCTTTGCATATTGAGAAACCTATGGATAAATCTGAGACTACACCTCGCATTCCTAAGGGATTCCTTAAGTGTTCAAGGAATAATCCAAATTCCCGAACCGCCCAGAACTATTCAGTTGTCGAGGATTTGGGCCATACTCCTTGTCCGATGTCTGCATTGGAAGTGCTTCAGAGTTGTCCTTCTCAAAGGAAGGCATTGCTTTCTACCCTTGGTGTGAACAATGATGATTCTTCCTCCGCGATTAAATTTGAAACCGCGGGACTTCATCCTCGCTCGCCCTACTATGTGTCTCTTTTGGTTCACATAGAATGTCTTAATAAGATCGTCAAGCGTACTGTAATTGACGAGGGCGCTGCTGCTTCTATGATGTCTTTGTCCTATTGGAAGGGTCTGGGTTCTCCTGAGCTGTCTAAATCAGTGACCATGTTAACTGTGTTTGATGGGAGATCTTTTAGGCCACACAGTATCCGTCCTTCCCTTAAATTCTGTTTGGGAGGGAATACCATTGCGATAGAGGTCGAGGTTGTTGATGCACCCCTTGACTACATTCTCTTGCTGGGTAGGAACTGGATGTACAGCATGCAAGCCATTGCTTCTTCCTTGTTCCACGTTGTATGCTTTCCTCATAATGGGAAGATTGTAACGATTGATCAAATGACATTCAAGAATCCGTCTGTTACCGCATCTTCGGGAGCTTCAATCTTGATCGTTGAACATTCTCAGTCGGCAACTGGGAGTGTGGGTGTAGGCATGTACCCATCCCTTATGGGGATCTTTAGTTTTCCTGCACCGATCCTCATGATAGGATCTATTTTCGATGAGGCTTCGACATCTATGAGATCGGTGTCTTTTCGCACGATTCATTTGGAAGATCCTTGGATTCTTCCTGCACCGAGCACTTCGAGTGAGCCCATCATGACGGACGTCTCATTGCCTGCAGCCATGATTGCTTATCAAGCTAATTTGGAGTCTGCTACAGAGCCTAGTCCTTCCTCTTCATGAACAGAGGAGGAGGACCCTTATGTGCTACTAGCATGGGTAGTACAATATTCTCACGTGCATGACTATCTTGATACGGTTTTCCCTTCAAATGAAGCGATTATTGAGGCTATGTCAGGGGTTGAGCCACCATGGGAGGAACTCCGTCATAGATTGTATTTTCTTCCAGAGCTTGACCATTTGGAGCGTGAGGATTTTAGGGCGGTTCTTAGTCAAAGAGTTGGTTAGTCATGTTGTTCCATTAAGCTCTCCTGGTCCAATGGCTGATGGAAACATGGTAAACATATCTTCAATGATTCCTATCAACATCTCTCGTAATCCTGGCATGGTAGAGAATTTCTATATTGGGGTGGAATGTTCCCATGATGAGATTCTGGAATACACTGAACTATTTAAGGAATTCTGTGATATTTTTGCTTGGTCTTATGATGAGATGCTAGATATTGACCCTTGAATTGTTGAACACAAGATTAATACTTACCCCAATGCTAAGCATGTTCGATAGCATTTATGCACGGTGAATCCTAGGAAAGAACCCACCATTAAGGTAGAGATAGAGAAGCTGTTGAAAGCCAGGTTCATCTATCCCATTCCCTTGACGGAATGGGTTTCAAACCCCGTTCTGGTGGATAAGAAGCAGGGAGCGATCCGCATATGTACTGATTTCTACGATTTGAATCGTGCCTGTCCTAAGGACAACTTCCCCACACCATTTATTGATCATATTTTGGATGAGTGTGTAGGTAGCGAGGTGTTCTCCTTCATGGACGGCTTTTCCGGATATAATCAGATACAGATTAAACATGAGGACCAACATAAGACCATATTTATCTGTCCTTGGGGAACGTTTGCATATCAGAAAACGCCTTTTGGCCTAAAAAACGCCGGAGCTACATTTCAGCAGGCAATGACCTTGATCTTCCACGATCTCAAGTCAATTATTGAAGTACTTTTGGATGACCTCACTGCTCATTCTCATATGAGAATGCATCATCCCTATCACTTGAGGTTGGTATTTGAAAGATGGCGGCACTATTTAGTTAGATTAAATCCTCATAACTGCATTTTTTGCATGAAGTCAGGTCATTTGTTAGGATTCATCATTTCGAAAGAGGGTATAAGAGTCGACCCTTTGAAGTTTGAGGCAATACTTCAGTTGTCTCCCCCAAAAAATATTCGTCATCTTCAGTGTTTGCAAGGCATGGAAAACTTCTTACGAAGATTTGCTGTCAACTTTTCCAATTTGACTAGAGGCTTCATGCATCTCTTGAATAAGGATACTCCCTTTGATTGGGATGAGTGAGCCCAGGAGTCCTTTGATGCACTCAAGCGAGCCCTACCATCGGCCCTGGTGATTAGTCCCCTGGACTATAGCCGTGATTTCTTATTATATGTGGCTGCATCTTTAGAGACGATTGGTATGGTTTTGGTTCAAGAGGATGAGGAGCTCCAAGAGCATGTCATATATTATCTGATCCGGAACCTTATTGACGCAGAGATTCGTTATTCTCATGTCGAGAAGCTTGCTTTAGCTACCGTGCATGCAATTCAGTGGTTGAGACATTATATTCTCCTTCGCCAGACCTTGGTTGTGGCCCATGTCAATCCGTTTCAGTTCATCCTCATCCATAGGATGATTGGGGGAAAATATAATAAATAGATTGTCATTCTACAAGAATTTGATCTCAAGTTTGTTTCGGCAAAATCAAAAAAGTCTTTAATCTTTGCAGAGCTTATATCGGATTTCCCGAGCGAGGCCAAGGAGTTGGATTGTGAAGATACGTTTGTCGATGACCACATCTTCTTAATATCAACGTTAGACCCATGGTATGGGGATATCATAATATATTTACAAACACTAAAGACCCCTACTCACCTCTCGCGAGATGAACGACGATGATTACATCACGTCTCTAAGAACTACCTCATAGTGGACAATACTTTGTACTGCCATGGGGTAGATTCCATTTTACGATGTTGTTTAACTCATGAGGAGGCTGAGGTAGTGTTGAGTGATTTCCATGGAGGGGCGTGTGGTGGTCATTTATCTGGGATTTCTACAGCTCAAAATATTTTAAGAGCGGGTTATTTCTGGACTTCGATCTTTAAAGATTGTATTGATGCGGTCAAGAGGTGCCACCCTTGCCAGGTGTTCGCACATAATATGCACTCGAAACTTGCCCCATTACATCCTGTTATCACCGCCGGTCCCTTCACTAAGTGGGGGCTCAATTTTATTGATTGCAACCCAGATTCAGCTGGGAGGCACCATCACATTATAGTGGCTGTTGATTACTTCACGAAATGGGCTGAGGCTATGCCTACAGTAAAATACGACAGTGAGAGAGCCGCTCACTTTGTATTCAACCAAATTATTACTCGGTTCAGGATTATGAAAGAGCTTGTCACTGACCATGGCTTGCACTTTCAGAACCGTATGATGGAAGAGTTGGCATCGAAGTTAGGGTATAAGCAAGAGCACTCCTCTTCTTACTACCCTCAAGCAAATGGACAAGTAGAGGCAATGAATAAATCACTCAAATCCATTCTCCAACGAACCATCGCACAAAGCAATACGAATTGGCACATTATGTTATACTCTACTTTGTGGGCATATCGAACCGTTGTTAAGCCTACCACTATTTTTTCTCCGTATCAACTTGTACATGGAGTGGAGTCAATATTGCCGGTTGAATGCGAGATTCCTTCGTTGAAGCTAGCTGTGGAACTCTTACCAGACACTTCACCTTTGGGGGAGCATTTGGTTCACCTTGAGCAACTTGATGAGCAACGTCAGGATGCCTTGGTGGCTCTAGAGGTTAATAAGCGTCGCATAAAGGCCCAATACGATAAGTCTGTCTGTCCAAGGGCGTTTAGTGAAGGAGACTTGGTCCTTTTGTGGGATCAACCGAAAGAACCCTTGGGGGCATGGAAATTTAATCCTATGTGGCATGGTCCTTACGTGGTCAAGCATGTGTTAGAGAAGGGTGCCTATGAGTTAGTGGATTACGAAGGGATGGCCTTGGTGGAGCCTAGAAATGGGCTCTATCTCAACAAATACTATGCATGATTTTCACCCAAGGCCGCTTATTGTATATTATTGTACAGCTTTGCATAGTTATATCTTTTCTTATCATGATCGGGTTTGTGATTAGTTTCCATTTCTTTTGGCAGATGTCAATGAATCTTCCACCTACATAGGATTTGCGGATGGTGAGAGCCATCACACTCAACAATCAGCCTTTGCTGCTTGGGTGATTTATACTCCCATGGGTCAGGTACTGTCTTCAGGAGGTGTATGTCTACGGCCATCTTCCAACAATGTTGTTGAATACAGCACCGTTATTGAGCTTCTACGAGATGCCATTCTACATGGCATTTTATCTCTTGAGGTACGTCTTGATTCGGAGTTAGTAGTGTCACAGCTCAATGGTTTGTACCATCTTAGAGATCCGACATTATTGAGAAGGTTCTTGCGTGTGAGATTGTTAGAACGGAAATTTGACAATATAACATATATACACATTCCAAGAAATAATAATCAAGTTGCTGACTCATATGATAACTACGTGTTAGATTGGCATTTGTTTCATTCACAATAAAGTAATCACAAAACAATTTTTACACATGTAAATAAATAAATCAATCACCATAAAACTTTTTATATATATACATCAAAAATGTGGTAATACATAGTGTCAGGATACAAAATTGGGGCTTTTAAGCCACCATCATATAATACACGGTCATAAAAAATGTATACACTCCCAGGTGTCTAATCCTATGGAGGAGGAGGAGGGTTGTGATCATGGAACATCACTACGACTCTAGCCAGCCGTCGAAATAAATGCACCCATGCGCATGGTACACCCACCACCTGTCGCTGCATGGCCTCAGGCAAGTCCTCGACTTGCGCCACGGGAACTCTATGAGTCAGTCTCACAAATTTGGTATGAATGCTCTGGAGCATTCGCTCTGCATCCACACTTGTGATGTCATCTCCTCTTCCCCTCCGTCTATGACGAGGGAATCCCCCTGGCCGCCGTGGTCCCACATCTACACACAAATGGTAGATGTCACTATGTATTGTCATGCAAAAACATGTCTTTTTGATTCCATATAATCAATAAAACACAAAAAAAAAATAACTCAAAAAATTTTAAAAAGAGTGAGGGTCGAGATTCGTTACCTATATTGCCATATGTCGATCCTGGTGGTAGCGACATATCCGGGTCCCCCCAGAAATCTATCCCTGCATAGGGGTAGTCATCGATGGCAACTATCTGTCGTCGCCACCATGGAAAGAAGTCAGCTGGATATGGGTTGGCCACCCTACCACCCCCCAGTCTACGCATAGCATCTGCCCAACGCTGTTGGGCCGGATCTTGAACCCTGTTGAGAGGAATGTCCACTCTAGGGCTCAATCATGGAACACGCTCAAAGAAAAACGTGCTCAGAATACTACTGAACCCAAATTTCCGCACCCTACCTGCCTTACACTCATTGAGCTGGTGTTTCATGTTGCTCAGTAGTGTAGTACTCCAGTCGTAAATAGTGGGTCTCATACACTCCACTACATAGAACATCAAAGGCCATGAGGCCTGGTGGAGTGATGCTAAGACGGCTATCCTTCCCAGTGTCAATAATATGGCCTTTAGGCCCAGCACCTGTATAGCATTGGTAGGGACCTGACTCCCCACCTTCTCGGTGTCTGGATAATAGTACACTACAATGTACTCGTCGATAGTTAGTCCACCCCCTGGCCCACCACAGGAATGAAGGTTCACCACCTCCCCTTGTCTAGAAAGCCCTATGATAAAGTATATGTCCTCCACCTCTATGGTGAGGGACATCCCATCAATATGGAAGGACTTCGAGTCTAGATCCCAATAGTCTACCAGCATCTGTAACAGTCTTGGTTTGGCCCTCAAACCACCAAGACACCAGGACTTGTAGAGTTCGCATGCATGTAAAGCTTGTTGAGCCATTAAGTCAGCCCTTACTGCTTGATCTACTTCACCATGCTCACACTCTCTCCACTCTAGGACCATCCTGCACAAAAAATTGGGAATTTTCCATTAGTTTATTGAAAAATTCATATGCGCGCCCTCATACGTGACTGTTTTCAAAACAACCGCGTATGTACGCAGGTTTGATTCCATTTTCCGTGTATATCCATCCCTATACGTGAAAAAAACCTTGATTTCCATGTGGGCCGCAGTGCTCATATTGGGTTGGCCTAGAAACCTAATTAGACCATGGAAATTCATAAAAATTATATCAAAATGCAAGAGGAGAGCATGAGTAAATACCTGGAAGAAACGGTAGTGAATTCCGCCGGCTGGATCTCTAGGAATTCGCTGTTGAAAATCAGAGCTCAAATGGGTAAAAGTTTCAAATGATTTATATTTTTTACTATTTATAGAAATTTTTCAAATATTTGAAAATTTTTACCCCCTTTTCTATATTTTCGACATTTCTTAACCATTTTGGACCGTTTTTTACATAATTTGTGATGTAGAATACCTTTTTCAGTGTCGTTTCAACCATTGGATTGACTCGTTCGTGCCGATCTCAGGTATCATGTCTAAAATGGCATATAGGTTAGGTTTCGCCACCATTTGCATTTTGCGTGACCTTATGACCATCTCTTCATGGCCTTAGGTACGAACCCACTCTATTATGTCACGGAACCTTCTTGTTGCTTTAGAAGTGGTATGATATGAGTGGTAGAGCTTTACCTTCCATGGGTACTCTAGTTAGCGCGTTATTTGCATTTGGCACCCATGCTGACGTTTTCTCCTTTAGGGTGTGGGATTCTGTTGTACAACACTGCCATGACATTTCACAAGAGCCTCATACTCCTCTTGATTTTATGCTGGCCTATTTCCCTCAGGACTCCCTTATGTCAAATTGTGAATGCATTATCATGAGCTTTTCCTGCCTTATTGAGATTTATGCCGGCTCCCCTGACATTGCGTTTCATCCATATAGCTCCAGCTTGTCTCATGTCTAGCCATGCAGAGCCATTTTTTATATCCTTCGCAGCTTGATTCCCTTTTTACCGGGAGGGGATTTTCCCCCTAGTGTCGATATCCTACACATGTATCCTTGCATTGAGCATAGGTATGTTCCACTTCTTGGAACTAGTTTGTTTAACCTTATGACACTCATCTCCTCCTAGTTTAACTATAAAGCTATTTTATTCCTTTTTCAAGCTTTTCAAATAACTGAAAAAGTCCAAAAAAAAAAAATCAAAAAACCAAAAAGCCGGACAAGGAAAGATGTTCTATGTGGAAGCTGTCGAGTCATGTTGCCTTCGAACAGAGCACTGTATATCACATCCATTGGTTTGGTTATAGTTTGACTTTAGGAGTTGTACTCGTTTATCTAAGTTTATCTCCATCAACTGGTTAAGATTCCAGTCCCTATGGAGCCTCTGTTGATGCCTCCTGTGTCGCAGAGATGTCCCAGTTTGTATATCGAGTCTATGTTGCCTTCATTCAGTCACCATATGAAGTTATGCTCTTGTTCGAAGGAAGTTGAAACCTGATTCGGCCATTTCTTAGTTATCTTGACTTTGCATGTCAGCCATTCCCAGTATAGTTACTGTTTCGTGCACCTTATGATCGAGTCCTTCCACATTATACAGCTTTGCTAAGTACCTCGTGTTGGATGATGGGGGATGCCTTAATTCCCTCCTTCCAGCAGATTTCATCCCATCGACATCAGATCATTTATTTTGGGATTGGAATCTAGAGTCATTTTGAGTGCCTTGAGACTTGCAGTCATCAGTGGCAGGTTCTCTCGCCATCGATAGTTTCTTGGGAATACATCAATGTCCCCTGATCGATGGATCCTCTCAAGTGTTTGACCTCAACACATTTATTCACACTTGTTAGTTTTCACTCTAGTACCTTGATTCCCATTTTCATTATCGGTGGGTGCTCTCACATCTATTAACGATATACATTAATGACCGGCAATCAGACGATGGACTACTATGTTCGACCTCAACACCTCTATTCGCATAGTAGGACATGTACTCGTAGCGGTTTGTGTAGAAGAATTTCCAGATTGGTGGCATCTCTTATATGCTACCTCCTTGATCGTGCCAGTGTTCATGAGATTTCAGTTCTCGTGACTTGATTCCAGTATATGTCAGATATATCCAGCCACTATGGAGATCTTGATCTATTATATGTCTTCAGCCATTTTTTCATCATGGAGATTCTGATCTATGTATATTGTACATGGCGATGACCACATATGTGATATCATGTATTATGTCTATTCATGGCCATTGTACTCTTATGTATCCGGGACTGCCATATGTATTTGCAATTATATGCAGAGTGGTATTATTGTACTATGCTGATTGGGTGGCTGGTCTTCCATTTGGGATCCTTCATCACTTCACTTCTGGGATGGACTTATCATGTATTTCTGCCATCGTATGACCCCTATGACCTCACACATTAGGGGGCATCTGTTATAGCGGATTTCACCACTCCAGGTGAATCACACTTTGTATGGCCTTCCCCTGTCCCGCTGCAAACTCCTTAGACCCCATGTTCCACTTTTTGTCCTTTGATGTTTCCTTGATCATCCCTAAAAACATATGAAAAATGATACACATGAATTTTAAACCTATAAGCGCGTATATACGTGGGTTTGACCACTAAAACCATGTACATCGGGATGTGTGCATAATCCAAATCCTTTTGGAGTTTTCCTTGACATGGATCTGACTCATTTGACTCCTGGCCTTCCATATGCCTTGAGTTCACTCGGATTCGACCTTTCATTACCCCTTTGAAAAGCTATATAAGGAACCCCTTGGTACATTGAAGGCAGAAGAGAGAATTGAGAGAAAAGAAACTATAGTCCATTGTTGCCGGAACTTATGCTTGAGTCTGCATCCCTTTGTCCCTTGGAGCACTTTTGCATTCTTCCCAAGCTTGCCTTTTTCTTATGAGCTTGCTATCAAGAGATGGAGGATTGAAGTGGTGGAGGCCCAAGTGGGGGATTCAGTTTCTCCGGTTTGCAGACATGTCATCAAAGGTTGTATCTTGTAATCTCTGATTTATATTAATAGAAATATATTTTCCTGTCCAATAATGTGTGTTTGAATGAATATTTTATCCATGGGATTATGTCAAATGCTTGTACATTATTGATTATATATTCTAGAATAAATCTAACACCATGATATATAGAATGATTGTATTGTTTACTTGTTGTTGAGGAAGTAATCTATCAATTCAAGCTAAAGTTGGAAAGCTCAACGGGGATCTACTTCAACCGTCTGGAATAAGGTACGAGGTCTGATCCTTTAGTGTTAGACATTTAATTTCTATTGCATATTGGAAAGGATTTATTTCTAGAGTCAAGCTGTCTATTTTGGTACCCCAAGCCATAGGAATTTCTTTCTGTAACAATTCCTCATCACTTGAGGAATCTTCTTTGGATTGTGAGAGCTTAATATTCAGTTGCTCCCATTTTCTCTTCTCTTATTATGAGCCGAGATTCTTCTTGTGTGCACTCTTCCCAGAGTCTACTGAAGGTAATCACTTCCTTTTGGCACACATTCCTCAAATGAATGAATTCCATGATCCTGGGAGGCCATTCAAGGTGGTTATAACAATATCTTATTCTTCTTTGATTGCTTCATCATAGCATCGAACACTTCCTTTTGGTGTCTTCAAGGATGACACATGAGGAATGAGATGATATTTAATAGAATCTACAATGATTCTCTTGGCTCTAGCCTTAGCCTTATCTCCCTCTGGCTCTTATAACTTCTTTACTGAAATACTGATCTAAGTCAATTTCTTCAAGGATCACAGAGTTCCTATACTTTTTTCCGATTTATATTCTTCCCTTCAAATAGATTGCTCAAGGAATCAAATATCTCTTTAGGTGTCTTTAGGGAAGACACTTGTGGTATAAGGTGATCCTTGATAGAATCATCAATAATCCTCCTGGCCTTGACCAAGTTCTTCTTGTGTAAGGCTTTATCCTCATCTCCCTATGGAACTCGAACCTCTCCACTTATGTAGGTTTCCAATTCATTTTCTTGAAGAACCAGTGAGATTCCATACTTCCATGATTGGGAGTTGTCAGCTTCACCATGCTTGTCATTAATCTCATGTGATTTTTCATTTTGAAATGAGAACCTCAAATGTAAATAGCAAAATTTTAGATCTTACCAATTTGAGGTGTCCATCCTGGTTCCGGAGCTAGCTGATATAGGGTTTGTCAGAGAAACCCTAATTTTCAAAATTTGGAATTTAAAACTTCTAAGTGGGTAGAAATATGGTCCTATTCAAGGTGAGTTGTTCAATGTACTCCTTTTCTGAAAATAGTGGAGGGAAGCTCCCAGAACAAGAAGCCCTAGTTTTCCAATTTCTTCTGCATAAATGTCTGATATTGTTTATGTGGTACCTCTGAAAGTACTACTCCCCTATGTCTAAAATTTTGTTATAAGGTATCCTAGTCTATCCTCTTTAAAAAACCATAGGTTTTAGAAGAATTGGTTTTACCAATTGGGACTTATGAGATTTTTCCTAAGGTGACTTGTTTCAGGACTGTTCAGCATAGTGAACTTGTATAGACTGCCACATGTCATTGTTTCACCTTCGAGGTCTGAAAATTTTACCAAATAAATTAAAGTATGTTCCCTATTTAGATATGTTGTGAAATTTTATTTATACCTTTGTATCTCGAGATATATAAATTTTACTAAGGTGTCATGTTTAGGGATGAATCCAAGGAGAGGTTGGAACCCTTATTTGGATGACTCATATCTCCAAGAATATAGTGAATCTGAGGCTGAAACATTTACACAGGGTACCTTAGGAATTTATCTTAGTCCTATAAAAGTTTCAACTCCTGATCCTTCTCCAATATCTAGATATAGAGAATTCACCAAAATGACTAGTTTTAGTCTTTTAGGGTTTTGTAGTCCGGGGTCAAATTAGGGTTTGACTTTCCCAGATTTTTACCCAACCAAAAATTTCAATCTTGTTCTCTAAATTTTGATTTTGAGGAGGAGAGAAATACTATGTTGGGCTCACTCAAAAATTCCTATTCTGTGAAAACCCCTAATTTCCCGTAGTAGTGACATGTCAAAAACTGAAAATACCTGGAATCAAATTCTTCTTCAACAGAAAGATGCACCCTTCAATGGAGAGTTATCCTAGCCTCCTTTTGTTGATGATATATGGAGAGAGACCAAAAAAGTAAGAATCCCTAGCTTCCGCGACTGCATAGTGTCTTCTTCTCAAATTAGCTCTGATACCATGTTAGATTTTTATCATTTAATCAATATGATCTAGGATCTTATCTGAGAGAATAGCATGCACAACAATAATCACAAGAGATAAGAGACCCGAATATTTTTCCTCGGGGAAACCATAAAGGAGAAAACCCCACAACTTCCTCAGAGATAGAATGAGCACCAATGGCAAAAGTAAAACCCAAAAACACAAAGATGATCTCCAATAACTATTCTCTCTCTCACTTGTGCAAGCTCCTCTTCTCTCACTCATGCGCTAGAGTTGAGTGAGTGTATGTTTCAAATAGAGACTCTCACTCTCTATTTATACTAGTTTTCCACTTGACAATTACTTATCAGGGCCGACCTCACTAGGAGAGTCTAATAGCCCTAGTAACCCTCAACTGTGGGGACTATTTCCCCGACTTACAATGGAGGGTTAACCTCTATGACTTTACATGAATTTATTATATTAATGATTCTCCTGGTAGGAACATCGGGGTACAATGAAATACAACATAAGATATACAAGTGAATACATTATGAAGTTACAAATACATCAACACCATGGAGTCATCATATATCTGTTTCAATTGAGGTGGAATTAATATTCTGATTGACTCCCCAACCTCATTATAGATCAACAATTCATTTTATTTCTTTTCTTGTGTTTGGATGCACCTATATTTACATACTCAAACCTCATAACTTATTCCCACTTTCCTGGAACTTTGGAACTCACTTGAAAACAACACTAGGATGCATTGTGTTGAGACCTGGAAATTCACAGGCTGCAACAGTAAGGGATTCTCCCCAATCAACATTCCCAACTAGCCCGTTGACTGTTTGGTGTAGGGAATTCGTCCGGTTTGCGGTCCGGCTACCGTAGGTCAAACAACAAACAAAGGGTTTACCGGTTGCGGCCCGGTCCACCAATTTTTTTGTATTTTGACTTAAACAATGAAATGCAGGTGCCTAACTAACAATGCAGGGTGATAAAAATGCAGGGAGCAATCACAATGTGATGCGTGGGTTCTTATCTCTCGTCTTAGGGATCGCAAACATTCAAATCACATACGACAATAAGATAAACTATTTATCTAAACTATCCCTAGGGAGAAGAATTAGCATTTATCGGTGAGTAATATATTTTGTACATGCATAATGAAGAATTACAGATAGCTGATACTCCATTCAAGACACATGAACAATTACAGATATTTAAACAATCAGATAGCTAATCGTTTTATGAACAGCACTTATTACTCACAGTGGAAGAAATCCTGAAGATACTGAAGAACATTTAACAAGAACATAGGTTCAGGAAATTAAACACTCTCACAGTAAATGAAACATGGCTGAAAATGAAATAGTTCCTCTTCAACATTATTCATTGAGTTGCATTGATACATTCCACATTTCACTCTCTCCAGCAGGCAAACTTGCAGTTTTCCTTTGCAAAACGAAATAGTTCCTCTTACAAGTAAACCTTACAAAAAATTTCCAGGGAAAAAGCCCCTTTCAATCCTCTCTTTAACCTATTTTTACTACCCAACAGGTCTTTTGGGCTTCTCCCCCCAAAACCTCCAACCTTTCAATCCCCAACGCTTCATATCCCTTTGTTCTGTCTTTTCTTGCATACTCATGATTGGTTAAGTAACTGTTGTATCCTTTGGACTCGCGCTTTCATTGTCTTCGAAGTGGTTTTGGTCATACCACCATCAACGGTCTGCCTCCCTTCTTACCGTGGCATTTTCATCATTTTCCAGGATTTCACCTGCACACAACAACGAGATCCAATCATCGAAAACATAACTGCACAAATAATGTGAAATAAAATTACCAATCCACGGAAAATGACTGGCCGCATCTCTATAATCGACAAGAGGCTGGATTAAGTCTTTTTGGGTGGGAAGATCTGAAACGGCCCTCGGAAGGTTCTGACATTGGACGGGAGAAGGTTCTCCTATCCGTAACGGCGGAAAGAAAAGAGCTAACGGTGCTAAGAAGCGGGCTAGAAAAACTTTACATCGGACGTCGGAAGGGTTTGTAAAACGGACGCTAAACCACTATCCTAGCCGCAATGGTGGAAGGGGGGAGACTTCAGGCACGTGACGGAAAGGGCGGGAAAACTTTAAGTCGAAATTCAGAAGGCTTCAACGTCGGAAGCAACATAGATCTCCTGGCTGCAACGGCAGATGAAGAAAAGATATAGTCACGCGGTGGGCATCGGGGAGCGGATCGTTTCACACTTCGGAATCTAACCCGATTTGAGAGCCACGGCGGTGGACGAGACGAAGATTACAGCCCCCGATTCAACATAAAAGATGCCCAAAAAACTAAGTAATGGAACACTCAGAACATCGATGGTCCAGCTGATTCACCTCAGAGACAATGGGCAACCGATCAGACGGGTTTCTGGCTAGCCGGCCACATTCGATTCCGCGACCAATAAAAAAATCTAGAAACATGCATCCTCTGGAAATGGGCCGCAAAATAATCATTAAAATCAAACAAAGCTAAAGCAAGACCAAACCTTCATGGATCAAACAAAAATAGAGCAGCTTTAAACAGAAAAGAGGGGCCCCAACATTTAAGAAAATTGGGGGGAAATGGTTGCAGTGCAACAACTGGCAATTTCCTGGTGAACCTAGATCTCTGAGCGATCAACCTTTGAGTGACAGACTGTTTAACAACAAAACATCATATTGAATTCTTCCAACAATATGGATTTCTTAAATGAAAGCAGTGTGTACCTTTAATCATTGATGACAGTCTGATTAGGGAGAAAGAAAAACAAAATCTTCAAGTCTAGATAACTATGCTGAGGCCGGACGATGAATTTCATTATTACCTTTGTCTTCAAGTGGCTAAAAGCTTTGGACACCACAGGATTGGAGCATATGGTAAATAGAAATATCCGTTTGTTCCCCATTCCCATGCCATTTTCGCACTTTTCTTGTGATCTCAGACTTTTGTCCTATTTCATATGAGTTTGTTTACATGCCTTTCTTACTGAATTTTGATTCAAGATCCTCTATCCCATAGTGTCCTTTTGTGTGAGTGGTGTACTTCAAGTTCAAACCCACGGACGGAGAGGATCTTTCGACAATTAAGTATTTGTAATTCAACATCTGCTTTGATTTATGATGCTTTCATAAGAGTTTTTTGACTCTTTATTTGCCTTTTGGCATTCATTTCTTGGCATGGGATCATTTATATTTAATACACTGTTCACCTTGCTCCTTTCCATGGGTCCTTGGCTGTTTCTCCTTAGAACATTTTAAATATGACGTGGATGGAGCCTCGACATAGTACCCCAGACTCCTCGAATCTGGTTTATTTCACAGGGGTTAAGCAGGACTTCAATGCACACAGAGTTCTTCGAGAAAACCGCTATACTGGAAGAAATTCTTTCATATAAATTAGCAACCCATAGTCTGACACCAAAACGTTTATCAAACCCAAAAATTTCGGATGTATTCCATGCAACCGCAGGTTTTCTCCCTTTATTGAAAATCAACAAATAAATATTTTAACCAAATAAAAGTATGACTCGAAAATAACCAAAAAGATTATTTATATACAAAACAGAAAAACTCAAAGAAAACTCAAGAAAAGTAAGGCTTGAGAACCAAACCATTAACTGGCAAGTTCTCCTCCCATCCCTGTAAATCTTGCAGCTTATAAGTAGTGGGGCCAAGTTTTGCTATGATTTGAAATGGGCCTACCCACAACTGCTGGAACTTGGTATGCTTTCCTTTCTCATCATGGGGATGGTCCCATTTGAGGACTAAGTCTCCTACTTCAAAGTCTTTTGTCCCAGCTTTATGTTTGTCAAACCATCTTTTTACTACCTCCTGCTGCTGTTTAAAACGCTCCCTAGCCTTGGATCTGGCCTCTTCTGCTTTCAGGAGATTGTATATTCTTATTTGTAGAACTTCATCATCTGACCCCCTAGACTCTTAAGCTAGAATGGAAGATGGTAGCATGATATTGGGAGGGAGGATGGCCTCTTTACCGTAGACAAGGGTATAGGGTGACACTCCTATAGCATAATTGGGGGTGACTCTGTCAGCCCAAAGGGCGTTGGGTAAGGCTGAGTGCCAACTCCTCTGGTTTTCTATTACAGTCTTCTTCAGAATTCTAATCAGGTTTTTATTAGAGGATTCGGCCAGGCCATTTCCTTGTGGATAATAGTTAGTGGAATAATGCAATTTTATTCCTTTATCATGAGCAAATGTAGTCAATTTGATCGATGAAAAGTATTTAGCATTATCAAAGACTAACGAAACTAGAACTCCAAACCTGGTCATGATATGATCTTGTAGGAAGCTAATGACTTCGTCTTCGTTTATCTTGCGTAGTGGGATAGCTTCGACCCAGCGAGTGAAATAATCAGTTGCAGTAAGAATGTACTTGTGCAGCAGGGAAGAGTTCGGTTTTATCTCACCAATAATGTCTAGCCCCCATTGCTCAAATGGTTTCGAGATCATCACAGGATTTAGGGGCGCTGCTCCTTTAGGCTATCTTCCACCACACCTTTGGAAAATATCACACTTTTTGATGTGTGCGTGTGCATCCTTGAAGAGTGTAGGCCAGTAATAACCAGCTCTGAGGATCTTGTGGGCTGTAGTGTCCCTTGAATAATGTCCCCCAGCTGGACCGTCATGTAATTCTGCCATTACTTTCTTTGCGTCTTCCTTTTCTAAACATCTGAGGAGAACCCCATCATAATTCTTTCTGAATAATACTCCTTCAACAATCTGATAGGAGGCCGATTTAAGACGCAAAGCTCTTCTTTGTTTGGAATTGCAATGTTCTAGCAGCAGCCCTGACTGTAAGTAATGTACAAGGTCTCTATACCAAGACTCTGGAGTTGTAAACAAAGGGCATACATCCATTACATGTAATTCGGCATCATCCTCCCAGGCTTGTTCTTCATTGTTCCCACTTGTAGTCATCAACTTGCATAACCCTTGACCTTTCACTATGGAGGCTGGCTTGAATTCAAGGTTGTATTCTTGAAGAGCTGTTACCCAGTTGCCCCTTCTTTCTCCTAACTCTTTCTGTATGAGAGGGGATCTTACAGTTGGGTAAGGGACTATTACCTTGGTTCGATTTTTTAATATATAAGGCCTGAATTGCTTCACTGCCTTGAATACTGTGTAAGCTTGCTTATCAATGGCTGGGTAGTTTAATTCAGCCCCTTGTAGCCCAGTGCTCATAAAAGAGATTGGAAATTCATCACCCCCATCTTCCTTTTGCGTAAGCACAGCTGCCAATGAATCATCGGATGCAAATGTATACATGATAAAGTCTTTATCAAAGTCTGGACTTTTCAGGGAAGGCGCATGTGCAACAGCTGTTTTAATCTTGTTGAAAGCGTCCTTCTCAATATCAGTCCACTTAAATTGTGCATTTTGTTTGACCATCTGCTGGAGTGGTTTGACAGTCTGAGCGAAATCAAGCACAAACCTTCGTACAAAATTTATGGTTCCCATAAACGATTGCATTCCTTTTTTATTATGGGGCATGGGAATTTTTTCAATGGCCTTAATTCTTTCTAGGTCTATAGATATACCCTTCTTTGAAACTATGTGCCCCGGTAATTTTCCCTCAGTGACGGCGAACACGCACTTCTTAGGATTGAGGGAGATGCCATATTTCCGACAGTGTTCGAAAATTTGCTTTAGGTGAAAAGCGTGCTCTCCTCTTCTCTTCGAGAATATTGTAATGTCATCAAGGTACACCACAGCACTTCGTCCAATTAGTGCGCGGAAGTTAATGTCCATAACTCTCTGAAAGGTCGCTCCAGCATTAATCAGTCCAAAAGGAATCCTTCTATAGGAAAAAGTTCCCCATTTTGTCCTGAACGTTGTCTTCAATCTGTCTTCTTCGGCCACCAACACTTGATTGTAGCTAGAGAACCCATCTAATAATGAAAATAGTTCGGAATCTGAAACCATTTGTAGTAGCTACTCCATGGGTGGCACAGGATAGTTATCTTTATCCGATGCACGGTTTAAGTTCCTGAAATCCACACACAGTCTGATTTCTCCTGACTTCTTTCTGACTGGTACCAGATTTGATACCCACTCAGAGTGTCTGACTTTAAAAATGATTCTGGCATCCAACAATTTCTTTACCTCACTCTAAATCAGTGGTTCCAGTTTTGGATGCATTTTCCTCAAGGGCTGCTGATATGGCTTGACTCCCGCCTTAATGGGAACAACGTGCTTGATGATGCTGGTATCGTATGTTTTTAACTCTTGGTACGTCCAGGCAAAGAAATCTTTGTATTGTTTAAATAGGCTGATGAACTTGTCTCTCTCTATCGGCAGACAACATTTGTCGAGATTCACATACTTAGGTGCCGTTTCAGTCCCCAAATTTATCAGCTCGAACTATAGAGTTGAGCTTTTAGTCTTCACGTTGGCGGGTCTCCTAAACTTTTCATTCAAGTCAAACATCTTTTCTAACGTTTGGACCCCTTTAGGGATGAAATTATCAAATTTCATCTCGGCCTGGTGTTCTTCATCATCAATAATCGCTCCTTTGAATGCCTCGTCATTTGTTAAACATTCTATGATTTGCTGATCATCATCGAACACGCGCAGGTTGGTAATCATATCAGGTACTGAAGGCCTGAAAAGCAATTCAACAGTACATCAATTATTTGAGGGTACAATCCTAGCGGCCGAAGTAGCCAATAAGTCAGCTGCTGCGTTTTTAATCCTTGGGATTGAAATAATGTTGAATGCATTAAAACATTTAAGAAGGTCCCATACCTCATTCTGGTAAGCTTTTAGGTGAGGAGAGATACAGTGGATTTGATTCTGGATTTGTTTCACAATAATTTCGGAATCCCCAAAAACTTTTAAATTGCTTACCTTCAAGTCAATCGCTTTCTTGAGTCCCTACACCAGTGCTTCATAGTCAGCTGTATTATTAGTACACTCAAACTCTAATCGACACGAAAGGAAATGTTTATTCTTCTGTGGGTCAATTAGGACACAGTCAGCCCCTGACCCTTCCAATGTCTTAGAGCCATCGAAAAATAAAGTCCACAAATCATTAACTACTGAAAATGAATCTACTCCTACTGCTAAGTCTACTATTTTACAATCAATCTCGCCAGCCTGCGAGAATCGAAGGAGATCAGGCTGGGTATCAGATGGGTTGCTGGCTTCTTCCGCTTGATAATTCCATGGTTCCAACTCAAGAAAATAATTTCCCAATATAGAATCCACATGAGTATTCCTCTCATCTAGTTGAGTAACATTGTACTTCATGTGGGGTTCTCTTAGAATCTTGATCTGGTTTGGACTCCCCTTGTACGGAAACCACAGGTGCGACCAATCTGAAGCGAAATATCCATTTAATTTGGCTGACCACTCTCTACTCAGGACCATACCATAAGCGTCTGGTATATCATCTACTATGATGTTAATAACTTGGCATACTTTGTCATTGGAAGCCAGATGGATTAGGACGTCTTTCATCTCACCAATTACTTTAACGTTTGTCCTATCCAACTGAACCACCTTCCACGTGGTTGGTTTTGGCTGCCCATTTATCTTCTTACATACTTATATGGGCATGACATTAATGGATGCCCCCGAATCTACCAGACAATTGTGCACGTTATGATTAAAAATTTCAAACGTTAGGAGGAAAGTTAAATGTTTAGCTTTAGACTCACCTCCAACACTGGTTTCTCCAATTTCTTCTTCGTCCTGAGGCTGATTGTCAGTGGGCAGCTTGTCATCTAATGCTTCAAGCACTTTCAACAGTCTCTCCTTTTGATGCGGCACTTTGCACATTTCGAATAGTGGGACATTTGCTTTTACCTTTTTCAAATCCTCCACAATGTCATAATTCATCAGTTGTCCAATTGGATGTGGTTTGTCAGCATTTCCTTCCCTTGGCTTGGCTGTTGTATCATCCTGTCTAGGACTTTGGCTGGTAATTGTGAATTCTGGAATCTTATCAGCCAAAGCTTTATTTTGAAACTTCTTCCTAACATTTCTCTGTAGCCTTCTGATCTTTGGAAGAATTAGACTGTCGTCCTTAACCATTCCTTGGATTCTTGTGGCCACGTTGGTCTCCATAACGCCATGGTTTTTCTGAGTGTTTCCTTCTTCAGCATCAAATAATGAGACCAAATTCCATAATGCCAAGGTCTCTTTTTCTTGATCTTCATTAGACGTGGAGGCAGAATTTTCTTTTCTGTCTTCATCTCCCTCTTCTGTTAACCTAGAATCCAGCAGTTGATTCATCACTAGCGTCATAGAGTTTATCCATTGTGGACAATTCTTTTCAGAGTGAGGCTGTTGGTGGAAATTGCAAAAATTATCCATGCCAACCTCTGTTAAATTCATGGACGCAGCATTTTGAGGGGGAGGATTAGAATTATCTTTATCTTCTCTTTTCTTATAATATGGCTTATAAAACCTTTGTGCCTCCTTTTCTTTTTCCATATCTATGATCTTGTTGGAAATCTTCTGCATCATCTTGGCCATATTTTCCAGATCCGGTGACTTTTCTTCCTTAGGTTTAGCGAACAACAAGGCTTTTCTCCCCGCACCCTTTTCTCCTGATTGTTCTGGATAATCTTCAATACTCTCTCTTTCCGCTTCCACCACCTCTGCCTCTTCATAGGTCTCTGTCAGAGTAGGCTTGGCCCTACCTTTTGCAAACATGGCCAAGTCAGGACCCAAAGCTGAAGTATATTACTCAATCAGTACTTTGTCTGAAGGCTTATCTGTTTCAGAGAAGTTCTTAAGATATGCTGCAAACCTTTGTGTAAAACTGTGCACTTTTTCCTTTTTTTCTTTCTTTAATGCACATAGTCCTTTCATAAGGGCAGCATGAGTCTTTTGGGTTGCATACCTACTTCTAAAAATCCTCTCAAAGGTGTTCCAGTCTGGAATCGAGTTAGCAGGAAAGCCAAAATACCATGAAGCTGCAGCTCCTTTAAGTGTATGCGGGAAAAGTTGACATACTACATCTTCATGCTCCCTGGCCCTTAAACCCTCTATTGCCAAGTAGAAATTCTGTAGATGATCATCCACTAGGATCTTCTCATTGGGTTCAAATTTAGGCAGCAATTTTTCGAAGGATTGGGGTAATTCATGTAATGGAGGTGTTGTATTTAGAGGCGATCTGGCTCTCCATGCAGGTGGTGGATTTGGTGGGTTGGGGGGTTGGTTTGCATTTACGCCAGCCATGAGTCGGGGTGGAGAGTGAGGGGGTGAACCAACAGGATTTTGAGAAGGAGAACTGTAAGGGGTACCTGGGCCTTCTTGGTTCAAAGGTAATTCAACCTCCTGCAGAGCAATCTCTACAAGTTCTTCCCAGTCTCCAACCAACAATGAATCTTCTACTATAGGACGGTCTTTCTTCTTGTATTCTCTTCTAAGTAAGTCAGGGATAATTGGCAACCCTCCAAGCTTCTTTACATATGCCTGGGTGTGTCTTCTTAGGTCGTTAACCACTTCGTTACCAACAGCATATAGATGTTCTATGTTTTCTTCCGGGATTGGATTATGGAATCTACTTCTTTCGGAACTATCACCTGTGGAAAATTCTCGGGAAAACGGGTTTCCTCGGCCAGCCATGCACTGGCGGCCCTCCTTCTAGCGCCAAAACTATTGAGACCTAGAAATTCACAGGCTGCAACAGTAAGGGATTCTCCCCAATAAACGTTCCCAACTAGCCCGTTGACTGTTTGGTGTAGGGAATCCGTCCGGTTTGCGGTCCGGCTACCGTAGGTCAAACAACAAACAAAGGGTTTACCGGTTCCAGCTCGGTCCACCGAGTTTTTTGTATTTTGACTTAAACAATGAAATGCAGGTGCCTAACTAACAATGCAGGGTGATAAAAATGCAGGGAGAAATCACAATGTGATGCGCAAGTTCTTACCTCTCGTCTTAGGGCTCGCAAACATTCAAATCACATACGACAATAAGATAAACTATTTATCTAAACTATCCCTAGGGAGAAGAATTAGCATTTATCGGTGAGTAATATATTTTGTACGTGCATAATGAAGAATTACAGATAGTTGATACTCCATTCAAGACACATGAACAATTACAGATATTTAAACAATCAGATAGCTATTCGTTTTATGAACAGCACTTATTACTCACAGTGGAAGAAATCCTGAAGATACTGAAGAACATTTAACAAGAACATAGGTTCAGGAAATTAAACACTCTCACAGTAAATGAAACATGGCTGAAAACGAAATAGTTCCTCTTCAACATTATTCATTGAGTTGCATTGATACATTCCACATTTCACTCTCTCCAGCAGGCAAACTTGCAGTTTTCCTTTGCAAAACGAAATAGTTCCTCTTACAAGTAAACCTTACAAAAAATTTCCAGGGAAAAAGCCCCTTTCAATCCTCTCTTTAACCTATTTATACTACCCAATAGGTCTTTTGGGCTGCTCCCCCCAAAACCTCCGACCTTTCAGTCCCCAACGCTTCATATCCCTTTGTTCTGTCTTTTCTTGCATACTCATGATTGGTTAAGTAACTGCTGTATCCTTTGGACTCACGCTTTCACTATCTTCGAAGTGGTTTTGGTCATACCACCATCAACGGTCTACCTCCCTTCTTGCCATGGCATTTTCATCATTTTCCAGGATTTCACCTGCACACAACAACGAGAGCCAATCATCGAAAACATAACTGCACAAATAATGCGAAATGAAATTACCAATCCACGGAAAATGACTGGCCGCATCTCTATAATCGACAAGAGGCTGGATTAAGTATTTTTGGGCGGGAAGATCTGAAACGGCCCTCGGAAGGCTCTGACATCAGACGGGAGAAGGTTCTCCTATCCGCAACAGCGGAAAGAAAAGAGCTAACAGTGCTAAGAAGTGGGCTAGAAAAACTTTACATCGGACGTCGGAAGGGTTTGTAAAACGGGCGCTAAACCACTATCCTAGCCGCAACGGCGGAAGGGGGAGACTTCAGGCACGCGACAGAAAGGGCGGGAAAACTTTAAGTCGGAAGTCGGAAGGCTTCGACGTCGGAAGCAAAATAGATCTCCTGGCCGCAATGGTGGATGAAGAAAAGATATAGTCACACGGTGGGCATCGGGGAGCGGATCGTTTCACACTTCGGAAGCTAACCCAATTTGAGAGCCGCGGTGACGGACGAGATGAATATTACAGCCCCCGATTCAACATAAAAGACGCCCGAAAAACTAAGTAATGGAACACTCAAAACATCGATGGTCCAGCTGATTCACCTCAAAGACAATGGGCAACCGATCAGACGGGTTTCTGGCTAGCCGGCCACATTCGATTCCGCGACCAATAACAAAATCTAGAAACATGCATCCTCTGGAAATGGGCTGCAAAATAATCATTAAAATCAAACAAAGCTAAAGCAAGACCAAACCTTCATGGATCAAACGAAAACAGAGCAGCTTTAAACAGAAAAGAGGGGCCCCAACATTTAAGAAAATTGGGGGGAAATGGTTGCAGTGCAACACATTGTAAACAACTTTTGAAACTTAACATCATCTAGTGCAACAACAACACTGCATTTGAATCCTAGGGTAAAAATAAAGGAAACATGTGGATGAAACCTCATTATTTGAGTGTTGCAGCATAGTATTTGAAGTATTTTTAACACCTAGTTAGAAAACATTTGTTGGTCTCATCTTGCTCTTGAAATTCTTTTCCAATTGCAGCTCTTATTTGTATATTTTGTATTACTCTTGAAACAATTTTCCAATAGTAGTAATCTTATTAGGTAGATCAGATGTTTGCACCTTCATATCCCATGTTTCAGTGATAAAGATCGAAAATAATGACAAAACTCTAGATATTCTTTAGTATTCATGGAAATTTAAGCATCTCTATATTCAATACAATTAGTCAATTTATCTTTCACTATTTCCATAATCGATGGAAATATTGTAAGTAATCAATCCAAAGAAATTTTATCAGAACTGGATCTGTCATCAAATTGGTAAAGCCCAAAACTTTGTACCGGATCGAAACTAGAAAAAATCAGACCAAAAAAGTGGTTGACCAAAAAATACACAAAATATTCAAATTTGGAAAACATATATATTCATGTGCATCCATATGAATCTAAACCATTATAAATAAATATGCAAAGTTCTGATGTATATAGCAAGTAAGGGTGCATATATAACTAAAATAGCATTGAGTGCAATCCATATCTGACCCAAAATACATAAACAAAGAGGCTCCAAATGGACTCTAGAGTCTAAAAAGATTCAAGCTACAACAACTAACTACATATCATCCAAATATTTGCCTAAATTGGGATCCCATTCATCAATAGCACCTTGATTCCCGCTCCTCTAGGATCTAGCTCTTGCATCTACCTTAGATCTCAAATTTGATCCTCCAGGGTCATAGGTCAACACCCTACAATTTTGATGAAACTTCCTAATCCAAGATTTAAAAGAATCTATCAAAAATTTCCATGCTTAACAAGTTATTTTACATGAGTGAAGGGTGATTTAAGCTCATGCCAGAGTTCAACATTCAACACCATTAGAATCAAGTTACATAAAGGAGTCTGTTAACCCAAAAATCCCCTCACCCAGCTCTACATGGCCTACACCACCTAAGGACACCCATTCATTACCCTCCATTAGACCCCCACACACTCAAAAGGGCTTAAGGATGAAGAAAAGGGCTTAAAAACCCCAAAAAGGAGCCTAAAATACTCTCCTAGGAGCTAAAGCCCCCAAAAAGGGGCTAAAACCATAAAAGGAGCTAAAGTTAGGGTGAAAGGGGCTAAAAGACCAAAAAAGGGGCTAAAGCCCAGACCAAGGGCTTAAAACCCTAAAACCCCAAAAAAGCTATAAAAGGAGGGTGGGGGTCACTCTCAAAGCACTCCTCTCTTGCATACTGTTATGCTACCTGTGGATTCCTTGAGACACCTCTGCCTCTCAAGCCACCCACATCCCTCTCTCCTCCATCCATAACTCCTCATCCATTGTTGAGTGAGATAGGGAGGTGCTTCCTTCCATCCAGGGCATGGTGGCCCATTCCACCCAAAGAGAAGGTATAGCTTGTCATTTTCTGTATTTGCTTAGTAATTTCTTTGCTTTCTAATTCACGGTTTATTTATCACGTTTATTACCTAACTTGTTTTGCAGGTATTTCGGTTTCTAACAAGTGGTTTGCAGGTAGCTGGAGCTAAACCCTAACAATGTTTGCAGAGGGGTTTCCATCCATTTCTCTTCTTTCAGTTCTTTATTTTATTTCTGTCCATTCTGCTTTATTTTTGACATTTTCACATGCAAGAACCTACCCTTCTGTCCTATAGATAGAAGGAAGCCATTCCTACCGCTGTAGCAAGGAGAAATCCCTACTGTAGAACTGGCGACCATACCAGGTCGATCCCACAGGATCTGTGGTCCAGATTTTTTTTAAAATTTCAAGTTTTTCAATTTTTGCCCTAGTTTTTAAAATTTCATGTCAAATCCAGTTTAGATATAGTTTATTTCTAGTTCTTATTGTTTCCGAAGCCTCTGCTAGGAAAATCCAAGTCAGTTTGGCCACAATACAGGTTACTTTCGGCCAGATCTGACTCAAGATCAGAAAAACCCCAAATTTGGGGTAGGTCACACTTATCAGGACTGAACAAGGGATGAGGTCGCCCTTTTTGGCCTAACAGACATGAACAGGTCACCCTTAAACCCCTAAAAGGTGCAACTTCACTCAGAAACACAAACCGCTTCTATTTGTGAAATCTGTGCGACCCCCTCGCCTGTTTGTGAAAAAAATTTGTGACCCCCTCACCAAATTTGATCAGAAATGTGTGGTCTATCAATTAGAGGTTAAATTATAGGGACTGTTAGTGCGGCTCAGCCACCTCTATCCAGCACAGAAGTTCAATTTCAATTTTTTTTTAATTTCCTGTAATTGCATCAACAAACAAAGTGTAAATTCAAAGTAAATTTTAATGGCTTAATCAATGAATGTAGCTTAACTAAAATTAACTTAAAATCAAGTCTTGATTACCCTTCCTCCTCTACCTAATCATCACCCTCTAGGGTATTCTGGGATACGACGAAGGGAAAGCTCGTATAGTCCTAGGCCCTTCATTGAATATTGTTCTAAACCATTAAAATCGGATGACCTGGAAGGTAGAGGGGGTAGAGAAGGAGGGCTTCTCACGACGCTAAGCATCCTCCTTGTTGACCAACCTTGCATCTGGGAGGTGACCTATGGATATACAGATGGGCTTAGTCCCATTGTGTTGAGAGCCCAGCACCTTCTCTTGGTTGAAGAGGAATATCAGTGTGAGGTAGTCATCTAGTTAGGGCATAAACATTCAGGGTTAAAAATTATATTTGTTTACAAATTTCTGATTATTCATTGCATGCACAACAATGATATGAACTCTACCACAATATGATGAATTCATAAACCATTTGCAGCCACCTAATATCAGAAAGACAGAAAAACAAATACACCATACCAAGTAATCAACCCAACTCAGTTCATGACGTTGAGAGAGCCTTAAAATTTATCAATTTACACTAAGTTCAAACAATCTACATTCTTTGAGGACATAAGTCACTGACCGCTTCAACCGTGGGAAGTACTTGGGCTCTACCCAGAAACACATTGTGAGGAGTACCATGGGAGCCCCAAAGTAGTTGGCCGATGAGAGGAATTTCCAAGCGAAACGGGCAACGACCCCCACCGATTGAGTAGAAACGCCTGTGAGGAAAAATCCAAGTGTTGTCTTTTGGAAGTCTTGGTGGCTGAGTGACCACCTACAGCCAATAGGAAGCCATTGAAACTGGGGTCCAAACATCATTCCCACCAGTTTGATAAACATTTAACACAATTTATCCCCCATGCTCTTCCTCACGCCTAAGAGGTGCACTACCACCATTCGGGACATTGAACCAACACTGTTAAGCCTATTCTCAATGACCTCGCACACCATCAGAAGGTCACACAGCCTCTGATTCATATTCAGACCCATACCAGTCTAAACCATACCTCCACACAGCACCATCAAGCCCCATGGCTGGTGCAAATTCGGATCCATTTTCCTGTATAGCCATAACTAATGGACCCACATCCACACCAAAACCTATCACCAATAACCCTGTAAGTGGCCCAAGCATAGTCAAGCAAACTATCACCAGTCAACTGCCACCACTAGTGACCAGCCAAGTTGGCCCATCTACAACACAAGGGGTCAGTGGCCCTTCCACATACATTTCTCCTCCTGCCACATAGGGGGGCAGTGGACCTTCCACTTACATTTCCCCTATGGTCATACATGGGGAAAATGTCTCTTCCACCCATATTGTCCCCCCCACAACACTTGGGGGCATTGGCCCATCCACAGTGATGCCACCGCAAGTACCCCCAGCTATGTAGATGCGTTATGCACCTGCAAACCCCACCACCATCACTACCCCATCTCATATCAACCTGGGTTCAAATCTACCTTTCATGGCTCATCTTAAATTTCCTGATTTGGCTCAATTGACAAACGATCCCATTCACCATCAAGCTTTTTGGCCTCCAATGCCAACTAAGCTACCATCAGACATCCCCAAGTTTGAAGGCAAGGCAAGGGAATGTCCCCAAAATCATATAATGACATTCCATCTATGGTGCTCATCAAACAGCATCGTAGACGATTCCATCAAGCTGAGGCTATTCCAATGCACCCTTACAGGTGTCGTGTCCAAATGGTACATTGAGCTGCCGCATGCCAAATATCCAGATTTCAACTCCTTAGCTTTCATGTTCCTATAGTATTTCCAACTCCCTATCAGATATGACGAAGAGGTGGATATCCTGTTATCCTTTCGTCAAAGCACCGTGACACATATAACGGACCACATTCATGAGTGGCGGAGACGTCGCAGCTTATGTAAAATCCAACTTGACGACAGGATTTTCTTGGATTGGTTCCTCAAGACCTTGCTCCCGCCCATAGCAAAGGACGTCGCATCCGAACGTCCCCAATTTGAAGAGGAGGCCATACTAAAATCCCAACAATTTGACCTTATCTACGCCTAGTCTAGATATCTGTACACCGTCATTCTAGATGCCCCCCGTCCAAACACCTCCTACCGAAATGCACCAGGGCCACCCCATGCTACGGATGACATCAGAGGCTCAGTCTCCCAATAGCCACAGCACCGTCCGACACCACCTGTCATTACACCATAGCCAAGAAACACTGCTAGTGTTGCTTACCAAAACCAAGCTCCATACTACGCAAGAATGATGTCCCAGTCCGGAGCAATGACTTCGCACGGACAACCTACGCCACCGCAATAGGATCAGGCCATGGCTTGGCCAGCACAGCAGTATGCAGGGAAAATTCCCACATTTTTGGCACTGCCACCCCCACAAATATACTACACACCACCAGTACAAGCAGTTCAAGCCCCCGCCCCCACTCCACCCGCTCTGCTGGGACAAGTGTTCGCACAACAAAACCGTCCCAACCAGCCTTCCCTCAACAATCAATAAGGGCAAGCTAGAAATAATCATCCTTGGAACCAAGCCAATAACCAACCACATGGAGGTGGTCAATAACCAAACCCTCCCAACAATGCCGCAGCAAACCAACCCGCCCAAAACCCCCCATGACAGAATGCACCAAGACGCAACGCCCCGTTGCACACAAACCAACCGTGCACACTCTGTGATGTTTATGGGCACTACACATTTGAGTGTCCCCTCATGGGTCATGCTAAGAAGGCCATTCAGAACGAAGTTCAACAGGCCGCCAACACTGCAAATCAAGCCCAACCAAACCCAGCACCACAAGGACCTCCTCCTATGGTGCTTCAAAACCCACTACCATTCCAAGGATTGGTGGCAACCGCTCCCCCTCCCAACCCAATCCCAAAGCTCCGGGGGCATCTCCCATGGTAGAAATAGGTTTTCACCACCTGCTAGCCATGACGACTGAAGAGGTCAACATGCAAGCCAGACGAAATTAGTACGGTACCACCACCGAACCCGCTGACACATCAATGGCATCAACATCTAAAATAGTCAACCTGCCTCTTCAGTTATGCCCATTCATGCACCCACCCATACACAGGATTTCCAATAACGCCATGGCTAGAGCTGCAATCAGTTATAGCATCGTGGATGATTTGGCCCAAACACCAACGGCCATTTCCACTCTGGAGGTACTCAAAATGTTCCCAACACAGCGAAAAGTGTTACTAGCCACCCTTGGGGCCATAGACCCCTCCAACTCCAAGTTGATCACGTTCGACATGGAGAATGGAGAACCATGCATGCCATCAACCATCACCTTCCAAATCCTGGTATCTATCCAGAACTTGGTTGTGCATCAGTGCATAGTAGATGAGGGGGCATCTAAGTGCATTATGTCTACCCTGGTTTGGCAAAAACTTGGATCCATAATTCTACAACCATCCTCCACAACTCTGCGGGCTTATTATGGCCATCCAACTAAAGCCCAAGGAATCCTCCCCCATGTCCCCATCACATTAGCCAGGAAGATAGTCATGATTGACATAGAGGTTTTCAATGCTCAACTGGACTATAACCTTCTCCTCGGGAGAGTTATATGTATGCCATGATAGTGGTCACATCAACTGTCTTCCATCTCATGATGTTCCCCCATGAAGAGAAGATTGTGACAATTGATCAGCTCACTTATCATGATTCACATGGGTTAATGACACCTGCCAACGTTCTCCCTACCATCACCACCATTGAGCCACAAGGGGTGACCAAACACGCTAATACCATCCCTGCAACCAACACTATGGTTGACAACACACTAGCCTCCCCATTGTTGAATGTGGGCCTTGTGTTATTTACCGATACCACCATGACGGTTCCTTTCCCGTTAGTGTCACCACCACTGACACAAAATGAAACTGTGGACTTGTGCATGGTCTCATCTAGCACCGCTGCACCCAAACAACAACCACATCCATAGCCCCAACCACAACCACAACATCATCCATAGCCGCAACACCTACAGCAGCCGCAACATCACCCGCAGCAATAGCATTTCACGCAGCTGCAACTTCACCTGCTGCAGCAGCATTTCACGCAGTCGCAGCCACAACCGCATCCCCACATGCAACCATCAAGGAGTTATCTGGGCTCATCTCCAGTCCATATGATTTCCTTCCTCTTCCCCCCACCTGGTGTCATGAGCAAGCCGGTAATGGCCACCTTAAGCCTACTCAACTTTACATTGGGAATTTTGGTATGGTATCTTGATCCACCAGCTTAACTAGAAATTCCCCAGGTTTTTTTAACCCCAGTGCAACCCATCGCGGTCGAGTCTCACCCTCCACCCAGTCCACAAAATCCAACCATCGCACCCGCACCCGCACCCGCACCACCCCACCTGAAAAGGGCCAGAGGCAAGAACGCCAAAGCCAGTACAGAACCGTGACAAGTCCCGCCTTATGCCATCTGCGAGCAACAGGGCCATCCAACTCAGAATTGCCTTGAAATACCCATGATATGTACGCACTTGGATGCCATGGATACAAATTTAAACATCCCCATGGTTGAACTCCCAACCACACCAATAGTCAAAAACAAGGCATTGAGAACAAACCATGCCTGTGCCCTTTGCGGTTTGTATGGACATTACTCTCACCATTGCCAAGACCTGCCCAAATTTCAAATGGCTCTAGCTGACCTCCATCAACATTCCCTTGAGTCTGAAACCACCTTGATCGAAGAATTCCACCCCCCACCGCCTTCTTCGGAAACCATGTCCATTTACATGATGTCCATTTCAACCAACCCTGTTGTCTCCACCATCATCAACGGTCCATCAAACCTGTCTCTTCCATTGTTTCCCCAACCACAGCCACAACCTCAGTTACCAGGAAAACATTGGGGTTCATTCCCAATCAACATGGTCCTTTTCCTTGTTCTTTTCCTTTTCCTTTTCCTACCATCTGGGATCGTGAGTAAGTCTGCCTTGGCAACCCTCAATCTACAGGATTTCAGACTGGGATATCCTGTGTGGTACCTTGAACCACCTACCATACCTCTAAGGCCCCAAGATGTGTTGACTCATGTCCAACCAATTGAGATGATGTTGCACCTACCTCTAGGTCCATCAAAGACTCCTTCTATCTCCAGGCCTGCCCTTCTTCCTCCAACATAGACTGGGGCCAAGGCCATAAAAACCATAACCAATACCATTTACATGATCTCTAGCACCATTTTCCCTTCTGTCTTATCAGCTGTGGAAGATCCACCTGATCTATCCCAGCACCACCTACGCGATGACGGAGATATATGTAAGACTGCCTTCGGTTTTACCCCATTCCCTTTAAACCATAGTGTGGAATCGGTTCTTCCCATAAAAGACCAGATTTCGTCATCCCACCTTGCCAATGACCTTCGTCTTGGCAAGGGGGCATACCTCTTCGCTGACTCAGATGGTTGACTCTTGAAGTAGCCGTGCAACTAGCTCTGCCTCAAGAGAATCTATGCCTGATATAACCACTATGAGTCCCTTATAGTGTAGTTTTTTCCCTTTCTTTTTTTTCAACATTTTTTAGCACAAGTCAAGGGCAGCACCATCAGCTGCTAATCCAAAGTCACTCGGAACTGGTTCAAGACACCTCTCACACCTTCGGTCTCAAATTTCCATCTCCTGATGAGACCATCATCTCATGTTTAACAAATTAATTTCCAGACCATTTCCCACAAGTCACCTTGATTTACAAGCCATGAAATGACAATGGAAGCGTCTACGAACCTGTGCTTATATCACACTCCCCTACCGCTACTCATGCGAGTTTTTGAGCCACCGCCCCTTCAGGAATGCCATTTTTACTTTTATTTTGTATTTTAACACGTAGTTGTCTTGTCTATTCACCACACCTTACGCAGACCACTGGACCATTGTCCACAAAATGATTTATTTCTCTTGCACATATTTGGCATATAAGTGCCCCCAAAATTACACTCACATCGCATGCAATCAAGTCCGTCCACCGCAACACACACACATGCTCTCCTGACCTCTGTCTGAGAGCCACCTCAGTTTACGTGCCTCTACCGCACTAACTTGTGAGCCTCTATCATGATCTATCCCACACATGTATTGAGAGCCTTCTGCTCCATCCATACTACATGGATGACTTTTGGACCACTTTCCACCATCCTGACAAGGGGAACTGCCTATGCCACCGCAATCGGTTAACCACACCGGAGTTTCATTTAAGCTCTTTTCTGACTCTTAAAAACAATGAAAATATTTCCAAGCACATCTACTTCCTTTCCTGCTCGCTAAAGTATAGGAAAGGGCTTCTACATTGTCTCGTTTACCTCCTTTTGCAAACCATGTAGACCATCAATTGAAAAGGACCTCCTTGGAAAACTCAAGCCAAGACCGTTCCCCTCTGCATACTTTTATGCTTTCTTGGGTAGAGGGGCCGTACCTTACGAAAAAGCTCACTACAGGTTTTCGTTAAGCTCTTTCCCATCCTTCTCATCAAGAAAATATTTCTGAGCAAACTTGGTTTCATTCATGCTCATAAAAGTATCTAAATGACCGTCCAGTTAGTATAGGTTTAACCTTTTCCGGCCTGATTGGACTACCAATGTTAAAGAAGTCTCTCATCCCCTATAGGATGGGTGAGCTCTCCTATGTATACTTTTATCCTTTTTCGGGCATAGGAGACTACCAACGAAAAAGAGCCCCCACTGGAGTCTTCTTCGTGCTTTCAGACTCTCTAAAATTGAAAGCACCATCGAGCATTTACTTTCTCGGGCTCGCCAAAAATCCACGAGATCGTACCATAACGGTGTCCCTAGACACCACCCCACAGAAAAAATCTTAGCAACATTCCCCCTTTGGGTTGCCTTGGATCCCATCGATATCAAAAGCAACCACCTCGTCCAAGTATTTCCCATCTACAGTAACATTCTTGGTATTATAGCTATGATCCCATTCCCGTGAGTCAAGTTTCATTTGCTGCTTGGTCTGCCCTACTGTCATACTCTGAACAAAGGAAGTTTGAGTCTACCAAACTCCCCCTGCCCCTGTTCAACTCTTTCCCTCCCCCCTCCCCCCCCCCCCCCCTTCCCCTGTTCAACCCTTTCCCCCCCCCTTCCCCCCCCCCCCCTCGTTCAGTGGGTCAGTCCGCAAATTGTCTCACACCTTTCGTTTATCTCCCTCACGCTCCTGGTCAAGGAAACATCATTGCCTTGACTAGGGGCAAGTCTCCCTCTGTCGACGCCAACACACATATTCTAGAGGATAGACCCAAAGGTCCCTGTATCTTGATTTCATTAACCTCATTGATGAGTTCCTTGGAACACTTGAGAGGAGTCCTTAGTGCCTCTTGGGATGGTTGTTTCTCATGTGATCGACTCCAACTACATCATCGCACCATTGAGATTCGTACAGGGTTTGGTCCGCACGGTACTTGGTCAAAGACCTTGGATGTCACCAGACTCTAGCACATTGATGAGTCTATTCGAGGGACCTAAATAGGTTATGTCCCTTGTGATTTTTGGGTTGCGTTGGAGACAGTGTTCAGAAGCCCCAACAATGCTTCTATATAGATTTATGATTGATGCAGCATACTTGTAACACAGAGACTCTGACTCTTAATCAGCGAGTCCATATAGCTATGTACCATCCCAAATCCAGCAAGTCATTAGTCACAAAGATATAGCATTCCATCAGAATTCCACGGGTCCAATGTACCAGATCAGTATTGTATTCAGCCTCACATTGAGGAAACCATTATTGTACCATTAGTTGTATATGATCGGCTCTTGTATTTTAGAGCATAGATCAAATTATTCTTTTGACATTATCACGAGCATGGGGATGCCTGCCTCATCTATATACATGTCACACATTATTTGTATCTCAACCATTGATGGGAACCACATTAATACAAAAACCAAAAGCCACCATGCCCCAGCCCCGGAAACACCACCTCTATGCAGCAAATCCTATGATGTCCGTCGGCCATACGATGAGCTCCTTCCTTCACACATTAGGGGGAAATATGTTAAACCAAAAAATCCCTCACCCAGCTCTACATGGCCTACACCACCCAAGGACACCCATTCATGACTCTCCATTAGACCCCCACACCCTTAAAAAGGCTTAAGGATGAAGAAAAGGGATTAAAAACCCCAAAAAGGAGCCTAAAATACTCTCCTAGGAGCTAAAGCCCCCAAAAAGGGGATAAAACCCTAAAAGGATATAAAGTTATGGAGAAAGGGGATAAAAGCCCAAAAAAGGGGCTAAATCCCAGACCAAGGGCTTAAAACCCTAAAACCCCAAGAAAGCTATAAAAGGAGGGTGGGGAGTCACTCTCAAAACACTCCTCTCTTGCATACTGTTATGTTGCTCATGGATGCCTTGAGACACCTCTGCCTCTCAAGCCACTCACATCCCTCTCTCCTCCATCCATTCTCCCCATTTGAGCCATAGCTCCTCATCCATTGTTGAGTGAGATAGGGAGGTGCTTCCTTCCAGCTAGGGCATGGTGGCCCATTCCACCCAAAGAGAAGGTATAGCTTGTCATTTTTTGTATTTGCTTAGTAATTTCTTTGCTTTCTAATTCATGGTTTATTTGCAGGTTTATTGCCTAACTTGTTTTGCAAGTATTTCAATTTCTAACAAGTGGTTTGTAGGTAGCTGGAGCTAAACCCTAACAGTGTTTGCAGAGGGGTTTCCAACCATTTCTCTTCTTTCTGTTCTTTATTTTATTTCTGTCCATTCCACTTTCTTTTCGGCATTTTCACATGCAGGAACCTACCCTTCTGTCCTATAGACCGAAGGGAGCCATTCCTTCCCCTGTAGCAAGGAGAAATCCCTACTACAGAGTTGATGTGCTTGATTGAATGCCAAGCTTATATCCTCATATATGTTAGAGAATCACAAACGATAATTCTTCAAGATTGAGAACCACTGCAAAAGATAATTGATAGAGAACTCTACATAAAACATTAATATAGCACAAGAGAAAATAGAGTACAACAAAACCCCATTTAATAATAGTAAAAATAAAAGAAATCATATAAATATAGCATAGAACATAAAAATAGATACAACACTATTTTTGGTCGACCTTTGCTAGGAAGAAGGCTTTGTCCCATGCTATAATTTTCTTCAAGTTGCATTAGCTTGCCCTTCTTCTTTTTTAGGTTGAACTGCATCTATACAAAGTGGTGGTTGTTCCTTCTCCATGGCCAAACTAGTACCAGTGTTCTGTTTGTCTGCCCCATATTTAAGACCATCATGTAATTTTGAATGCTTCTCATTTTCTCTTCCAACCTCCATTGAATCTGCCATTCCAAAGTTACCAACATTTCAATATTGCATGATTGACACTATTGCTAACATGAAGAACTGAGAACCTTTTCAACACATATGTTAACATTTTATTTGTTTATGTCAGGGAAAATATTTTTTAGTTTCTTTGTTTACTTTCTCCAGTACTTTAACTAAGAGCAATCTTATTTCAGTAAGGAACTCCAGCACAAGTCACAGACGCAAGGTTAACCTGCGTGTCTTGAATCATTCATTTGGATGGGCTCTTTAGGTAATAGTGTTGAGATTCTCGGCATTCTTTCTAAAAAATACCCAATTATTAAGTCATCCTTTCTAGACACTTATGAACATCTCATGAAATCAAGTTATGACTGGAGGCATTCATACATCACACTTTTATTTTCCCTTATCCCTAAATAATAAATACAACTAAAAGCCACTTTGTAAAATCTTAGTTTTCTACCTTTTATAAAAAAATATTTCAGTTTTTAGTGGTGTGCCTATGCATAGGGAAAAAACCTTTTATGTTTATTCCCTTAAAAACATAATACTTGAAAAGTTAGAAGCACCTTCGCAAATTCACAACATCCCTGGTAAATAAGGAAAGGGCCTAGAAATCCAAATGTTGTTAGTAAAGGTGTACCATTGTTGTTGAAAACAAATACATTGGAAATGAGAGAGAACCTTCCAAATTATTTGCATAGATTCTCAACTTTCTTTCATGTGAGTACACTAAAAATATTGTTGTTGGTATTCCACTTAATTAGATGATAACTGATTTTCTAAGCTTAACTAAAATATTAAAAATTTGACTTTGTTCCAACATGTACTTTCTAATTTAATTAACTACAGTACTAGTTATGACTATCACACATATATATAAATACACAGAGTTTATCTCTAAAAAACACAAACTTATCTCGTGTTGAGAGGCATCATAAATATATCCTTAATCTGCTCATGAGTTGCACAATATTGTATCCTTATTTCTTCATTCTTCACTAGCTGTCAGATGAAGTGGAAATGCACGTATACATTCTTTTTTCAGCCATTGGTCCATTAGTGGTGTTCCTATGCACTGGGAAAGTAATGAGTTCCATTAATTCACTTTAACACATAAAACTTGAAATGAAATTCTCAGTTGTTTCCTAGCTAGAAAAACAATGCTTGGAATTGATTGATTTCTTCTTATTCTTTTAATGTTGGTCGACATAAAAGAAGTTGGAAACTCCTTAAATTTAGGAGCCTCTCAAAAAATCCACAAAATCCCTGCTAAACAATGAGAGGTCCTAGAAATATAAATATACATCATCATGATGTTAGTAAATGCGCGCGGTTGTTGAAAACAAGTACACCAACTATGAGAGAGAGAACCATTCAAATTACTTGCAAAAGTCCTCAAAATTATTTTAGGTGAGTACATAGAAGAGGTGATTGTTGATATTCCACTTAATTAGATGATAGTTAATTTTCTAAGTTAATCTAAAGTGTTAAAAGTTGACTTTGTTCCAACATGTACTTTCTAACTTAATTAAATATAGTACTAGACTACTAGTTATGACCATTACACATATTTTATCACCCACCCTTAATGGTCATACTAGAAATATGTCACGTTTATCTGTAAAATATCATGGAGTCTCAACGTATCCCACAAAAATATCCTTAATGCTAGAAGGCTCAATATTGTATCTCTTCTATTCAGGATATGATTCTATGAATATCCATAGCATAGCCAGAAACAAAAGTGTGATAGTTGTGGTTTCACACCGGGTGTGTTAACCTTTAATATCATGTGAGGGAACATGTTCATAATGTAAATAATCGTACTGCATGCCTCTTCTGAAAGACACATCGACAGATCCATGACATGGATCATTTCTTTGGTTGTATCAACGATGGACATGTTCATCCTTATTTTAACCCCATTCTGCTATGATTTGTAAGGTATTGTAATCTCCCTCTTAATCCATGCTTCCCTGCAAAAGAAATGAAATTATTTGATGTGTACTTTCCTCCATTGTTATAGATATATGCATTAATCTTCTTACCTGTCTAATTCTCTATAGGAGATTAAACTTCTTGAAAATTATTGAATACCTCTCATATTTATTTTTCATAAGATAAATCCATATTTTTCTGGGATTTATTAATAAATGAAACATAATTAATATTACCTATCAAAGAAGTTGATGACAAAGGTCTGCATACAATGTACATATCAATAGATCATATCAAGGGTACCTCTCATGCTTGGAAAAAAAATATTGGCATGTTTGTTGAGTACACAACCCTTGCAAACTTCTATCTGCTCTATTGAGGTCTGTCAGTTCCTGTACCATGTTCTTAAAGAGTGAGAATGCCCCGTAGTGCAAGAGACCAAATCTGTTGTGCCAAATCTTGCACAAGTTGTCACTATCATGCACTAGGGCTTCATGAATCATGTTTGATTGGATCAACAAGAAACCTATAAAGGCCACCTTCTTGCATACCTTTGGATAGGATCTGAGTAGGGTCTTATTTCCATGATCTTCCATAATATAATTTACTGACCATCAAACTCAGCCACCCATCTCTGATCTTTCATGGTCGATACTGATAGACAATTATTCATTAAACCAAGAACATATAAGACATAATCAAGTTCAATAACATCACTTGATGGTAAGTGGAATGAGATTGAACCCATCTTGGTCTTTAAGTATGAGGCATCATTAACAAGTTCTTCATGCATGTTTTCCTCCTACTTATAAAGTCGACTGAACACCTTTTTGTTGAAGGTCGTTACCTAGATGCTTTACTATCCTCATACAACCCTACACTGGAGATTATATTTAATGGAAAGGCATGAAACCATGGAGAAGGTTGTGTCATTTCTAGATTTTTACTCTTCCACTTCTGCTAAAGATTCTGGAATCCCTCCAAATTGTTTTTGTTTTTGATTTCCCTTCTGCTTCGTCTTCCCAGGACATTGAAAAGGATGGTGGAATTTTTTGTGGCACTCAAATCTCTTCATAAGTTCATATGGATATTTCTTGTCGAAGCTTGAGAAACTTGAATCCTTTTTCTGACACCTCCCTGGTCCTCCTTTCTAACAATTTTTCTCATATTCTTGATGAGAGATAAGTGTTGAATCTCCTCCACTCTGGATGAAACAATTTCCAGTCTAGTCTCTACCTAGATAAAACATCATAAAGCTTCTAAAAAATGGCAAGCTTCTCACAAAATAAACTCCTCAAACTAATGGTTCCCAAGATAAAGATTCATTTGAAGCTGTGGGAAGCAACTCCTCATTATCCACTCCCCCCCCCATAATATTAATCTCATCCTGATGTTGGGTGATCTTCATAACATATATGTCCACTGTCTATGTCATTCATGGATGTTGCAGTGAGCTTCTTCTTCAGTAGCATCTTGTGGTTAATATTCACTCTTTGATATAGAATGACTTGGGAATCATACATCTCCTTAGTTTTCTTCACTGCAATGTGAGGAATCAAATGGTCCTTGTAATTAAGGACGATTTCTTTTCCTTGGTCTACTTTTTATTATGCTCGACCAACAGTGTAGAATCCATAGGTGTTGTAACTTCCTTATCCCCATAGATCCAAATATAACCACCTCTAGAAGTATCTGCATTTTTCATTTATGTGGTGTGAAGTTTGAAAAAGTATTTATATGATTACGCTATGAGTCTGATACTGGTCACACTTGTTACTCTTGGGACATGCTAAAACCAAACAGATCAACCAGAAAATAAAATTAGATACACCACTCCAATCAGTGAAGCACTTAGGGTATCACACCCTATGAGCTACAACATTTCATAGGTTTGGATCTCTTCAATCACTGAATTCTTGGGAATCACACCCACTAAAACCCTCTAACAACTCCCTATCATAGACAACTAATCTATCCATACAGAACTTCTAGAAGAGAAGTGCAGCTCTGATACCATGTTAAATTTCAGTACATGGTAAACAGACCTGAAAACTACAAACCCTTGAAATATGAAAATGAAATGAACTCTTAAAAGTATTTTTTTGTAAGCTAGATATACAAATACATAGTTAACTAATAAGTGTAAATAGAAAACAGTGTAAATTTGGAGTGCTCAAAATCACATATGTTTTTCTTTTGTTGTTTGGAAGGTAAAACCGCAAAATGCAATCATTACAAAACCTAAACACACTTGTGAACTAAACTTTGTAATAACTTGTCCACATCACCTTTTTTATATGTGAGAATTTGTGGTAAAATTTGACTAAATCAACCTAAAAATAGCATAGGGAAGTGCACCCAAGTCTGCAAGGGAAATATAAAAGTAGCGCCCTAGTAAAAATAGAACTTCTGCTAAAGACAAAATCTTTCTAAACTAGGAAAGTCTCAGTTACAAAGATTGTTGACTGGATAATGATAAACCAAAGAAGAATAGGTTGTATTCATTCACCTCGCACACCTAGAGAGGTCTATAACAATGCTCTCATTCACAGTGTTTCACAGGCTGAGGTATGATTGTTGAAGCATGCCATCTCTGCTCGAGGAAGAAGGATGGCCTAGCAATCACGGGTAAAATTGACTATCACCACTATAAACATCAATTAACTTGTGCAGACTAATTTCATCCCAATACTATCAATATTCATGTTGGATCTATGTAGCCCAAATCCTGTTTACATTTCAATATAAAATTACTCAGATCTATTGATTATTCCCTTTTCTTGGAAAAAGTTTCATATGGGATTTTGGATAGTTTTCATTTCCTTCTTCCTTTTTCTCTTTAGTATGTTCTGATTCATCTATCTCAGATAGGTCCTCCATGAAATTGGATTGACTCTTAGAATGGGTGGCTTTCCTTTTCTTTTCAATTTGATCTGTTTATTTACCATGCGAGCATGCTCCAATTCCTATATACAAGATTCCCTTGTTATCTTAAGAAATGGAGCATTGTTGGTCATGTTAAAGAAAGCTACTTAAATAATATTAGATAAGAGTTTTAGTAATCAAATTTCTTATTGGGTTTCATCATTGAAATAAGGATGAACCAGCTTCCTAGCAACAAATCATAGTAGAATAGAAATAATGACAAAAATTATTTATGTATTTGATATATTTGTGAAGAAAGCCATCTTATGCAATAGATAATTCCAATGATAAACTAACCATAGTTGATTGCACCAATCCCCCTATTCTTCCCAGCTTAAGCCCACTACACAAAAGGTAAAATTCTATACAATTTTTTTGTCTTAAAACAACATAAGATTCAAATCTACAGAGCTCCAAAACACATTTATTTGTTGTTACTTTGTGTGTTGTACAATGGCATTATCATAATCAAGCAAACTGAGTGTCTTCCTGGGTGGCATAATATTCTTCTTTTCAAATGCCAACTTGAGGTCAAATGGATGCATAATTATATGTTTAAGAGTCTAAATTTGAATTTCCTAACATACATCTACATTATCTTGATTACATCATAGGATTTGAAGTGGTTAGCATATATCTAAATAAGTTCAATGACATACGATTTGAAGTGGTTAGCATATATCTAAATAAGGGCAGGGCCATTCAAAATACTTTCTTAGGTCTCTTAAGTCAAAAACAATGTTGGGGTTATTATTATTTTCTTAGAAATACAAATGATACAATCTTGGTGTTAATATTTCCCATTTACCCAATTCTTAAATGGTTCTAGCTCAATGGAAGAGCGCTTGCTTTACAAGCAGGCGGTTGAGGGTTCGATTCCTTCATGTCCTAATGATATTACAGCATTGATATTTTTAATAAAATATATTTTATTATGATTTATTATGGCTGTGAGGGGGGTTCTAAACTGACTTCATATGTCACTACGAGGGGGGTTTAAAACTTCCCTTGTATGTTAAAACGGGGGGGTTCAAAACACCCCCTGTAAGTTTATATGAGGGGGGTTCATAACCGCCCCCAAAGGTTTGTAAAGAGTTTTATGGATGGTTTTGAACCAAATCTATAGGTACTTACGAGGGGGTTTTATAACCACCCCAAAATTTTTGTAAAGAGTTTTATAGGGGGGGGGTCAAACCACCTCCAAAGGTACCTACTATGGGGGTTTATAACCACCCCCAAATTTTTGTAATAAAGACTTTTAGGGGGGGATTTGAACCGCTTTTGTAGGTACCTATGAGGGGGGTTTATAAACTCCCCCAAAGGTTTTTAATAAATAATTTTAGTGGTGGTTTTGAACTGCCCCCAAAAGTCACTTTTAGCGTCAGTTTTGATCTCTTCCAGAACTGCCCTTAAAATTCCAAACTTTTAGCATTGATGCTATTGGGGGGGGTTTGTTAAGACTGCCCCCAAAGGTTGGTAAGATGGATTTTTAGGGGAGTTTTAGAACCTAACTTGTAGGAACTTATGGGGGTTTTCGAAACCACCCCCATAGGTACCTACAAGGATGGGTTGAAACCGCCCCCATAGGTACCTACAAGGAGGGTTTGAAACCACCCCTGTAGGTACCTATGAGGGGGGTTTGTAACTGCCCCCAAAGGTTTGTAATAAGTAATTTTATAGGGTTTTGGAACCTCCCCCATAGGTTTTTCTATGCAGGGGGTTTATAACCTCCCTTAAAAGTTACTTTTTGGGGGGTTTAGAACCACCCCCAAAACTCACTTTTAGGGGTGGTTTTGATCTCTTCCAAAACCGCCCCTAAAAGTCAAAAAATTTAGTGTCGGTGCTATTAGGGGTGGTTTTGTAAATCCCACCTCCAAATCCAAAACCTCCCCCAAAATTGACTTTTGGAGGCAGAAGAAAAACCCCCCAAAAGTCAAATTTAGTGTAGTTCTCACACTTGGCAAATTCGCCCCCTTGGGGTTTGAGATTCTCTTTTGCTATAAAAGTAGGGTTTTTCTTCTCAGTATGGAGGATGCATTGAAACTTTTACATTTGTACTTATGTTGCTGATATTTTAATAATAAATATTGAAGGCTTTGGAAGCTAGTCTGTGATTGCATTGTGAGCTTGTGACTTGGTCAAAATCTGAGGTGAAATATGTGGAATTTCATGCTTTATATCTTTCGAATGATGTGTTTAGATCTAGTTAAATTTAAATAAGTATTTTTTGTTTTCAAGTTACTAATGTTCATTTTATTATCATAATTTTGTAGGAGTATCAATTTGTAGTTGGTTATACTTATGCTCTCCTTCTTCTTTTTTATAAATGAAATGACTGGATTAACCTTGTTCTTTTGAGAAATTGCCTAGTTTTTTGCAGATTTGTCTCAGAGTGAATGGGATTGGAGATCAGTTGCATCCACTTCACTTAATAGCATCCATTTTTCTATTTATAATACAATTTTTTTGTAGATCCTTCTCTTCGTCATTTCTTTCAAGCACGGGCTTGGGATTTTCAGTCTTCTTCTCTCTAAAATTCAAGCTTTCTTCTTGGTTTCAGTTACTTCATGCTTAGTAAGATTGGATAAATCATTATGTATTTGAAATATGATTTTATTCAAGCAGGTATATCAAATCTAGATTCACTTTTAAAGCTTTATCTTAAACTAGATCTGTTTCAATCTTTCAAAGTGTCATTTTCACTTAAAAAATCTACAATTTTATGAGCATTTTGAGTAGTATAGATTATGTTTTTGTTTTGATTAATTTATGATATTCTAAAAAATTCAACTCACTATTTTTTATCGGGTTTTGAGAAAAGTATGAGGACATGTTGCTCAGATTTCGATTCTTGGCTCATCCGGGACATCAAAAACTCCATCCTCTATCCCTTTTCTTCTTTCCTTTTCTCTCTGGATGACATTGTAAGCCTTCAAATCCATTTCAAGGATCAAAGTGAAAATAATCATTCATTTTTTGTATCATATTGTAAACTCATTAATAAAGAAATCAAGTGGGCTACACATCACCCACACTCCATCCCTCGTGGGGGGATTCACAGTCCTTTTCATGGTTTGCATTTTACTAATCAACACTTGCACACAATCCACCTTCTTGAAAGGATGCATAGATTTATTTATTTTTTGATTAATTTCATCTCAGAATAAGTTTTACTTTCTTACCCAACTCGTTTCCACAAAGTATGCTCTCGCCACCATCTAAAGGCTTTGTCGATTATTGGTGGATGATCAAAAAGAGACACATAGTTGCGGTTCTAATTTGTCGTTAATCCTTTGATTTTAAAAACTCAGTTGTTGTATCAAATTGGAATAAAAATTTTGTCCTCAACTTGTGTATGCTCTTTCCCTATACATGCTTTTCCTGGTCATTGGGAAATCAAAACCGATTTTTGAAACTTTCTAATTTCTTCACATTAATCTAATAATTCATTAATAAAATAAAATCCCCTTAGAAACATTACAAAAATCCGGTGTATGATGGGTTACAATCTTCGTAAAATTCTTCAAAGGAAGCAGGAACAACTAAGTAGTGACCTTGAGATACAGTCAAGTTACACCCTTGTTGGTGTAGTGTTGGACACCTTCTCAGAGACTCTAATTCATCCCACATTTTTGAGTGAGGAACCACTTTAGTCATCTTTCAAACACATTCTCAGTACTTCCATTATATTGAGAATTATCTTCCCATAATTCAACTCATCTCTTAATAATTACAACTAACCAAGACACATTTTCAAAACATTTTACTTCAACAACATTATTTCACTTTGACTCCATTGGTACTGATTTGATCTGTAATTATTGTATTTAAACTTTATGTGTTGATGTTATGCTGCTGAATATTTACTTCAATTTTCAAACAATCTTGTATCAGAATTTACTTCAAAAAACTTCTAAACAACTTACTTCCATCAATAATGATTAAAACTTAAAGAGCCTTAGACAACTCTAAATTAGGTACCACCCCCCTTGGCTTCGTTAGGATTTCTACCTAAACGGGGGAGTGAAGATCAAGTGACATTAATTAACTCAAGAATTTCCCCCAAGGACACACCTAGAAGCTTGACTATTTTTTTTTCTCTTAAACCCCAGGTGTGTGAAAGGAGGAAACATCCCATAAGAAACAAAGCAACACTAACACACTTTCCCCTTTTAGGGAGTGCAATGGCACACCTCCCGAAAGGGAAAAGAGAGTCGCCCTGAGCGTGCTCTTCCCCTTTGAGAAATCACCCCAAAACAATGAAAAAATATCATGGAAATGAAATTTGCAGCCACGAAAAGAAAAGGCAGGGTCTTGGCTCTTACCTGCTACCAACAGTTCGACAAATGGATGCCTAGATCTCTCGGAATATCCTTTGCAAAAATATTCTCTTGAACACCATTTTTTCCCTATTTTTCTATGGTAAAAATACAATGGTTAAAAAAAATTCACCATTTCACTATTTATGTTTTTTTTTTTTTTTTGATTATAAATAATTAGTGGATTATTTAAGTATTATGGGTTTTCATTGATTTTTTCTTATAGTTTTCACAGTGAAACTGATCCAACATTGTTTTCAAGGATTTTAGGACATAATGGGGTAGTTTTTAGTTAGGATCGAGTTTCTTTTGGTCTTTTTCACACTCTATCCTAAGTTGAAAAAGTATCAAGAACCTTTTATACCCTTGGCATGCTCGTTAAAAATCTAGTGAAAAGGTATCAAGTGTGCTTTTACTTCTTTTTTGGACTCATTAAAATGGATTAGGAAAAATGGAAACTATATAAAGTCATCGTTAAGCTCTTTTCAGGCTCTTTAAACATGAAAATATCGCCAAGCAAAATTGATTTCATGCTTCTAAAAGTATTCAAAAGTTCTTCTAGTTGATGATAGTTTACACCTTTTTCGGATCAATTGGACTCATTCATTAAAAATGTATACTCTAGTTCTTCGCAACTAGAAGAGTTCTCCTAGGTATCAGTTTATATGTTTTCATAGCTTGGGGACTAAACCTACGAAAAATTCCATTCTAGAGTCTCCTTAGTCATTTCAGACTCTCTAAATATGAAACGATGACTGATTTTACCTTCTTCGGACTCATAAAATTAAATGTTGAAGGACCCTTTCTTGGAATGAACCCCTCCTTTATCGTGTTCACAAAATATATGAGAATGGACTCATCCTCTGATGAGCTATATCAAGTGTTTGTTACCCTTTTTTGTCTTGTTAAAAAGAAAAGAGGCACTCATCCTTCGAGATGGGTAAATTAAGAGAATAGGGAATATCTTTCATTTGTGTTAATGGCAACTCATAGCCCACCCTTGAACATGGCTCATGTCTGCATTATCATTCAAACACTTGGGTATGCATCTTATCATTGAGTTGATCCACTTTCCTGGGTCTTTTAACTCCTTTGATTCAATTCAAAGAATGCATCATCCTTATTTTGCATTACATATGGTCTCTACATCATTGAGACAATGTTTCCAAGTCATTTGTCATGATGTTCAATGTTCAAGGGAAGCCTTCACTACAGTCTACCTCTACGGTCACATTCGGGGTATTTTTTAAGGATTCTAATATTATACTTAAGTATAGTATTCTAGGCGATTGTTTTGGATTGAAAATACATGTTTATAGATAGATAGGCAAATATTAAATATGAAACATACAATTAACACTGTAATGCGTAAATTTTGGCAAATATTATGATAACAAAAACATATTTTATGTAAATATAGGTGATATTAGAGACTAAAAAGTGAATTTATTTTTTGAAAAAAACCCAAAAAATAGCCAATTGGTGAAATTTCGCCACTAAAAATTACCCTGGTCGCATTGCCTTACTTTGAGTCGGTTAGGTCTGTGTCAATCCTATGGTTGTTCCACCGTCGAAAATATTTCATAATCATGTATTCCAAGTTTCTTGTCGATGATGGGGGGGACATCATGGCCCTCCTTCGATGAGTCTATTCTTGTCGACGTCTGGTAATTAGTCTTAGAAACCATTTCAAGTACCTTGAATCCTGCATGCCTCAATGGCAGGTTTCCTTGCTTTAGACAGTGGGCTTTCATCATTGGCCTCTTATTGGAAGATTGTGTTGAGTGCTCGACTTCAAGTCCTCTATTCACATTTGGAGGAATTTACTATGGTACCTTGGGAATCATTGACATTAATGGTGGTCTCCCTCACACTTGTTAACAGTATAACTCAATGACCGGTAATCAAGTGGTTTCTACCATGTTCGACATCAAGACAGCTATTCACATGGATAGAATCGTACTATTTGAGATTGGAATTAATACCCTAAGTGGTTAGGTATTCACTTGAATATGTGCCTATCCTCAAGTAGTGAAGGATTATTTTTGAGTTATTGCATGGATCCACATTGTATGTCTGGTGGCTATTCTCAGGTTTGAGTCAGGACGACATGGATCTACTTTGTATGTTATGTATCCATGTCCCGATATTCATCATGGATCTATAGTTTATTGTCGATAGCCATGACATGGTCATTATATGTGGATATCTAATGTATTGATTCGCAACCATGTTTGAGTCAGATAGTTTGTGACTAGTCCTATGTCAAATCTTCGCTCACCACTCTTTTTCCTCTGAAGCAGAAACCATATCTAGAAAATCATTTCACCTATCACATTCATCTAGATTCATAATTTTGGGGGCATTCTATTACACCTAAAAACTATTTTAATGCTCAATCCCTTGAATTTCCATGGCCTATCAACCTTTTAAAGAGACTTTTGGCTCATTTCTAGGTAATTTGATGCACCTTTCCTCTTGACATAAGGTGTCAGACTATCCTGGCACTATTTTATCACTGGAATAGTGCACCGATGACATTGGTTTCTTGATCACAAGAAGCGTCAGTGCACCTTTCCCACTTGCAGAGAGCATCAGCAATGTAAAAAGGGAAAAAAAAAAGAGAAGGATTTGATAACATTCTAGATGAAATATCTCATGGAGACCTATCCCAACTACTTGTATTAGGTGTCATTCATGTCCCTAGCCTCTAGGGATCATCCCTCACCTTCCTTCCAAAATATCTCAACCCATTTGATCCCTCTTGGCCTATATATACAAGCTACATGGACCATGTGAGAGGAGGAGAAGAAACCAAGATAGCACCTTGATGTTGCTCGAATCAAGTCTGGTATAGGAGGAAAAGAGAGTGGCTATGAGTGAGATTTGCACAGTTTGTAGAATGTGTGTGTGAGAGTGATTCAAAGGATATTGTGAAGGAAAATGTTTGAAATCAAGGCTTTGGTTGTAGATTTATTTTCTTATGTTCTTAATAAAAACATGTTCCCCTTTCCCATGAATGATTTGTTCCAATATTGATCATCCATTACGTGTTTCCTTGATCATTAGTATAGATTACTGAATTTTCTAGTTACTTTCATCTTTTGTCTTGTTATTCATGTTCTATGTAGGTACAGCTGATCTCATCGGGATCTATAAGACAGGGATGACCTTCAACCCTGGGGTGAGGAAATATTTAACATTCAAGTAGTTAAGTCATCTAGGGGGAGGAGCATCATTGTGATTTTTTGTTCTAGATATGCCCCATGTAGACTAGGGAAACAATCTTCATCCACGTTGATTGAGAATTTCCAGTCACGATAACTTTCCTGGGAATTCATTTTACAACAATAGTATTACCTTTATCATCCAAGTATGAGAATGTTTTATCATAACAGTTTAAAATAACTCTATGTTTCTCTAACCAGTCCATTCCTATCAGTAAATCATAATATCTTAGAGGTAAAATATTTAAATCAGCATGTGTTTTTAAGCCATTCATAATAAAATCACACGTTTTCATGAAGTTAGTGACCTTTTGCTTTGTGCTTGTATCAAGTTGAACTAACTAATATTTTTCAAACTTATCTTGATGTAACTTGTATAGTTCTAAAATTCTAGGTGATACATAACTTAAACTTGTACATGGATCAATCAATATATAAATGGGTTTGTCTTTTAACATACCTTCAATTTCGACCATAGATGTTTTATTATCTACCTGCATGTTCTCCAATGTCGTATTGATTATGGGCATGCTTCTTTCTATATCCCCCACTATAGAATTTTCCTAGATTGAATGGAAATTATAAATATTTTTTCTTCTTACAGGGCAATCTTTAAAGTAATGTGATTCACCACATTCCTAGTATTTTAATGGTTCCCTTTGTGTATTATTTTTATTAAAGGCAATGGGTGTTTCTCTTTCTTTTATTGCTGCAGGATTATGTCATTTATAATTTTTAAAATTATCCCCTTCGTATCCCCAATAATTATTCCCAATGTTTTTATAAAACTTAGTACCTTTATTTTTTTGTTAAAAATTGTCAAGTCTTTTATTTTTCTAATTAGGTATGTTCTCTCATTTGTTTTTATTTTTATCATAGCATAAATTTTCTTTTCTTGTTTCCTCTTCGAGATTTTTCATATTAACATATTCAATTTTGTCTTTAAACATAAGAGGTAAACAGATAAGGAAACACTAAATTTTTTGTTTTCCATCAACAATATAAGGTACATAACGTAATAAACTTTAAAATTTGTTGCAAAGTTATTTCATAGTCATTGTTCCTATTGTAATGCATAGAATTACTTGGATTTCTCTTTGTGATATTGTTCTCGTAAATATTTTATTTTAAAATATTTCTTAAAAGTTTTCCAAGTTACATAACGTTCTTTAATGCATTTTACTTTCTTTATATCTTTCCACCATATATCATCTTTTCCTGTCCATTATAAATTGTCATTTTTGGTTTTAGTTCATCAAAATAGTAATAAATATGGATGTACTTTTTCATTCCAGATATCTAAGCTTCTTCTTCTCCTCCTTTTTCGATTTCTCCATTGAACATAGGAGGTTTTATCTTTTTAAATTCACTAGAAATTTCTTCATATTGTTTGTATCTATTTTTCTTCTAGTTGTTATCACTACCATTAGAGGAATTTTGGGATCTAAAATGGGCCTCCTAAGGAAAATAATAAAATAATAGTTAAAATAAAAAAATAATAGTTAAAACAATAAAATAATATTGATTAATTTTGGAGGAAGAAAGAAAAAAACTACTTTTTGTGTTCGTATTTTTGACATATCTCCCTGTGTTTTTACTCAAATTTCGATCAGAAGAGCTCATTGGATGCGGAATTTGATTCCGCATCCAACGAGTACCCACACTGCATACTTTTGATGGACCCCGCTACCCCAAAAACAAGAAATACCTGAAAAAATGTGATGATGATGTCATCATCACCACGTTTTTTCAGGTATTTCTTGTTTTTGGGGTAGCAGGGTCCATCAAAAGTATGTAGTGTGAGTAATCGTTGGATGCAAAATCAAATTCCGCATCCAACGAGCTCTCCCGATCGAAATTTGAGTAAAAACACAATGAGATATGTCGAAAATACGAACAAAAAAAGTAGTTTTTTTTAATGACAAATATGTAAATTCAACCATTATGGTTGACTTATTTTATTGAAATTCTATTGGTTCTTGAATTCCAACTCACAAAAACTTATTTTGGCACTTTTTCTTATAAGGCCCATTTTAGACCCCAAATTTCCTCTAATGTTTCACTAGAAATTTTATATTCCTTATTATTATGTTTAGTTGATTCTTCACTTGAAGATCGAGTCTCATGTTTAGAAAATTCTATTTTTCTTACATTACGTTTAAAAAGAACATATTTGGGTCCTTTATTTTTTTCTTCTTCTTTATTATGCAATTTAGCCAACAGAACATTATTCAACTCTTCCTTAACTTGTTTCAATTATTCCCTTGAATCTTTTACTGCTTGTAGGATTTCATATGGGTTATCATTCCTAGTTTTATTCATATTTACCCAGATTTCATTGTCTCTAATGTTACATTCTTCATTGTTTACATGATACTTGGGACGTGATTCTTCTTCAGCAGACATTCCCACATCTACCATGATTTCTGCAAAACAAGTTTATTCTTCTCTTCATGTTTGCAAAGAGAGTCAAACCATAACAATAAAGTTAGTTTTTTGTTTTTATATTAGTTGAAGTGTTGCAATTTTCATGACAAGTGTGGTAACCATGCTCTGATACCATTCTGTCACATACCCATAATTTTCATAATAATAAAAAAAATAAATGGTTTATAATTTACTATTCTTACTTGTTGCAACATGTTCTTATTTTTGTCACATGCCCATAATTTTCATAAATAAATAAATAAAATTGGTTTATAATTTACTATTATTACTTGTTGCAACATGTTCTAATTTTTCGTAACATAATTTTCAATTATTTGCAAGGATAATATTAACTAGACTTTTTTAATGGTTTGACGACGGGGCTTATTGTCCGCTCGGTGTTGATTCCATTTATAACAAAAACTTGATCACACCCCTACCAAGGTGATTATTAAAGTTTTGAATCCTTTATTCATTGGGTTTGCATATCTAGGATGTAAAATCCTAGACTTGGACCTTTAGTCCCAAGCCATACATGTTTAGTCTTAATATTATGTAATTTCCATGTTCGAGTTTTAACTCTAAAATCAAAGTTAAGGGAAAAAGGGTTGTGCACCTTTGTGGCTTACATGCATTGTAAAATGTATGGCAAGGTGACTTATAGATAAAGTTTAAACCATGACCTAAGGTTCTTATCCCACGGTATTTACAAGCATCGAGGTGATAGTGCAATGTATGCATAATGTTTAAAGTTTATGTTATGATATGGCATGCAGCCATGGGAGACACAAGGTTGATGCCATAAATGATAACAAAGGTTTAATATCAGTTTTAATGACATTGTCATAAACCCTGGATGTGAGGTGACAACGCATCTAGGCATTTTAATTGGCATGGATACTATGCATGCGTTATGCGGAGAGGCTTGATCCTGACCCTCCACTTGTCCTTGATCAAATTGAAGAGGTTTTTTAAGGTTTAATATTGCATTCAAAATGTTGTGATGGTTTTTGTATGGTTTATTGCAATTATGGTTGGAGGTTTATGCTCGGCCTCTTAATGGTGTTGTGTCTCCACTAGGATTTCCCTTTGGGGTATGCAATAGTTGTTTTGGTTTAAACCCTATGATTTTGAGTTATTTTAAAGGTTTCATATTAATGTTTAATGGTTGTGTTGATTCCATTTATCCTCTGCACAGTATCATCCATTTTTTTTCTCATCGTGTGGTTAAGTGAAGACTCAATTTGCTTGTCTTCCATTTCAGGTAGAGGTTTTACAAGACCGCAAGGTTACTTAATAGGTATGAAGTTGTAATTTAAAATATTTAATTCGTTAATGTGGTTTGTTGTTTTTAAACAAAGTTAAATTCATTTGTTCTTTCTTGTGTAGGGCAGAGGAAAGAGAGGGGAGCTAGGAGGAGCAAACCCCTGGCCCTCTACACATGAAATAAAGGTATAAACCTCGACCTATGCACTAGTTTATTTGAAAAAAATGGATTGTGTTTCATATTTAAAGAGAGGTTTCAAAAACATGACTATTTTTTGGCAGGAAATACCAAGGTTCCAATGCAAGGATGCCCAGAGGCTTAGGATCAACATGGAATTGCCTTCACAACCTCCATCCCTCCAACCAAGTGACGTTCGCGATTAAGTTTGTAAACTTGCTACAGCTTTTCTAATGATAAAATGGGATAGGTTTTTAACTCTTGAAAAACAGTGTAGGTTCGAGATTTTTCTGTGGCCATATGAGAGTGGTGATAGGGTTGCCTCCTCTCAAGTTTTGTCCTTCTCTACCTTGAGGTGAGCTGGCCAAATGAACCTGTTGCTGTTGCAACTGCTTCCCCAAAAATATTTACATTTTAGGGCCTCTCCTTCCATTTTTATTTTAAAATCATGCTAACACTTGTTTCCCAACTTAGATAATTCCCCCTGCATACCTATTATTTCCTAGAAGCTTGAGAAGAAGGCTTTTCCTAATCCTGAAGTGTCATTTTGGTAAAAAACTCCTTATGCGTGACCTTGGAAACATGCCTTACATAAAAAAAAATCTTTCGATTTCATATCAACGGCTAAGAATCGCTCCGACATAGATCAACGGTCTAAGAAATAGCATAAGCAGAAAAGATCAAGTTTCAGTTGTGAAATTTTAAAGTTCCACTTTCAGCTTTACGCAGACTGAGATCCAACGGCCCAGAAGGTTTCCGCACAAAGAAACGGCTTGAAAAGGTGGAAAAGAAAAGGTGGAAGTAGAAAATATCAAGTTTCGGTTGTAAAAAGTTAAAGTTCGGCTTTTCGCTCTCTGCGGATCGAGATCCGGTGGTCATGGAGGATTCCGCACAAATCAACGGTCAAGAAAAAGAGGAAGCAGAAATATCAAAGTTTGGTCATGAAAAAGGTAGAGTTCTTATTTCTGTAGATCAACGGTCCAAAAGGCTTCTGCAGAGATCGATGAAGCAAAAAAGCAGAAGCAAAAAGTTAGAAGTTTAACCTCGAAAAAAGTTGGAAACCCGTGATCTGCAATCCTCTTTCCACAGATCAACGGTCTAGAAATATTCCGCATAGGATCGATGGTGCGGAAAGGTTGCTACAGAAACCAAATCGCATAAATCCAAATCGCAGAAGTTAGAATGTAAATTTGGTGAATCTGCATGATCTAACGGATCAAATCAAACCCGATCAATTCTTTGAGATTATCTGAGTCGTTCAATCTATGTTTTATTTTTACTGTGAAACATTGGGGAAACTGGGAAATATTCATCTCAAAGCTTAAATTAAGTAGAATTACTTTCCTGAGATGGCGCTAATCATTTTTTTTTGTTCTTTTTAATAATCGACACATTCATTAAATTTACAATTGAAAATAAGGTGATTAGTTGTAGTATGATTGGAAAATTATTGTTGTTTCCATATCAGATATATCTCTCATGATTTTTTCTTTGTATATCACAAGTATTATTGTTCACCAAGTTAGGATGGGCGATTGCAAAATCGGGTAAAGGTTGCATCTTTGGATGGTTGAGATTCATGGCAGATCAAGATGTACGGTCCTGAAGAATTCTGTTGTTTTAACTTGCATGAATAAAATAACTTTCTAGATTGGCAAAATGTGGTAGGACCTGCATTTTTCAATGGCTAAGATCAAAGGTGGAATCAGATCTATGGTGAAGGTCAATTTTGTTGAATCAACATGCACGGATAAATAAACTTTTGAAATCTACGGAATATGGTAGAGGCTTAAAGTTTGAATGGTGGATATTAAAAGAGATTTTTTATCAAAGGCTTGAAATAATTCTGCGAGATGAACTAGCATGGAGAAAGTCAGAATGGAAATCTATGGAATTGGATATAGGCTCCATCTTTCAACGGCTGAGATGAAATTTTGATACATATCAACGGTTGTGAGATATTCACTGGGCAACTAGCGCGGTCGAAAAAATCCTGACGGGCGTGATACTTTATGAAATCCTCCCTATGACAATTAAAGTCCGTCGTTGATCTATACCTGATGGTCCTTCAGTATTTTCACCATTGAACTATTAAGGGAGATAATTGTGGGAGATGGGAGATAAATCCCTTATGAAATTGGGTTGACTATAGATTCGAAATCCACTCTTCATTGAGCACTAGAGGGACCTTTGGCCACATGTTGTTTTTCAATTGGGCAAGGCTCGTGTAATTTTTTATTTGTTTTATGAAACTGTTTGTATTCAGCCAGGTGTGCAAATAAGAATCTTGCGAATCTACAGGGTGACAGATAGAGATAGTATAAATAGGGGTGTAGAGAACCATAGAAACGAATTTTGGCTGGTGAAAAGAATGTTGGACTATTTTGTAAAAGAGCTAACTCTTTTCTAATAAGAAGGATTATTTTTCTGGAACAAAGGCTTGCACAGAGATTTAATTGGAATGTGTGGAATGCATATTGTACAACTATTTCTTCTTGATTTTGTACATCATACAGTGAGATTGTTCTAAACTCCTGAAACCATTTCCTTGGTCATGAATGGTATGTTGTCTATATAAATGTCTATGTAATGACAAGGTAATAAATGGTTTAATTATATCAAAGTTGTCTTTGGTATTCTTTCTGATGTGAATGTGATTATTGTGTTGGTATAGCTATCTATTAGACTTATATGAACATTTTCACCATATTACTCTAAACTCTAAATTTGTCCCCTACATGGATAGAATAGATTAGTTTTAGATTTATATTAAATCTGCATTTAGCTTAGGAATATGCATTTCATTCTTTAATCAAAAAATCACATAAACAGTGGACTGGGCCGTAACCAATAAAATACTTAAACAAATTAATCTACGGTAGTCGGACCGCAAACCGGACGGATTCCCACACCAAACGGTGCACAATATAATTGGGATTGCTTACCAGGAATCAACAGATTTGGCGCTAGAAGGAGGGAAGCTATTTGGTAGAGGAAATCCTATTTTCAGATAGGATTAAACTGGAAGAACATCAGAAAATACTTTCCTTGAATATTTTATTCCTGAATTTAAAGAACAAGAACAGACAGGTTCTGGGGAAAAAGAATCAGAATGTTTGTATGATGTACCATTTGAGGAAGTATACCAGTTTAGGAGACATACAATATCCTATCTCAAGAAACTTGGGAGGTTAAAATTTATTCCCGTGTTACCTAGAAGGAAAGCTTCCAACAAATTAGCCTCATACACTAAGGATTTCATTCTTGTTGAAAATTTCAAAGAACTGGTAGATCTATCCATCCAAGAAATTGTTCAGCCTCTGGATCAATTGGGTCTAGAATCCCCTGCAAATTTAGTATTTAGTCAATCTCCACCATAGTCTCCACCTAGAATCATGGCTTCTATTAATCAACACGCATGGAGAGCAAGAACTCCACTCAGCCTAGCTGCTCCATTGCATGATTTACCTAAACACCAAGAAAAGGTATTACCAAAATTTGATCCTGGAAAGGGTGTTTCTACTGAAGATCACTTAAAAAGTTTGTATCTAGCTTTGAATCTTTTAAATGTTGAATATGAAGATGCTGTTATAAAATAGGACCGCATATCAATAACAGTTATACAGTTAAATCATTAAACAAGATGCAAAACAAATTAAACACATTACAGAGAGACACATATATAACGTGGTTCACCCAAATGATGGGCTACGTCCACACACAAATTTCTAGTCCTTTTATTATCATCCAGAAAGACGAAGGGATAAAACCTGAAGCAATATCGCTACACTTCCTCTTCACACTCTCACAGTCTCTCTCACACAATCACAAAGATTGTTTAAAATGCTACAATAAAATACAATACCATACCATACCCAGTTGTATTACAATACTTTTCTTTATAGGGGAATTACCATGGGAAAATACTACGGTTAACACAATACCATGGATCTACAAAACTATTGGCCAACAAACATCCCAAAAATATTTCTTAGGGGCTCTACCCCTGAACCCCAAGGTTGGGGAACAAGTGTACAGTACACCCAAGGTACAAACATGACTGAATGACATATCCGAATCTAGAAGATCAAGCTCCACAACCAACGGATGTTGTTTGCATAATTTTTCAATATACTTTTGAACCTAAAGCATCTTCATGGTACTTTAGTTTGCAAGAAAATTCAAAAGTAAATTGGGACGGTTTTGAAAAGGCACTCTTAGGTAAATTCAGCAACCAGAAAACTGTAGCCACTCTCTCGAAAGAATTAATGTCTATGAGGATGAAAAAGAAAGAAAAGGTCCAAGACTTTAATCATAGATTCACCACTTTATTGAATAGCTTTAGTGCTGCAACAAAACCAGCTGAGGAGTCTCTAGTAGAATATTATACTACAACACTTTATCTACCAATAGAAATGTTTGTAAAAAGGGCTAGTAAAGTCACATTGGTAGAAAGATATGAAGAATCCAAGAAAGTAGAGGCAGTTCTGGATAGTATCGCAAAGCATACTCTAGAACCTGAGTTGAAACATACCACAAGAAAAATTCCTTTGTTGCTAACTAAACCCAAACAATAACACTCTAATGAGCTAGAAAATGTGGTGAAAATGGTGCAGAAATTATCAAACAAGGTAGTAGACTTGGAAAATGATAAGGGATCTAGTTCTTATATAAATCCATTAAACCCTTATTACAAAAAAAGGAAGAGTGTGAAAAGCCCCAACCACCTGTGCATAATTCTATTGTTTTAAATTTTAATGAAGTAGGAATTGATCATTTCTGTACTTTTCACCAAGAACATCATTCTGAAAAAAGTTTTCCATGGTGGATAACTTCAATGACTGGTTATGAATCAATTGTTAGATACCCAGCTAGAAGATCTTGAAGAAGAAGAATCCCAAACTAATGAGCTAGAACAAATGAACGAAGAAACCACTATGGTATTATGGGATTGGGCACCTACTTTGGGGATAAGTGAAGATGAACCTACTGAGGAAATTCAAGTGTCACCAGTTAATGTTACGACTATAAGTAAAGGGCTGATAGTGGATGAAAGTCTAGTACTGCCTAAAATAAGGAAGATAAAAGAAACCTTTAAGAAAATTCTCAGTACTACTTAACCAACACCTAAGTCTAATCCGATAAACATAAAAGAGACAATCCCAATAGTCAATAAATCTGTGAAGACAGTGATAAATGAATCAGAAGGTACTAGAAAAGGTTTGGTAGAACATGATATGGGGTATGATATTTTAGAGGATATTAAGAAAACAAAATCAATTATGTCTCTATTTGAACTATGTAATTTTCCTCAGCAAAAAAAGAAAACTTCTATAAGCTTTTGATCCACAACCTAATAGTATCCCAGAAGCCATTGAATCTGATGATGAAGTAAATGAAGCAAGCATTGGAGGAAAATATAAATCTCAGACTTTAGCTTTTCTGCTATCATTTGATATTTTTAATCATAATGTACATAATTATTTGGTAGAATCTGGGGCCTCATCAAATTTCATGCCACTTTCAATATGTAAAAATATTAATGGCCAACCCACACCATCCCCCTCTCAGATCATTCAACTGGATAGGTTTGATGTTAAATTCATAGGGGAAATGAAAGATGTGTTGATTCAATTATCTGGAGACCCTAGATTTTTTCAATTCATAGATATCATGGTGGTTGATATACCAGAATATTATGGATTAATTTTAAGTAGGTATTGGTCAATGAAACTAAATGGTTACTTTTCAACCGACTAGTCTCACCTGTGGCTGCCATACAATAATAGTCAAAACCAAATTTAAATACTGAGGGAACCACATATGAAGTATAATGTAAATCAGTTAGAAGGGAAGAATGAACCTGTGAACTTCTCATCTTCAATTTTGGGAAATTACTTTTTAGAGCATGAACCAAGAAATTATCAATCCAAACAAGTCAGTCAGGAATCAAATAGGCAGTCCAATCTCCTTCGATTTTCATAGACCGATGATATTGATTGTAATATAACAGACTTAGTTACTAATGTAGGAGATGCTACTAACTCTGTAGATTCATAAGATACTTTTTGGATTTTATATTTTGATGTAGAATGCACGAATAACATTGTTGGGTATGAAGCTCTAGGTTTGAAAAGGGATATTGAATTAAATGTAAAAGATATGAAATTTTTTGGTAATTCTGGAAAACAACCTTTTCAACAACAACTCAGAGAAATACACCCTAAACTGGAGCCTTTGATCCAAAAGGAGTTGAAGAAGCTTGGTTATGTTCTCAAGTGTACTTTACCTAGGATCTAGAAACCCTTTGTAGATAAATAAACTTGCTTTTATTGATTTTTTTTTCCATTTTGTGTATTTTCATGTTTGTTTCACCTTATTTCATAACCTTAGTTTTTTTTTTTTTAATAAACTAGCTCATTTTTTTGTGCTTCGAAGTATAGGCATCTGATTAAACTCAAAATATTTGGATGTTAGGAATTGCTTATGGGAAAGAGAAAATGGTAAAGTTCGATCATAATGAGATTCTTTAACTATTGACAGACGATGGAAAGGGAAGCTAGTCTTCAAGCCCACATTTGGATCATTATAATCCCTGTGAAATAAACAAAACTCATGAGGTCTGGAGTAATATCTTAGGGTTTCATCCATTCTCACACTAATACCTATCTCAGGAAGCATATCATGATGGAACCATCGAAAGGAATAAGGTCTGACGGATGTATGGTATTCAAAATGATCTCATTGCTACAATTCAAAGAGTCCAAAAGGCTTAGATTAAAAAGTCATTTTTCTAAAATATTCAGTCTTCAATTAAAGAAATGATGCTGAAGAAATAAATCATCAGACCAAAAGGGTTGTCAAAACAACAAATCTCAACAAGGTTCTTCTTTGTCTATTATCATGATGAGCAAAAAAAAATTTCACTCACACAAAAGGAAATTGTGGATGGAAGAACCTGTACCAAAATCTCAAAGTAAAAGAAATAATCAAGGAAGACTCAAAAGACATTTTTAGTCATAAAGAAATCATCAAAAGAATGTTAATAGCATGGGGATAAGGAACAAAGGAATACATATGTCTTACTAGGTTATGATCCTGTGGAGTCTTATCTGGTGGAAACTTAAAGATAGGGGGTAAAATGAACTTCATACTCTGGCCCCAAGATAGTTATCAAGACATTGAACTCTTGGTTACCTTGCTCCCAAAGAAATGGTATCAAATGTGATGCTTGAAAGTTGCATCACTGAATAAATATGGTTTAAAGAAGTCTTGGGAAATGCATTTTAAGTAATCATTTAACATTCACAATACAGTACCATATGGAAATCTTGTTGTTCAAAGAAGATTTTTTAGAGATCGGTGTTCACCAACTAGTCGCCAATTGTTGCTATTGCAACTGCTTCCCCCCAAAAAATTACATTTTAGGGCCCCTCCTTCCATTTTTTATTTTAAAAGTGATTACACTTGTTTCCCAACTCAGGTAATCCCCCCTGCATACCTAGTCTTTCCTAAAAGCTTGAGAAGAAGGATTTTCCTAAGCATGAAGTGTCATTTTAGTAAAAAATCTTTAGGCGTGACCTTGGAAACATGCCTTAAATAAAAATTCCGCTTTCGATTTCAGATCAATGGCTGAGAATCACTCCAACATAGATCAACAGTCAAGGAAATAGCGGAAGCAAAAAAGATCAAGTTTCGATTGAGAAAAGTTAAATTTATGCTTTTCGCTTTCGCAGATAGAGATTCGACGACCCAGAAGGTTTCCACACAAATCAACGGCTCAGAAAGGTGGAAAAGAAAAGGCGGAAGCAGAAAAGGTCAAGTTTCAGTTGTGAAAACTTAAAGTCCTTTTCCGCAAATCAATGTCAGACGGTCGTGGATGATTTTGCACAAATCAACGGTCAAGAAAAAGTAGAAGAGGAAAATCAGAAGTAGAAAGGTCAAAGTTTGGTCATGAAAAAGTTAGAGTTTTTCTTTCCACTTTCTGTAGATCAACGGTCCAAAAGGCTTCCGCGAAGATCGACCAAGTAGAAAGGCAGAAGCAGAAATTTAGAATTTTAACTTCAAAAAAATTTGGAAACCCGTGATCTGCAATCCGCTTTTCGCAGATCAACAATTTAATAATATTCCACATAGAATCGACACTACAGAAAGGTTGCTGTAGAAATACAATTCACGGAAGTTAGAATGTAAATTTGTTGAATCCACATGATCTAACGAATCAAATCAAACCCAATCCATTCTTTGAGATGATCTAATTCATTCAATATCTGTTTTGTTTTGACTGTGAACCATTGGGGAAACTGGGAAATCTTCATCTCGAAGCTTATATTAATTAGAATTGCTTTCCAGCCATGGCGCTAATATTTTTTTTTTCTTTTTAATAATCGACACATATCATTAAATTTACAATTGAAAATACGGCGATTAGTTGCAATATAATGAGAAAATTATTGTTGTTTCCATATCAGATATATCTCTCATGATGTTTTCTTTGTATATCACAGGTATTATCGTTCGCTAAGTTAGGATGGGCGATTGCGAAATTGGGTAAAGGTTGCATCTTTGGATAGCTAAGATTCATGGCAGATCAAGATCCATGGTCCTAAATAATTTCATTTTTTTAACTTGCATGAATAAAATAACTTTCCATATTGGTGGAATATGGTAGGACCTACATTTTTCAATTTCTAAGATCAAAGGTGGAATCATATATATGGTGGAGGTGAATTCCGTTGATTCAACATGCATGGATAAATGAACTTTTGAAATCCACAGAATATGGTAGAGGATTAAAGTTTGAACGGCGAATATTAAAAGAGAATTTTGATCAAAGGCTGGAAATAATTCTGCGAGATGATCTAGCATGGAGAAAGTCAAAATGGAAATTTACGGAATTCGATATAGGTTACATATTTCAATGGTTGAGATGAAATTTTGATACATATCAACGGCTGTGAGCTATTTCATTGGGATAACTAGCATGGTCGAAGAAAATCCTGAAGGACATGATACTTTATGAGATCCGCCCTATGACAATTAAATTCCACCGCCAATCTAGATCTGATGGTCCTTCAACCATTTCGCCATTGAACTAGCAAGGGAGATTATTGTGGGAGACAGAAGGGAAATCCCTTATGAAATTGGGTTGACCGCAGATTCAAAATCCCCTCTTCGTTGAGCGCTAGAGGGACCTTTGGCCACATGTTTTTTTCAGCTCAGTAAGGCTCATATAATTTTTTATTTGTTTTATGAAACCGTTTGTATTCAGCCATGTGGGCGAATAAGAAGCTTGGGAATCTCCAGGGTGACAGATAGAGATAGTATAAATAGGGGTGCAGAGCACCATAGATAGGACCTTTTATTGGTGAAAAGAATGTTGGACTATTTTGTAAAAGAGCTAACTCTTTGCTAATAAGAAGGATCATTCTGTTGGAACAAATGCCTACATAGAGATTTAATCGGAATGTGTGGAATGCGTACTGTAGAACTATTTCTTCTTGCTTCTGTACATCATACAGTGAGATTGTTCTACCCTCCTTGATCTATTTCCTTGGTCATGAATGGTATGTTGTCTGTATAAATGTATTTGTAATGACAGGGTAATAATTGGTTTAATTATATCAGAGCTATCTTTGGTATTCTTTCTGCTGTGAATGTGATTATTATGTTGGTACAACTATTTTTTATACTTATATGAACATTTTCATCACATTACTCTGAACTCTAAATTCTATCCCTGCATGGATAAAATATATTAGTTTTAGATTTAGATTAGATCTTCATTTAGCTTAGGCATCTGCATTTCATTCTTTAAGCAAAAAATCACATAAACGATGGACTAGGCCGTAACCAATAAAATATTTAAACAAATTAATCTACGGTATTCAGACCATAAACTGGGTGGATTCCCCACACCAAATGGTGAACTATCTAATTGGGATTGCTTACCATGTAGAATCCCTACTTTTGGTACCTGGGATTTTTCCAAGCATCAACAGAACCCTATCCTACACTCTAATTATTAGGAAAATTTATAGATTAAAAACTGTATTTTATACTAATGCTAGCAGTTTTTATATGCATGAATGCACTGGTGCAGCTCCTACACTGTATGCTTGGGTCAATGCAACAGTTTCAAGGTATGCATTCACTTGATTTTATTCGGGTTAACTAGAGTTACTATGAATTCGATGTAAAGGGAAAGGAGAGGGATTCGCAACCTCTATCACTTAAGATAAGTTTGATTTTTAATTAGCAGTAGTTGGATCTACTCTTCGATTTGGGGATTCTTAGCGATGAATGTAGAATGGTTCCACATTTTGCATATCTCTATCATATATTTTTCATTTGTAATTGGTTGTAAACAATATTTGGATGTGAATATTTTTGGTGGATGACTGGTTCTTAAATCTTGCCTGATTTGGTTTTTATTCCGAATGGTTTCCTTAGATATTTAACTGGATGTTTGTTTGATTGTATCTCAATATCATGGTTCTGTTTAAATTATGTATTTAACCTAGATCTGTCTATTCTGGGTGTGGAAGCCCAAAATAGAGATTGGTAAAATTTATGTTGAATCATTTTAAAAACAGATTTTAAGTCTATATGGAAATCCTTCGGCTCGTAGAGGATGTGGTTTAGTTTATCTATATCTATTTGGATAAAGGGATTTGGATCATTTTAAATATAATTTTCATTCATATATGTGTATACTTATCTTGGTAAACATTGTGACTAGTTATCTTCTTTATATCTATTATTATATTCGATATGAGAATATTGAAATGGATATTTGTAATGTTTAAAAAAAACAAGGAATCTCTGTGGGGAAATCTCTTAGTTCTAGTTTGTTTTGATTTAAACTTAATTTAGTTTATTTATACCCTAATACTATATGTCGAATCCTTTTGGCTCTCCCTATTAAATCTGAGTTTTGTTTAGACAATGTTGGGTTTGGTTAATAGTTTAAAGAGCTTATCATTGGAACATTCTAGAGAAGACTTATTTACAGTTTAAAATTTTGGTATATAGAAAAAGTATTATGTAATCAAGGTAGATGACTACCGACAATGTATAAGCAAAAATTTACAATAATCAAGATAAAAGAATACTAATTGATACATGGTATCATTTTCAATTTATAATACATTTGGAAATAAAATATACTCCCACGCTGTAACTAATAATACTAAAACAGTAGATGAATTGTAGTAAATAACATGTCACCACCACCAAGAAAACAGAACTGAAACTGTCATTCCTCCAAACCAAGCCCTAGAGCAGCCAAAAATTACTTTCTCCAGAACCCTCGAGCCTGTTTGCTGAACCACAAGGGAAAAATCGTATCAATGCGCCATATCTTTACATCAATATATTATTTCCTCATCCATTACCAGCCTCCTGCTTATTCGATGGGCATACTATTTTATAGTGTTTTTCCTAAGACTTGGTCATTTATGAGCCTCCTGCTCTTTACGGCTCCATAAGGAGTCTTGAACTTGTTTTGGGGAAGATGCCTCCTGCATCATTTGAGGCTCAACATTTTTCGCCATTTGTCATTTCCCCTTGTGGGTCAGCAAACACTCTTTTAACGGCTACTTTAGTTTTGATTCCTCTTAGTATTTTAATTATTCAATAATAATAATCCATTACATTCATTTTGACTTTATTATCAAAATATTTTAAAAAATTAACTTTTCAAAGAAATTAATAATTAAGTGATTGTTTGGTGTATTACATACACCTCCCCTTCGAGGATAACACCAAGGACGATGTTATTATTTCTATGTATTTTTATACTTCCAATATTTCATATTGAAATAGAACTAGATATGCCTCCCCAATATTACTTTCCAATTCCCAAGTGGACTCCTCTTGACTACGGTGCTTCCATTGCACGTTTACTTATCCGATGGTACGGTTCTGGAGTAAAAGTTCTCATGTTGAGAATATGTTATGGTTCTACTTGAAATTATCCTTCGGGCTCCACCTGTATAACATTTCAATCAATCACATGAGTAGAATCATGAACGTATTTCTTTAAAATTGAAACATGAAAAACATTATGTACTTTTATTGTAGGTGGTAATGCCAATTGATATGCCACCAGCCCAATTTTTGCTGAAATTTCAAATGGTCCATAATACATGGGCACCAATTTTGAGTATTTTCCCAACCTTAAGGATATTTTCTGGGATTTACCCTTACATAAACATGTTCTCCTGCCTGGAAATCTTGTGGAGTTCTTTTTAAGTCGGCATAACTCTTTTTTCTATCTTGGGAAACCTTCAAATTATGTTGTATGTGTTTCACTGTTAGTTCCAAATCTTTCAATAATTTAGGTCCTAAAATTAATTTGTCGATGGTACTGATCCAAGTAATTGGATTATTACACTTTCGTCCATATAGAATCTCAAATGGACTGAATCCGGTTGAAACTGAAAGTGATTGTTATACGCAAATTCTATTGAATGTGAATAATCCTCCCACTTACCTGGTTTATCCATTATGTACATCCTAAGCATGTCTTCCAAAACCTAATTAACTTTTTCCATTTGTCCTTTATTTTGAAGATGATATGCAGTGCTAAAATTTAATTGCATTCCTAATCCTTTAAAAATAGCCTTCCAAAAATTTCCTGTAAATTTTGCATCTCTGTCCGAGATTAGAATCTTAGGTACACCATGCAACCTGAATTTTTCTTTCATAAATATATCAGCAATGTTAACAACCTTATATGTATACTTTACCGGAATAAAGTGTGTTGCTTACTCAATTTATCTACTACAAACATGATTGATTTGTGTTGTTAAACATTCTTAGGTAAACCAATTATGAAATCCATGTTGATAATTTTCCATTTCCATTCCAGAATAGGTAATGGATTTAATAATCTAGCTGGATGCGGATGTTCAGCCTTTACTTGTTGACATTCAATACAGCACGCTAAATATTTTGCTTCTTCTTTTTTTCAAATTAGGCCAAAAGAAATCCTTCCTTGTCATGGTAATCATTTTCTGATATCCAGGATGTCTTGAATAAGCTCTTTTATGTAATTCACCCATAATAATTAATTTAATATCCGTTGAATTTGGTATATATAATCTTTTTTTGGTAATAATAACCCTCTTCTATTCATACTAAAATTTTTTTTTACTTGATTCACTTCATTTTCTATAGTCTTTTCTTTTATTTTTTTACACTCTTTGTCAAATTTTTCTGCATTTAAAATTTTATCTTCCAAATATGATTCATACTTGCTGCTTGTTGCTGCATACAGCAAATTTGCATGATGACTTAAGGTGTCTGCAACTTTGTTCTCTTTTCCTTCTATATGTTTTATTTCAAAATCATATTCGCTTACAAATGATAACCACCTAGCTTGTCTAGCATTAACATTATGTTGATCAAATAAGTATTTTAAACTTATATTATCAAACATTAATAAGAATCTCCTTCCGATGAGATAGTGTCGCCGCATTTTGAGCCCATGTATGATAGCATCTAATTCTAGAACATGAGTAGCATAATTCTTCTTGTGTTGTTTTATCTTCCTAGACTCATAGGCTATGATATAGTTTTCTTGAATTAGTACTCCACCTAAACATTATTTGCATGCGTATGTACATACAACAAAATATTTAAATGGATCAGCAATTTTTAAAATAGGGGTTGTTGTTCACAAGTGTTTTAATTTATTAAAACTCTCTGTACATTTTTTGTTCCAATCAAATTTCTTACCTTTCTTTTGTAATGAAGTTATAGGGTATGCTATCTTAGAAAATACTTCAATAAATTTACGGTAGTAGTAAGTAATCCCAATAAATGATCTTATATCAGTTACGTTCTTTGGAATAGGCCATTCAGTGGTAGCTTTAATTTTATTGATATCTATAGATATCCCATCCTTGGATACCACATGTCCTAGATACTGAATCTTGTTCTTAAAAAAGTCAAACTTGCTAAACTTAGCAAATAATTGTTGTTCCCTTAACACTTGTAAGATTATTTTTAAGTGTTCTTTGTTCTCTTGTTTATTTTTAGAAAAGATTAATATGTCATCGATAAAGACGACTACAAATTTATCCAAGTATTTACTTAATATATTATTCATTAAACACATAAAAGTTGTCGAGGCATTTTTTAACCCAAACGGCATTATGACAAATTCATAATGACCGTATTTGGTTCTAAAAGCGGTCTTAAAGTTGTCCTCATCCTTGATCCGTACTTGATGGTATCTGGATTTTAAGTCTATTTTTGAAAAAATTATTTCCCCTCAAAACTGATCGAATAGGTCATCTATACGAGGCAAGGATATTGATTTTTAATTGTCATTTTGATTAACTGTCTATAATATATACACAATCTTAGAGTTCCATTTGTTTTCTAAAATAAAACAGGTGCTCCCCAAGGGGAAACACTAGGTCAAATGTATTTTTAATCAATTACTTCCTGTATTTGTGATTTTAATTCAATAAGCTCTACTATATTCATCCAATAGGGAGCCTTTGATGCTGGTACTACCACTGGTACTAAATCAATTGTAAAATCTATTACCCTTTTCGGAGGTAGTCCGAGAATCTATTCCGAAAATATATCTTTAAACTATTTTAAAATTAGCATATCTATTATTTTAAGTGGATTAAATTTCTCTTTGTCATCCATTATGTAAACTACGAAAACTTTGCATCCTTTACAAACAGACCTTTTCATTTGTAAGGCAGAGATTTCTCTTATGGTAACTTTCCTGAGAATTCATTTTTCAACAATAGTATTACCTTTATCATCCAAGTATGAGAATGTTTTATAATAGATGTTTTAAATAAATCTATGTTTCTCTAACCAGTCCATTCCTATCAGTAAATCATAAGATCCTAGAGCTAAAATATTTAAATCAGCATGTGTTTTTAAGCCATTCATAATAAAATAACATTTTTTCACGAAGCTAATGACCTTTCTCTTCGTGCATATATGTCAAGTCCAAACGCAGACAAGGTAGCTATCATTTGGAAGTTTGATAATTCATGTAGTGGAGATGGTTTCCCAATATTTCAAATGGAGAAATCGTTGGAAGTGATGATGTGACACTTCATTCCTTAAGACACTTCTCACGCATTCATTCTCACGCAAATTTTTTATTTCTTTTTAACTTGGACAAACACTTTAGTATCTTAAGAGTTTCGCACAATTGAAGGGGAATTTCAACAACCAATCAATTGCCAGTCAAACTTGATATGAATCATCCACTATTAGATTTGACTATTGGCTTGCAATATGGAATTGAAATTAGGGTAAATTAGTTGTTTCAGAGGATATGAGATAGGGTTTATCACCATAGTAGCACAATTCGGTCATATTGGCATTTTATGTACCGAAATTTTGAACACTTGGAAATTAGTCGAATATTCAATGTAGGTGTAATGCAAAAGTTGAAAACCTATTTGAAAAAACCAAATTTTAATTATTTAAACATTATAAAATAATTACCATTCACACTAAGTAATTTACTTAGTAGTGGTAAAAATTTCTGACTTATTAAAATAATTACTAATAACTAAGATTCTTCTCTCTCACACTAATGGAATTATATTTTGTTTTTTAAATAGTAATTTTGTTTGTAAATAATGTTTAAAAATAAATTAATCATTTTTTATGTTTAATATTTAATGGTTGATATTTATTAGTTTTTAAAAATATTATATATGTTTAACTTTATTATATAGATGTACGTTTATTTATATTGTATTGGTGTATATTTAATTAAATTTATTATATATAAGAAGTCTACTTCCGTATATTGGATTTTTTTGTTACTTAATTTTTATGTATTGAATCGTATTCGTATCTGTATTCATACTCGAATTATGCTACTATGTTAGACACAAGAAAAAATTTAAAAATGGAATATTTCAGGGGTGTTCTTAAGCAATTGAAGCCATACTAGAGTACCAAACTTAGGGCTTAAAATCCGCATTTTGGATATAAAACCTGGAAATAAACATTAAATATTATTAATTTTATAAAATGTTAGGATGTTAGTTATGTTTAATGGATAAAGTTGAATTTATTAAGTATTTATAATTTTATGATTATTAATCATGTTATAGGTACTTTGGAAGATTTGTATTTACTAAGAGTTCAAAAACATTTTCATATCATTATCTTTAATAGAATTTAGTAAAGTATATCATAATACATTAATATATCATATTTCACATTTATAAACATTAAATGTCCTCATAAACAACATCACTTAAACCCTTAATGGTGTCAAAATAGTTCACATCATCATCTCAAAGACTTTATTATTTGTATCTACTTTTTTTAAAAGGATATAGTTGGCATGTTCCATGACAAAGGAATAATAGAAATACAATCAATTTTGTTCCATAATTTCATATTACTAGTGAGATTTTCATCTCAATTTGGATTTTAATGGTTCAATCCACTAAGGTCAAAACTATTGGGGTTGAATATCCACCAATGTGTAGGTCCATTTGAAAATGCATTGTGTATCCACAAACATCATAAGCCCCATTCTTATTATGTTAGATATTTTAAACAAGGCTACATGACCACGAGAGGAAAACTGGGTTGGTGAGAGCAGGGAATTTCCATAGTGTTCACTTGAGTTAGATTTCAAAAAAAAAAATAGTGGGTTTACCCCTCGAGGTATATTTTTCTCCCACAAAGAAGATGTTGTAAAACAGTATAGCTATGGTTGTTAAATTATGCCCAGCCTCACACCTACAAGTGTCAAATAGTGGCATATCTCAACACTCAACACTTTATGGATCATTTTAGAGGCAACTACACCATTTACCAAACGCGGTTTCACAAGCTCCAAAACTGCTTATGAAAGCCATGGTGGTTTTATTTTGAAATCAACGAGAATTAGTTAGGGAGAAAGCTTAATGAAGGCTTATCTTTGGATATGTCTTTAATAATAATTGTCAAGACAATTGAACTGAAGTTTTAAAAAAAGGCTTTGACATGGACCTGGATGAAATAAATTTATTTTGATGCAAGATCAACCTTCGCATGGATTGATAATATGACGTGATGAGAATTAGGTCAAATTCATTGCAAATGTTATGAAGTGTCGGGAAAATTTTAATAGAATATTCTTTGTTGCAACACAACCAACTTAGACTAATGAACTCATGATACAACCAATGAATCATTGAGACAGATACACATAATGATAAATGATCCTTTGATAGGTTGAACCAATAACCCAAACCAAATGCACAACATCGAAGAATATCATAAAAAACAAAGCACAATAATATTCATGGGGGGAATACCCCCCATCCAAAACCATAAAGGCACCAACCTAGAGGAATATGGAAACACCAGGAACATCGATACCCACCAAATAATTATCCATATTCAACCAACAACAACTCAAATGTAATGTCCCATTTTTAAATTTTATTAAATGACTACTTTTTCACTCTTTTCTCCAATTTATACCTTAACTAGTTTTGATGTCTAGACCTCCAAATTGACCCAAATGCTTCCAATTTTTCTCAGAAGGTACATGAATGATAATAGAAATTAAATATTATTTTGAGGTATGTTTTATGACCCCGCAATTACTTTTGAAAACTTGTTTAATGTTCTGGTCAAATTAGGAGTCTTTACTGGCGAATTGGGGCTCCAATTCCCCCTAGGTAATTGTCAGAAATGGCTTCTCAAATGATCCCAAAGTCACTCGAATTTATGAACAAAGGGAGGGTATGTGTAAGGGACATTTTTAAATTCTCATATGCATCATGGTTCAGTTTATAGAGGCTGTTATGACTCTTTCCAAAACAGCGCCCAAATCACAATTTCGACCCTTAGTGAAAAGGCACCAAATCTTCTCCCAATGCAATAAAAATGATCAAAATGGATTCCAATGCTTAAGTACTGAAAATTAGACTTGAAATACACATTAATTACATTCCATTCATAATAAATTTATTAGAGTGTTGCAGCTGCAACAGTTTTCCCAAATTTTAAAAAATTTCGAGACCCTCCTTTAACTCATTTTGGCTTGACTTTTGAGTTTTGGTATTCCGCAGAGAGAATATTTTTATGCCAAATGTTTCACTACTTGTTTAAGTTTTACCTTGCCATCGGAAGCATTTTGATGTTCAAATTGGAAATCTAGTCATCTGCACGCCTGCCGTTACGGAGAAGTAACAAGAAACCGGGACCGATTGTTTTCTCTGATGCATTTATTCGCTTGTTTGTCTCAATCGGCTGTCGGTTGCAATCCCGTCGGGACATATTGTCTCTAAGTTTTCCACAGCTGTGGATAGCACATCACATTAAATTTTTGACCCCGCCATTTTGTCTCATTAATATTTGAGTTTTCGGCGTCTTCCGTTGTGGCTTTGAAAAGCGTTGTCTTTCCAGTGATTTGATTTTACTTTTCCGCGGAACCGAGGTTTCTTGGTTTAAGTTATGTTGGCTTTTTCTCCAATTGTGCAAATTTGCGAAACTCGATGTCTTTTATATTTCCACCATTGTGGATATTCATCCTTCTATCGTTCCGATGTTTTAATATTGTGAGCTCCGATGCAAATATCATTTGGTTTCTTTCTAATGCCTCCGCGGTTCTCCCAACTGTTTCATCGCCTGACATTACGGGAGGCAATGTTAATATGCTCTCCGATCCCGTGTTTGTTACCTCCCGATGATTTTCTCCCATCGAGTATGGTTGACCGGGGATATATATATATTGGGTCGGGTAGTTGATTATTTTATTGTTATTTTTGGATTGTCTCTGCGCTGTCATTTTCGCTCGAGCTAACCAGGACCCTTGCTATCGGTACCCTTGTTCCTACGTGGCTCCACCATGGAAACTCAACGTTTTTCCTCCTGCCAGTTGCACAGCAGTGCTAGGTAGGCCCTTTTACTCATTATCCCATCCCGTTCGACTGGATGTTTTAAATTCTTGTTTCTGAGGTTAGGTTTTTCATTCAGTTTCCCGTCGTGACATGTATATATGCTAGGGAAAGTAGTGTGACTATTAGTATGGGAGTTCTTTGTAGCCTACGGAGTGATTTTCTTTCGTGGCCGTTATGGCCTTTTACCTAGCACTCGATGTTTGGGGAAACCAGTGCAGACGGTCGTTACGCTGTCTGCACCAATTTGCCCCATTTAATGTCTGGTCGTTCGGGGAAGATTCTCTGGTTTGCCTGGGGAATGGCGAAGTTTTTCCACTGGTCTAGTTACTCGCGTCTTTCAAACTAAGACCTCATCGTTGTTTTCAGTCCACTCTTTAGCGTGACCCGGTTCACAGTCGAATTCAAACCCAAACTGGTCTGGGGTAGTATAGCATTGCCCAGCCTAAGATGGACCATCGAATGCACATATACAGTGCTATCTCCCGAAGCTTCCCCTTTGAGTTGCTAAAGTAAGCGCCTCCAGTGTTCTGCGTAACGTAGTGGTCATAACGCCCATAGAGAGCTCGGGATTGCTTCATTTATGACATAGACCTTTTTTTCCCACACTCGAGCTTTGTTGAACTAAGTTGGTTCCAGTTTTTCGGGCAGGAACATTTGTTGAATGAATTTTGCTCATCTTTTATTAATTGCAGTCATGTTTAACGCAGACGAGGTAAAACCTTTATATTGTTATCTTAATCTATAAAATTGTCTAAAAACTACTTAGCAGAACCTAAAATACCTTTCTGTACATGACAGGGAAATTCATTGGAACCCAAAATGTCTAAGCGTCAAAAGAAGAAGGCTCCCGCAGTCGAAGAAGAACCCGACGTAGAAGTCATCACCAGAGTGGAATATATTTATGAAGACACCAAATGCATAATTGGTGTAGAGCCAGAATATTAGTGGGGAGAAATCTACAGATTGATTACGCGTCGAGAGGTGCCTGACATAGGCTTTGAGGAAGAAAACATCTATGTCAACATAAAGAATTCTTCATTAATGAAGATTACTATGAGACCTGAACTCTTTCCTTGATCTGAAGTGATTGGGTGGATTCTACCCAGAGCAGACGTGACCACCATGATTCTGGATAATGTTGATAAACAGGGTTATGCTGCCTACAGCCCTGGATATGTAGCCCTGGCCTACCACTTGCCAAAAGCACAAACATATCTAACTGAAGATTGGCTAAAAAGCATCAGGATGGAGCTCGTTGAGACACTCAAAAGGATGCTCACACCTGGAAAAAACTTTAGAACCAGACCAACTAGAGAATATGGCACCGCAAGCTTAAGAACCCCTTACGGGTTCATTGCCTTGATGCTTAATATAATTTTTGGGAGAGCTCATGGAAAAAGATTCAAATTGGAGTGGGTGCCAATATTTTTTTATGTTGCAACACAGGGGACCATTTTCAATTGGGCTAATATTGTTTCCAATAGCCTCTTGACCTACATGGCATCAGCATTAGGAGGGGTGTCCCAAAAGAAATCAGAGCTCTATATGAGCTCCATACTGATTGATTGCATACTATGCAATCAACCCTTCCCTAACCTGAGATGCATCTGGGACAGGGAAAGATCACCCATTTACTCAGCATACAAGCCACTGTGGGCCCATAAATACCACAGTCACTACAGGGAGGTGTGTGAGCATTTCATTATGCCATTATATACCCTTATTTTCTTAAAAGAATGTGACTGCTTGTCGGAAGAGGCATTACAGGTGATTGAAGAGTATGTTGATTATTACTTGACTGAGGATGGGCTCTATTTTAGAATTTTTGGAGGCTCTAAAGCACCCTAATTACTACCAAAGTATGCCACCGACTATGTGATTCACAAAGAGGCAGTTAGGCAAGTATTTCTAGATGGCATAGGAAGTTTCCTATTCGAACATAAGAAGGCAGCATACCCACCTTTGCCTTTCAGATTAGGGAGTTACAAGTTCACTAGAGTAAAGAATTTCGATGAATTCGTGGAGGAGTTGGAGAAGTTCCATTTTGGGGAAATGTCATTCCATAGGAATGACTCCTGTAATAAGGTTGCAGAGCATTGCAAGGAGGCTAATGTCCATTTTGAGTACACCAGCCATTGGGACATGGAAGAGTCCATTTTTCGTAGTGCTATAAACATGACGGCTTTAAGGAAAAGGTTTAAAAATAAAATTACCACTAAAGGTGGAAAGGGACAGGACGAGCAGACAAAGGCTAAGGAAGAGGAAGCCAGGAAAAGAAACGAAGAAGCTCAAAGATTAGCCGAAGAATCTGAAGGATGGCTAAAGGGAGAGGAGGAGGAGAAAAGAAGAGATGCACAAGAGGCAGCCAGGAAGGTAGAAGAAGTTTCCAAGATCGAGAAGAAGAGAGAAAAAGGAAGTTATATGAAGAGCTGAAGAAGCAGGAGGTAGAGAAGATGAAGCTGACCCAAACAGTGACAGAACAATCAGCCTCTGATGCAGCAGACATTCAGGCCTAGGACGTGGAAAATCCCGACATTCAAGATCCTGAAGTACCTGTTGTTAGCCCACCAGGACAGTCTATGGTCCCCACCCTGAGACTAATCCCCTTTGAACAGAAGAAAGGGGAAGAAGTGCCTGATTTTAATACTATCTTTTATGACAAAGAAAAGAAAAGGATAGTAAAGAGAACCGAGAGGAAGTTTGAAACCGGAGGGCTATCCAGTAAGATGATAAATGATACAACCATTGTATACGGGACAGATAGAGACCCCAGGTTCACTATCAGAGCAGGGGATGCATTAATCCATGCTTTAGAAGACAATGTAGATAAAATAATGACAAATCTGGAGCAGTCAAAGAAGTCTTCTTCTCAATTAAAAGATACACTGAGAAAGGAAAGGGAAGAAAACAATAAGTTAAAAAGAAAATTTGAAGACATACAAAAGGAAATCAAGTCTTCAAAGGATGAACTTCAGGTTCTCGAAATAGAGAGAAAATCGATGGAGACTACCCAAGAATGTCTAGAGAAAGTACAGCAGGAATATCAAGAGTTGACGGCAGAGAAGGAACGGCTGCTAGATAGGATAAAAGATCTAGAGTTGTAGAAGATTACCTTGGAGGTGAATGAGAGGCAATCACAAGGGCAGGAGGCAAAGCTTCAAGAGGAGATTACCTCACTGACAGCAGCTTTAGAGGAAGCCAAAGAACAACAGGTTAATATCCAACCTTTCAAAGAACACATGCTAGCCCAGAGGGCCAAGATGCTTCAGCTGCAGGTGTCCATAGAGGAGGAAAGATGCAAGGTTTTGCAGATAGACAGCCAGCTGGAGGAGATTTTGGAGACCTCCTCATATTTTGTTGACAGATCTCAGGATATCCCAAAAGTCCTGATAGAAAGGATGGCAAGACTAGAAACCAATGAATAAGCTCATGCAGAGCTACCCTCAAAGGATCAATAGGCCCTTAGGCAGGACTACGACTTATTGGAATTTTCCATCAACACAACCGAGGAGTTCAAGAAGGCTATTATAAAGACAAAAGGGGCATGTACAGAATTTTTAGAAGACTTCTAATTACTTATAACTGATGCTAGGTAGAGGCTGAACAAAGAATAGATGCTTTCTGGACCACAACCTGTTTGTGGAAATTTTGCAGAAAAGTTACCAAGAGGATGAAAGAAGAATACAGCACATTAATGCTTTAGATGAATAGACCTTAAGGAATGAGTTAGATCATTTCGTAGTCAGTGTGCAGCTATTAGAAGATCAGTTTCGCTTGAGTGCAGCTAGAATCGAAGCCATCAAGAACCAGGCTGCAAAATTCGAGATAAATATTTGATTCTTGGAACCTTCTGAATTTGAAAGTATCACTTCGAAGGCTTTAGCATGGAAGAAATTTCTAAATAATCAAGCGGGGCCCTCCTCATGAACATTTATTCACTTTTTCAATATGTTATAATTTTGTAAACACTTAGTGAAAGTAAATTTTGGGAGGCGAAGAGTTGGGGAAGCCCAAGAGTTATTTGTGGGCAGCCCAACAGTCTTATTATTTTGTATAAATATAGAGGACTTAGAGGAAAAGGGGACTTTTTTCCCATTTATATAAGTAAAGAGATATTGTAAGAAGAACTATTTCCTTTTGCAATAAAGAATTAATGTTTGCCTGTCGGAGAAAGTTTGGTCGGATGTTCAAATGTTATGCTATGGATTGGTTGAAGCGGAACTATTTCATTTTTCAGCTTTTTGTCCACTAGCTGTGAGATCGTTCTAACTCTCAGGACCTATGTTCTTGTTTGAATGATTTCTGGTTTATTCTGTGAAATTACCACCATGATTAATGAATGTTGTTCATAAGCAATTGGCTATCTGATTGTTTAAATATCTTTAATTGTTCATGTGTTTTGGGAAGAAATATCAGCTATCTGTAATTTCTCTTTATAATGCATGCACAATTTACATTACTTATTAATAAGTTACAATTTGGCTCCCTGGGGATAGGTAGATAGTTAGATTTACTTTATTACTTTGTGTGTGATTTAGATGCTTGAGAGTTTTAAGATGAGAGGTATGAACCTGTGCATCACATTGTGAATACTCCTGGCATTATTTATCAAATATACATGTTAAGTAGGCACTTGCATATCATGTCTTAAGTCAAAAAATACAAAAAAAGATACGGTGTATCGGGTCGCAACCGATAAAACCTTTTATTTTTGTTACTTAACCTACGGTAGCTGGACCGCAAACTGGACAGATTCCCTACACCAAACAGTCACGGGATAATTGGGAACGTTGACTGGGGAGAATCCCTTGCTGTTGTCGCCTATGAATTTCTAGTCCTCAACATAGATATACATTCCTCCATTTTAAATAATCAGCATTATCATAACATACATCAATGTAGTGTGGAAATGGTCATTGTTTTCTCATTAATAACCATTTTTCCTTACAAGCATTTGATATTTAGACCTGATACTTTCTAAGAATTAATAAAAAATAATATTTATCTTATTACAATCAGTAATGAACAATGAAAATCTCTCCACATTTGAAGTCATCAGCATTACAATGGTGCACAACAAGATAGTGGGGAAATGACACTATTTCTTCATTGTTTAACATTTTTACATGAAATATTTTGGCATTTAGACCTGGTAGTATTCTGAACCTAAAATATAGAGAATTTAAATCATAACATAAAATAATGGATAATTATAAGCTTCCCCAAAGAGATCAATAGCTCACCCAAAGCACAATCCCTCCATGAGCAAGAATATGCCATAAAACTGGAAATGGTTGAGAGAAAGTGATACAATAGAAGAATCCAAAATATTTCCTATAGATTACACCTGAAAATAAGACTTCATTAAATCTCCATTAAATACCTGAGTGGCCTCTCCAAATACCAACTTGGATGGTAATCTTTCACCCTCAAAATTGGTTAAGGAAAGAAAACTAGTCATCCACTAGCTCTCACAATTCACAAATGACAATTTCTCAAATGATCAAAAGATATTCTCATGGTTTATTCCTATATTTTATAAACATAATTAGCCTTATAAGGTTAAAAATCCATCCAAAAACTCAATCCAATTCGAATTTGGGTGTGGGCTCAATATTTGCCATGTTTCCTCCCTTTCCTAGCCTTCCATCTTCCCCCAATTTGAGTAGGAACACATTGAGCTTCCCCAACTCACATGAGAGCCCTCTTGTATTCTCTATTTCGACCTGAAATGTCAGATATCTCATATTTCAGCCTTCATATCTTATTTGTTTCATAGGTGTCATAGGATGTTCATCATTGTTGTCAAATAGCTAGGGAATCTAGTCCAAGTGTCTCACTAGCTCCAAAATGACTCTCCCTCTCCCATGTAAGTTACATTTCCTTCAAAATTTGACCTATTATGTATATGGACAATTTTATTATCCTTCCAACTCATCCAAGAACATTTAGGCTTCCCATGTATTTGAAATTGCAAGAGGAGGATGCCATGTGGCACATAAATTCTAGCTTGTGTGGGCCCCATAGTCTCCATGGGTCTCCATGCTCCATCGCCACTTCATATTTCTCTTGTATTTATTTATTTATCTCACTTATAAAATATTTATTCCATTATAATTTTCAAACATCATTCATTGTCCCCCTTATTCCAAATCCCAAAGCTTCCACCCTCAACCTAGGAAACTAGTAATTTTCCTCCATCGCAATTATTTGACACTTAGCATCAATTTGACAAACTCTAATGAATATGGAAAATGTGAATAGGACATTGTGACCCAATGAAAAATTTTGGACATGACAAATCCTCCCTTCCCAATATTTCTTTTCCTCAAGCAATTCCAAGCATGGGTGTTGAAGAACCTACTTTCTGTATGATTCTTTGAAGTTGCCACTAAGTTTCCCAACTTTGAGTCTTTGAGATTCCATGAATATTTGAGAGAGGAACCACCATGCTTGCTGCTGCACTAATCTGATTAAAATCACTTTATTAAGTGGGGAATCCATCTCCCATACTGCTTGTTTCCCAAAAAATTTGAACAATTGGACCAAAATATCCCAGGGTCCCATTGCTTGTATTGCACTCCAACAATTAAGAGTGTTCTCCAACCCATACCATTAGGAAAGATAATTCCGAGATCCCATTTTCTTGTATGAATTCTTCCAAACATCATGAGTACATAATATATATCAACAAAGTACATAACAACATAATAAAAATGTACATCAAGGAGGTGCCCCATCAAAAAATCATGAAAGTGCTTATACCTCCAAGTAAGTATACCACCATTTGCCAAGTGCATACAAGCTTCAAGTGACCAATCAAATCCACTCCAATGACATAGGTGAGGATCCAATGTCCTATAATATTTCTACAAAAGGATTGGATATGAATCAAAATATTCAGCCATGTATTCTTTCATCCAAGAAGTGAATGAAGAATCTCCACTCAAATCTAAACCAAATAATGAGCAAAACAAACAAGGAGACTTCAAATGACTCAAAGAAGTCTCACCCATACATCCATGAATAATAGAATCATAAATATATAACAAAGTATGTTTCTAGCAACAAAAAATTTCTCCAATCATAAATCTATTCACCCCAGTGTTGGATGAAGTTCCTCCAACATCAAATGAACCAAGTGTTGAGCAAGAAAAACCGTAAGTCTTCAAGTGACTCAAATGCATATCATAGGTGAATCCATGTAGATGTGCATCATCATAAAGTAACAAAGGATGATTTTGAAAATGTGAATAAGAGTTTTCTCAAACCATGTCATCATAAAAATTAAATCTAGGAGTTCCATACTCCTCATGTGGCACATCAAAAAGAACCCTTTCACCCATACTTCATTGAGACTAATGCTGCAAAACATGGAATTGTAGGATGTAGGAGAATGAACTAACTCACCCAAATGATCAAAAAGTTCAGAAGTTTCATCATGGGAAGGATCCATATGGGTAGTATCATGCATCTCCTTCAAAAGTGTGAAACATTTGTCATATATTGGTCCCAATGTAGAGGAATCATGCTCTTCTTTAAAAATTGCATAACCTTCATCAAGAGACAATTCAAGTTCCTCTTCCACCACATCAAGTATTTGGATATCTTAAATTTAATCTTCAAACACATCAAGCACATTCAAATTTCCACATTTCTCATGATCCACCATGTCATGAGAATCCTCCAAACAATATACCATTTGACAATCTAAAACATTGGACGAAAAACAAGTCTTGCAACTTTTCAAGAAGTTGCTCATTTTGAATTGTGAGCTTATGAATAACTTGATTATTCTTCAAGTAGGATTCATGTAACCATTCAATAAGCTCAATGAAATTTTTTCTATCAAAAATCAAAGACATGAAATTACCTTTTATTTTTCACATTTCTATTTGAATCTTCTCCATGTCTTCAAGGAAGGATGGCTCCTCCAAGGAAGTAGCTCCCCAACAAGAATTTGATACCAATGCTTGAGTTTCATGGAGTATGCTAAGGGCCTCTTGGATCTTCTTTTTATTCATATTTAAGGACCCTTCAATAAAATTATGCTTTTGCAAATGAACCTCCTCATCTTCTTCCTTCTTGCCTGGACCAACTTCATGAAGCTCAAGTGGTGATGGGGTTTCTTCTTCAACTGCTACAAGGTATTCATTTTCATGTTTAATGGAAGTTTGGCTTGCAGAAACACTTTCAAAAATGATCTCTATGTTTCCAACATATAGGTGTGAGCACCCATTAGTAGGTACCCCTTCATAGTTGAAGCATCCATCAATAGATGCTCTTTGTTTCATTTCCAATGTAGAATGTGTCTCGAAATGATCTTCAGTATTTTCAATAGAAAAATATTCATACTCATGTGATGTCTCTTAATATTTTTTAGATTCACTTGGGAGTGAACTTATATCCTATTCATGTACTACTTCTTATACTTCACCTATTTCAGAACTAGGTGGTTCATGGGTCTCCTCCTTTTGCTCATTCAACCAAGCTGATGCATTTTTCCCCTTGGTTTTCTTAAAATAAGTATATTTTTTCCAACTTTGGATAGCCAAAAATTAGAATTATTTCATAATATTATTGTTCATGTCTTCAAATATAGGTTCCATGATTTTTATAATCGCATCACCATCATATGAGGTTCCCTTTTCATCCCTAGTCATTGTTTCCTCTTCAACAAAAGCACTTTTGGGTTTAAATATATAATGGTGGTACCTGAATTATTGTCATAGTAAATATCATACCACATCAGGTGCCAAGATAATTCTCTGATACCACTATAATGTCCCTTTTTGAAATTTTATTAAATGACAATTTTTTTCACTTTTTTCCCCAATTTCGACCTTAACTAGTTTTGATGTCCAGACCTCCAAATTGACCCAAATGCTTCAAATTTTCTCAGAAGGTACATGAATGATAATATAACTTAAATATGATGTTCAAGGATTTTTTATGACCCCCCAATTACTTCTTAAAACTTGTTTAATGTTCTATTCAAATTAGGAGTCTTTACTAGCAAATTGGGGCTCCAATTCCCACTAGGTAATTGCCGAAAATGACTTCTCAAATGGTCCCAAAGTCACTCGAATTTATGAAAAGAGGCAGGGGATGTGTAAGGGGAATTTTTAAATTCTCATATGCATCAAGGTTCATTTTATAAATTCTGTTGTGACTCTTTCCAAAACAGATCCCAAATCACAATTTTGACCCTTGGGGAAAAGGCACCAAATCTTCTCCCAATGCAATAAAAATGAGTAAAATGGCTTCCAATTAGGCTTTAAATACACATTAATTAAAGTCCATTCATCATACACTTATCAGATATATATTCCTCCATTCGAAATAATCAGCATTATCATAGCATACATCAATGTAGTGGGGAAATGGTCATTGTTTGCTCATTAATAATCACTTTTCCTTACAACCATTTGATATTTTTACCTGAAAATTTATGAGAATTAATAAAATAAAATTTTTATCTTATTACAATCAGTAATGGACAGTGAAAATCTCTACCAATTCGAAATCATTAGCATTACAATGCTGCACAACAAGATAGTGGGGAAATGGCACTATTTCTTCATTGTTTAACATTTTTACATGAAATATTTTGGAATTTATACCTAAGAGTATTCTGAACTTGAAATAAATAGTATTTCAATCATAACATAAAATAATGGATAATTATAAGCTTCCCCAAAGAGATCAATAGCTCACCCAAAGGGCAATAGCGCCATGAGCAAGAATATGCCATAAAAACTGGAAATGGTTGAGAGAAATTGCTGCAATAGAATAATCCAAAAGCTTCCCTGTATCTTACACCTGAAAATAATACTCCATTAAATACCTTATTGGCCTCTCCAAACACCAATTTGGATGGGAATATTTCACCCTCAAAATTGGCTAAGGCAAGAAAACTAGTCATCCACTAGCTCTCACAATTCACAAATGAAAATTTCTCAAATGATCAAAATATATTATATTGGTTGATTCCTATATTTTATAAAAATCCTTATCCTTCTAATTTTACCAATCCATCCACAAACTTAAGACAATTCGAATTTGGGTGTGGTCTCAAGATTTGCCATTTGTCCTCCCTTTCCTACCCTTCCATATTCCCCCAATTTGAGTAGGAACCCATTGAGATTACCCAATTCACATGATATCCCTCTTGGATGCTCTATTTATACTTGACATTTCATATATGTCAAATTTCATCCTTCACATCTTATTTGTTTCATAGGTGTCATAGCAACTTCATCATTGTTGTCATAAAGCTAGGGAATCTAGTTCAAGTGTCTCACTAGCTCCAAAATGACTCTTCCTCTCCCATGTAAGTTAAATTTACTTCAAAATTAAACCTATGATTTATATGGACAAGTTTATTAGCCTTATAACTCATCCAATAACATTTAGGCTTCCCATGGATTCGAAATTGCAAGAGGAGGATGTCATGTGGCACATAAATTCTAGCTTGTGTGGGCCCTATAGTCTCCATGCTCCATCGCCACTTCAATTTTATCTTGTATTTATTTATTTAGATAATTTATTAAATATTAATTCCATTATAATGTTCAAACAGCTTTCATTGTCCCCCTTATTCCAAATCTCAAAGATTTCACCCCCAACCAAGGAAATTAGTAATTTTCCTCCTTGGCAATTATTTGACCCTTAGCATCAATTTGACAAACTCTAATGAATATGGAAAATGTAATTAGGACATTGTGAACCAATGAAAAATTTGGGACATGACATCAAACCCTAGAGTATATATGTTGAATGCATGGAAAAATGTTGGAGTTTAGGTGGAGCTAATTACAGAGTGGACAAGCAATGTCTGTGTTGGATTCTAATAGCATCAGGAAAGTAATTGAAATTGTTAATTTTTTTTTTAAAATAAAATCTTCTCTTCCACTCTTTTTATGAAGAATAATTCAAAGGGATATCGAAAAATAAATTATTAATAAAAAATTATACTTTGATGAGTCCATCCTAGAGAGTTCTCAATCCATTTGTGTATTCAAAATAAATTTGATTGTTTGAATCAACACCAATGTAATGTTTGATTGGTTCTTTACTGATTATGTTTCATTTTCATTATTAGTTGTAGTTTGAAGACACGCCATTTTAGTGGATTTTTGTATTGTGCTCTCATGTAGTGTGCATACACAATATTTTAGTAAATTTTAATGTCGCAGATGGATTTGGAGGGTCTCCAAATCCATCCATATTGGTAAAACTTACTAATCTTAACACTTGTATACCAAAACATGGGCATTGAAAACCATCTCAAAATCATAGACATATCTCACTCATTTGTTAAATCAATTTCCTATGTGGGCCATGTGTGGGTTTTTGGGGCACTACATGAAACATGGGACCTAGAGGAAATTATATGAACTTAATCCCTAGAATTTAATCCCAAAGCATAGCCTAGTTGTAGAAAAATATTCACTGTGTTATACATGCTAGATGGCCACCATACCCCACTCACAAGCCAATAATTCCATACATAAGGCCTATGTGATAGACTCAAGTCCCGTGAAAAGTAATGATTATCATCATTATCACCATCATGAACATCATCATCGTCCACAATATCATTGTGATTGTCATCATCATCATTTTCCTCGCCATCATTATGATCGTTGTTGTCATCATCATCAACAACAACATCATTGTCATAATTAGAGTCACCATCATCATCATCACCATCCTTATCATCACCATGATGTTTTTCATTGTCCTCCTCATTTTCATCATCATATTTCTCCAAAACATCAAATTCATCATCAACAGTCATCATCATCATCACCATCCTCATGATCATCATCATCATCATCATCATCATCATCATTTTCATCATCATAAACATCAGAATTATCCACAATACCATAATAATCCTCAACACGATGATGATCATGATCACAATTTCTATCCTCTTACTTATCCTCCTCATCATCATGACAATATTGGTTGTCATCATCTTCAACAATAATTTCACCATTATCATTGGAAACATCATCATAATCAATTTCATCCCCATCATCATCATGTTGGTCATGATCATGATGTTCATCATGTTAAAATTATTTATAATTTCTTAGATGATATCTTAAAACAATTATCCACTAAAATATCACTGAAATAACAACATGCACAAAACCATAAGAACACAAGAACAGGAAACCACAAGGGAGAAAACCCCGCAAAACTTCCTTGGTATAGAACTCAACCAATGCAGTGTAAAATAAAGACAACAACTTATTCCTTCTTCTTGGTGCGCTACTACTTCTCTCTCTTGCTAAAAACAGATTGAGTGAGTAAGTACAAATGAAGGGGAGCGCCCTCCTATTTATATTCTTCTGATGACTTGACCTATAACTTGGTGGGGCCAACTTCACTAGCTGTCAGGGCCGACTTTTCTAACTGGACATTACAAATAGCATTTATTATATTGACACTTGGGTACTAATGACCCGACTTACATTAGGAGGTTTACATAGCATCCTTCAATGATTCTAACAAGACCAAACTCATCTCCAATAGGAGGAATACAATACAACTAGAATATATTCCGAAGTTACATTATTTTAACACTCCCTCTTAACTAGGAAGGTATTAAACTATAGTAGAAACAGCTACTATTATAGCTGTACAACTGACTGGTGAGACTCTATATGTCATAGGAATTTTTGGTACAACATCATACATCTTCATCATTGATCTTGGATGGATCTTCTTCTGTAATCATCTTTATTCAATCTTCTTCTTGTGATCTTCTAGAACATATCTTGCAATCATCTTCTGAATCATCCACTAGTCATCATCAATGTGTGAACACTGAACCATCATTTGTATCATCATTTGAACTGTCATCATCTGTATTATCAGTGTGCGAATACTGAACCATCATCATCTACATCTTCAGTATGAGAATATTGAACTGCCATCATCTGCATCTTCAGTATGTAGATATTGAGCCATCATCATTTGCATTCTTCAGTATGGGAATATTGAACTGTCATCATCTGCATATTTAGTATGTAAATACTAATCCATAATCATCTGCATCTTCAGTATGTGAATATTGAACCTTTATCATCTGCATATTTAGTAGGTAAATACTGAACCATCATCTTATGTATCTTCAATATGTGAATACTGATAATATCATCATCTGCATCATAAGTATGATCAACTGTATCTTCAGTATGTGAATGTCGAATCACCATCATCTATAACTTCAGTATATGAATACTGAAACATCATCATCTATCTCTTCAGTATGGAAATATTGAATCATCATATCTGCATCAATAATGTGTAAGTACTGAAACAATCAATAACATCATTAGCATATTAGTGCTAAGGAACAAATCATCTGTAATGCTAGACCATCATCTGCATTACCAGCATAGAGATGTTGAAACATCACAAACATCATCGTCAGTATACAAGTACTGAAACTATCATAGTAAACATATCAGCATCAATCAATCATTAATCAAGCATCTCAGCAATCAGTTGTAACAATCTCAATAGCAATCAACTATAACTATCTCAATAATCATCTCATCAATCAACTGTAACTATCTCAAAAATCATCTTAGCACTCAACAGTGTGACTACACTGTACACATCTCATCAAGCATCTCATCAATCATCAGTATAACCAATACTGACACATACATCTCAATTAGTACAATAGTACTCAATAATCAACATATAAATGAGTAGTCATCAGTATAACAGTACTGATCTAACATATCAACAATCATCAATATAACAATACTTAGCTAACATCTCAACAGTCATCAGTGTAACCATACTGAACTAACATATCATCAGTCATCAGTATAACAATACTGAACTATCATCTCAACAATCATCAGTATAACAATACTGAACTATCATCTCAACATCCATCGGTATAACAATACTAAGCTCATCAGTATAACAATACTAAACTAAACATCTCAGCATATCAATGTTGAACCAATCATCTCAATAGCCACCAGTATGAAAAAACTGAGCTAAACAGTCATTAGTATAATAATACTAAACTACACATCTCAATAGNGGGGGTCCCTTGTCCCACAAACAAGGGGGTCTCATACACCAATTTGGTGTCTCGCTTGGCGGTGACCTTAAAAATAGATTATTATTATTATTATAGAAATATTTTAACAACCATCCTGCCCTCTAACCATCTCGGAGCAACATCACGGTGATTACTCAGGTAGATCCACCTGAGAATTTTGTCTAACTTACTAACCCTTTTGACCCAACAAGCCCAGTTAGACAGATGGATCTTCTTGGGGACCAACAAGCCTTGTCCTCACTTACAAACCCACTTGGGTTAAACTTATCTAGTCTGACATACTAATCCCCCTAGGATCAACAAGCCTCATTTGACTAACCCTTTTGGGCCAAAATGTCCTAGTCAAACTTACCCTACTCTAGACTAAGCTACTCACTACTGCATCCTTCTTCCATCTACTATCACTCCCTCTTTCGAGAGAGATCCTTCCGGACTACACCAAGCTTGTCTCGAAAGTATTAAAACTTTACACGAGCCAAAGGCTTAGTCAACACATCTGCCACTTGTTCCTCTGTAGGAACATACTTGAGATTGATAGCTCCTTTCTAAACCATGTCTCAAATGAAGTGATACCTTACTTCAATATGTTTTGACTTATCATGAAACACTGGATTTTCTATCATCTTGATACAACTTTGATTATCACAAAGGATACTAGTAACATCTATATCTTCATCAAATAAACCTGCCAACATCTTTCAAAGCCATATTGCTTCACTACAAGCTGAACAAGTAGCAATGTATTCTACTTCTGCTCTGCTACGTGCAATACTGGTATGTTTTTTGTTGAACTAAGAGATCATTCATGATCCCAAACTAAAACAACCACCTGAAGTACTCTTTCTATCTTTAGCAATTCCTACCCAATCTGAGACAGTTAACTCATGTAGACTGATCTCACTGTCTGAGGTATATCTGAGCCCATAATCTAAAGTTCCTTTTAGATACTTCATCACATGTTTTTCTCCTATCAGGTGAATATGCTTTGGATTCACCGTGTACTGACTTAGTGTGTTTACAGAAAAACAAATATCATATCTTGCATTGGTTAAGTACATTAGTGAACCAATAATCTATCTGTATAGAGTAGCATCTATAAATTCTGATGTATCATCATTTAGTAACTTCAAGTTTGTTGTCATCGGAGTGGTCATAGCCTTAGAATCTAGAATTCCAAACCTCTTCAGGATTTCTACTGTATATTTCCCTTGGTTTAGAAAAATCTCATCTGAGGATTGCCAAACATCAAGACCTAGAAACTAGTGCATCATTCCAGTGTCTTTCATCTCAAATTCTGCAACCAGCTTCTTCTTGCATTCAATGATGAGTTTATCTTCTAATGTTAGGAATAAGTCATCCACATATAAAATTAGTATCATAAGCCCATCATTCTCAACCTTATAGTAAAGGTTAGAATCTTCCTTACTCTTGGTAAAACCTAAACTCATCAGGAATCCATCTATTCTTCCGTACCATGATCTAGGTGCTTGATTTATCCCATACAATGCTTTCTTGAGTCTGCACACATAGCCTCTCAATCATCAATCTTGAAACCTTGCGGTTATTCGATATACACCTCTTCTTCTATCAATCCATTTAGAAAAGTTGTCTTCACATATATTTGATGTAACTTCCATTTATTCTTGGCTTCCAAGCCAAGGACAGTTATGATTGAAGTGTACCTAGCTATTGGAGCAAAAGTATCTTCATAGTCAATTCCTTCCTTTTGGGAGAACCCTCTTGCTATAAATCTTGCCTTGTATTTTTCTATACTACCATCTATGGAATGCTTTGTTTTGAAGATCCATTTTGAGGATACCACCAATTTGTCTTTTGGTCTTGGGACTATTCCCACACATCATTCTTTATTATGGATTGGTATTCCTCGACCATTACATCAACCCATTCCTTTTGTTTTGTTGCATCTTCAAAAAAAGTTGGTTCTTTATCAACTAGATCACTCATTAAGGCCATATAGCTGGGATATGACTTTGGATTCTTTCTTTCTCTAGTGGTTCCTTTTGGAATAACAAGTCTTTTTGCTTCTTCAATTACATCACGAGCCTAGGCAACCTTTCTCTATCGATAAATCATTTCACTGGGAACTTCCTCAGGAAACTGAGGTTCAGTCATGTCATGATCCTCAGGTATCTAGATTTCTTCTTCATTTCCAACTGGTTTAGGATTCTTTGTAGCTTTGATAGTTTCATGTTCCTCTTCATCTTCTCTATCTTTATTTGACTTTATAAAAGCTGAGTCTTCGCCAAATGTTACATCTCTACTAAGCTCAATCTAACAGTATCCTAGGATATAGATCTGATAGGATTTTGACTATTCACTATATCCCACAAACAATCCCTTATTTCATGAAGGTTCTATCTTAGTTCTTTTCTCCTTGGGAATATGAATATACACAGGGAAACCAAATATCTTTAGGTGACTTACCTCAGGCTTTTTTCTGGAGAACATTTCTTCTGGAGTTTTGTTCCTAAGGGAACTCTGGGAGATTCTATTTTGTACATATATTGTTGTTCTAGTTGCTTCTGCCCACAGGTACATTGGTAGATCTTGATCATGTATCATGGCTTTTAATGGTTCCATGATATATCTATTATTTCTTTCTGCAACACCATTTTGTTGAGGATTGTAGGGAATGGTGAGCTCCCTCTTAATCCCGGCTTCCTTACAGAAATCCTTGAACTCATTTGATGTGAACTCTCCTCCATTATCTGATCTTAAAATTTTTATTTTCCTCTCAGAGAGGTTTTCTATTAGATCCTTAAACTCTTTAAACCTTTCACACACTTCATCCTTCTTTTTCAAAAAATATATCCAAGTCTTGCGGGAGTAGTCATCAATAAAGGAAGCATAGGAAACATACCTTCTTAATGAAGTTGTTTGCATTGGCCTGCATATGTCTGAATGGATAATATCTAATATCCCCTTTTCTTTTCTATCACTCTTCGGATAGGGATTCTTAGTATTCTTTCCTTGTGCAAATCCTTTGCATACACCTTCATGTTCTATCTGAATTTCTGGTAGACCAGTCACAACCTTGCTTACTATTGGAAGAGCTCTGTAATGAACATGAGAAAACCTTCTGTGCCAAAGATCACATGGATTTATTTTACTTGTTGCTAAATCTGAATCTGCATGTCCCTTCAATTTTTAGAGTCCTCCTTCTTCAATTCCAACTTCTACTGCATCATTTATGGTCTTTCCTTTTGACCACATGAGAACTTTTCCATCTATGAAGGCAACTCTGAATCCTCTCTTGTCCAAGGCTGAAATAGACAAGAGGTTCTTCTTTAGTCCAGGGACATTTAGGGCATCCTTCATTTTCATGTATTTTCCAGAATCCAACTTATAGGATGCTTCTCCCATTCCTTTAATGGGATACTGGGAGTCATCTCCAAGCATTACTTTGTGTGGTGAATATTTTTGTACAAGGAATGATAGTGAATCCTTGTAACATGTCATGTGTTTGGATGCACCACTGTCTACTAACCAGGTGTCATTTCCTGGTGATACTGATCCTATTAGGGTAGAAATCAGTACATATTCTTCATTGGATTCTTCATCTTTCTTTACTTCCTCTTCTACTTCTTGATCACCATCTTCGGCAGCATGATATTGGAACCTTCTCATCTTTTTAACTCTTTTTGCTTCATGGGACAGTTGATGGCAATGTGTCCCATCTTATGACAAGTGAATCATTCATAATTTGAGAAGTATTTCTTGGGTATTTTGAACCCTTGAGTCTTGTGGGGATGATCATAGCTCCTTATTTTGTGTTTGCCTTTGGCATGGGCTATCAAGGCTTGATCTTCATTTTCTTTTAGCTTCACTTCTCTGGCTAAGATTATTTCTTCTTCTTGAACACATTCTTCCCATATCTTTCTGAATTTGGTTAGCTTTCTTCTTGAGAATATTCCTCAGATAAAAGCTTCCCAATCTCTTGGAAGACCATTTAGGGTGGTCATCACAATTTATGCTTCTTCTACTGTATCACCAATGGCTTCTATCTGATCTTTAATTTGATCCACTCTTGAAAAATAAGATTGCATAGTCTCTGACTTTTGAGCCTTCACACTTTTGAGGTGATTCCTCAGAGTCATATTCATGTTGATATATCTCCCTTCAAATAAACTAGAAATGGCATCAAACAATTATTTTGGAGTTTCTCTTGATGATACTTGAGGAATCAATTTATCCTTGATGGAGTTAGCTATGATCCTTTTAGCTATGATTGTATCCTTCTTATTCTTGGACTTAGCTTCCTCCTCTTCTGGTTCTTTCACTTCCTCCTTCACAAATTTGTCTAGATCATTCTCTCGTAGGATGAGCATGATCCTATACTTCCATGCTCTGAAGTTTTCAGCTCCTTCAAGATTTTCATATAGCTTAGTGCTCTTAGTCAACTTCAACAGAATGAGAACTTCAAATGGAACTGGGAGGAAGAGTACTTACTTGAAGAAAATAGTTTTTGGATGACCTCCTTCTGGAAGACTTAGGGTTTCATGTAGAAACCCTAATTTCTCAACTAGAAACCCTAATAGGGTTGAGAGGTGCAAAATATGTGCCCTCCTGAGGAGAGGTAGACTGTATCTTACTTTTTCTGAGATTGATGATGAAACCCTGGGAAAACTGAAACCCTAGTTTGTCCCAGCAATAGTAACAGTTCCAAAATTGAAAATTCTTGAAATTCAATTCTGTCACCATAGAAAGGTACGCCCTTTAGAGGTGAGTTGGGTGATCCCTCTGTTCTGGTTGAACTATTGAGGGATTTGTTAAGAAGAACAAACCCTAGATTTTCAATGTCTCCTTTCAGGGTGGCTTTGATACCATGTTAAAATTATTTATAATTGATTAGATGATATCTTAAAACAATTAGCCACTAAAATATCAATTAAAGAACAACATGCACAAAACCTTAAGAACACAAGAACACAGAGATTTTCCTAGGGGAAACCAGAAGGGAGAAAACCCCACAAAACTTCCTCAGTATAGAACTCAACCAGTGCAGTGTAAAATCCAGACAACAACTGCTTCCTTCTTCTTGGTGCGCTACTACTTATCTCTCTTGCTAAAACCAACTTGAGTGAGTAAGTATAAATGAAGAGGAGTGCTCTCCTATTTATATTCTTCTATTGACTTGACCTCTAACTTGGTGGGGCTGACTTCACTAGCTATCACGGATGACTTGTCCAACTAGACATTACAGATAGAATTTATTATATTGACACTTGGGTACTAATGACCCAACTTACATTCGGAGGTTTACATTGCATCCTTCAATGATTCTAACAAGACCAAACTCATCTCCAATAGGAGGAATACAATACAGCTAGAATATCTTCTGAATTTACATTATTTTAACACATAATTAACCTCCTCATCTCATAAATATCATTCTCGACAAAATCAGAATCATCATCAACAATATTTTCATTTAGAGCTTATGGGCTATGTGTCATCCCCTAGGTCGTGACGCGTGATCTAAATAGGGAAACTTTTGCATATGGTGGAAATTTAAAGGTTTGGCATACAATAAGGTTGAGGCCCCCCTACATGTATAAGGATAGGCATATTTGGTTAATTTAAAAAAAAATGGATAAAGTTTGTGGTTCTCTGATTAAACAATGGAACTACCCTCAAATATCGTAGTAGATGGGGTAATGGAATATGAAATCCTCCTATGTTTCAACCTATTGCAAACATCATAGTTGGAATATACTATTTGGATATAGAATAAATATACTCTTATATACTTTCTCAAATCATGAACCTTATTGCAAATTCAAGCACAAGCAATAGTAGCCAAATTCACCATCTCTAAACTAAGGGTAACAAAGTTATATAGTAGTGCATATTTAATCGCAATAATAAAGCTTCTATGCAAATACTCTAGAGGAAAGCTAAGAATTTACATATAGATAGGAGTACTAAATATAACATTTCAATGTACAAGTGGAATCCTTGCTACTAACGCCTAATAAAGAAGTCAACGAGATCATTGATAATGACACACTTTGTTGAGTGTAGAGATAAATTCAAGGATAAAAATATCCTTATCAATATAGGGGTGAATCACCATAATGTCTCGTAGAAATGAACCCCATTTCCAATATTATAGACATCCAAACTTATAGTTATCATAATACTATATGTATTATTTAATGTCTTTCATAACTTATATTTACCCTTTCACATCAACCCAACACCAAGGTAGTAGTCCTCCTTGAAACTAGAGGGAAAGTTTAAAAGCAAGTCCTAGGGTGGACGTATCAATGTAGATAGGAAAGGAGGAGACCCTCATAAAGTTCAAATTTAATTCTAAAAGTATACCTTTGAAGGAGACAACCTTCTCAATTCATGATCCTCCATCAAGGCCATTAGAAGGAGGGTCCTGTATGGCAACATAGACATTTTAGGGATGGAACTACCACTAGATTTATGCCAAATTTTGGTTGACTTTTGATCCAAAATGGATCCTCATTAAAAAATTGTAATCAAAAGTTATTTTTGGCAAAATAATTTTTATCCTTGAGCTAGAAGACGAAGGGCCAAAAGGCCTCATGAAGGTGAAATGAATCACCGTGATGGTCGTTATTCTCGGCATATCTATTAAAGAGTGTTATATTGATGAAGAAAGGATGCCAACCTGAGGGAGAATTAAATATTGGAATGCAGAAGGGAATTGACAGAGAAGAGGGATCGAAGAGGCATCCTACTCAAAGATTGATGAACGAAAGAGTTGTTATTCCTAACCACACTTGAGCAAAAGGTTATATGAGCCATGGAATTTGTAGTCCTTTAGAGCAATTTCTTGGGATTGTTGGATTGAATTTATGCCAAAAATTTCTTTTCTTTTCTTTTGCAGTGCTTCCTGGTGCTGTGATTATTGCAATAGTTCTTCTTCTTTGCATATGCATTGTTTATTTCAATTACAAGTTTAGATCAGGGAATAACCCCTATCCACTTAACTATGGGAAGTACTTGGGAATAACCCTAAAACTCATTGTGAGGAGTACCACAGGAACCCAAAGGTAGTTGTCCATTGAGAGGACCTTCCAAGAGAAAAGGGAAACGACCCCTACCTGATTAACTAGTTCCCACATGTCAAGTAAACCAAAATATATCGTTTGTGGAAAAGTGGTTATCAGTTTTACCTGAGCCGCAGAATGAGGGGTACTACCCCAATACACAACTCGTTAGAAAGCATTAGTGTTCGAGTGAATCCCTTGAAACCTTATGAATCTGCACATACATGGGGTCCATATCTTAAATCGCAACTTGCATCTGTCTTGAGCCACCACATATCCATTCCACCGAACCAGTAAAAAAAGTATAAATTTCTGTTTTTTTGCCATATCTTTTATGTTTTGGCTATTTTTCCCTTGAAAATTCACTGGAACCCACGTCATTCCATTTTTCATACTTCATTCATTGAGGACCCTATCCCAAATTCCACTTCTTGAAACCTGAAATCTTTTTTTTTCTATTTTTAGGGTTTGCCATGACTTCTTCGATTCTCACCCAATCACCTTCAAATTTTTCCACAATTTCAAGTTCCTATTTATGCTTCATTTTCCCTCTTTGAAAAATTTTTCCGTTCTTTCACCTCACTTCTGAAATTCTCATTTTTTTGCTTCCCTGTTTCTTAGACAATGTCCAAAACCTAGTCAAACCCCAACTGCCCACCAGCATTTTTTCCCACTCCAAATTTTCATTTTATAAAAAAAATTATGTTTTTGTTTTTCTACCCATTTACCAAAAAAAAGGGACCGGTTATAGTTGTCACCCACATAGGATAAAAAAAAAAAATGGAAGACTAATTTTCCGCCCTCAAGACCAAACTCCAAGATCTGGATGAAAAATTTATCGACCTCCATCCTTAGCATTAAACCATGAATAATAGACGACATCTAGACTCTTCTGCAAAAACTGGGCTCTCTTCTTCCAGCAATTTTCATGAATCGAAGCCTGATTTTCCACTCTTCAATGGTGATTATCCGACTGGATGGATATATAGGGAATAACAATATTTCAATTTGCATAACACTTTTGATGTCAACAAAGTCCCACTTGCATCCTTTCATTTGGAACATGAATCCCTTCAATGGTTCTGTTGGTACATCAAGGCTCATGAAGAGCCAAAATGGATAGATTTTTTCCAACTCCTTTTGAAACGATTTGGCCCTAGTTATTTTGATGACTTCACAAGAGAACTCATGAAACTTAACCAAACTAGAACTATTAGAGAGTATCAGACAGAATTTAAGAAATTGGCCAATCACACAAAACGATTGTCTGATGCATTCTAGAGGATTTGTTTTATCCATGGTCTAAAGGATGCAATCCAAACTAAGGTTAAAAGTTTATGTCCCAACACAATGATCCCTAGGGTTGGATAAGTTGGCAGAAGAGAAGCTCATAGCTCAACAGTGCTCCAAATTCACTTTTGCTCCATTCCAAAATATGGTTCCCCGAAGACCTACAATCACACCAAATCCTAGAACCACTCCTATCAAGAATTTATATGAAGATGAGATGTGAATACATAGAGAAAAAGGGTTTTGTAATAATTGTGATGAGAAATTCACCCTTGAACATCAATGTGTGAAGAAAAATCATTATCTCTTAGATGTGTATTCTTCACATACACCTGAAATTTCTGACGATTATCAGGATCCAGTAAAGTATTAGGATGACATTCATCAGCTGCTTATTGACCCTTCTACTCAAAACAACCATCCAGAGATATATATTTTTGAATTAGTCGGAGTCACTGCCCCACAAACCATGTGGGTCAAGGGTTTCTTCAAGAAGCTCCCTCTTACAGTACTCATTGATTATGGTAGCACTCATAACTTCATTGACCCTCAGATATCCAAACAGGCTGATTTTTTTTTCCATCCTTTCTGCAGCTTTGAATTCATGATTACCAATGGGGGCACCTTACCTTCCAAAGATAAGTGCCGTAATGTGTGTATCTCTATTGGATATTATAACTTACACTCTGACAAGTTTTCCTTTCCCTTAGGTGGATGTGATGTGGTTTTGGGCGCTCAATGGTTACACACTTGGACCCATCTTATAGGATTTTGTTGAACTTTGGATGCATTTTTCAGTCAATGGGAAAAAAACACACATTAAAGGGATTACAACTAGGTTTTCTTAGCATCATCAGTTCACATCACAAGGAAAATATCCTTAATAATAATTCACATGGTGTCATCTCTTAGCTCCATTTCATTTAGATGCAACCTTCAACAATCTCCACTACTCCCTTGGATCCACAACAAATTTTGGATCGATATGCATGTGTCTTTATTGAACCAGTGGGATTTCCACCTTCAATACCGGAGGACCATCATATTTTTCTCCTTCTTGGAAGCACCCCTCCAAACATCAAGCCCTATCTCTACCCATTTCACCAAAATATAGAGATTGAGATGCTCATTTGGGGCTTACTGAAGCAAGGCATTATTCGTCTTAGTACCAGTTCCTTTTCTTCACCAGTTTTTCTTGGCCGAAAAAAAAAAATATGGGTCATGGTGCCTCTAAATTGACTTTCGATCACTTAATCACATCACAATCAAGGATAAGCTTCCAATTCCTGTTGTTGATGAGCTTCATGGTGCTCATTTTTTCTCCAAGTTGGATCTTCGTTCTGGGTATCACCAAATCCGGGTTCATGAGGATGATATCCCTAAAATAGATTTCCACACACATGATGGACACTATGAGTTTTTGGTCATTCCCTTTGGCCTCATGAATTCTCCTTCCACATCCCAGGAATTGATGAATAAAATATTTCAACACTACTTGCAGAATTTCATTTTGGTCTTCTTTGATGATATCTTCATCTATAGTAAAACATGGGTTGAGCATCTCCAACATCTGGATCTTGTACCGCAACTTTTCTGTGATCATCATCTCCATGCCAAATAGTCTAAATGTGTTTTTAGGTAGGAGTAAGTAGAGTATCTTGGGAATATTGTTTCATCACAATGGGTTCGTGTAGATCCTTCCAAAATATATGCCATGGAAAATTGGCCACGTCCTTAGACACTCAAGAGCCTTCATGGGTTTTTGGACTGATTGGATACTACCGCAAGTTTGTCAAGGAATATGGGAATATTTTAGCTCCATCACTAGATCTACTAAAAAATGATTATTTTACATGGACACATGATGTTGAGTGTGCATTTGAAAAATTGAAACAAGCTATATGTACCACATCTATTCTAGGTATGCCCGATTTCTCCAATCCCTTCACTATTGAGAGTGATGCTTGCGACAATGGACTTGGTTTTTTTCTCCTTCAATATGAACATCCCATTGTTTTCACCAAAAAATCCCTCTTTGGTAAGAATTTATCCTCCTTTACATATGAGAAGGAAATGATGGCTATTTTGCATATAGTACAGAAGTGGAATCCATACCTATTATGAAATCATTTATGCATCAAGACTGATCACCAGAGTCTGAAATATCTCATGGAACAACAGGTCTCATCCCCAACACAACAAAAATCAGTTAGAAAACTCATGGGTTATGACTATGAGATCACTTACAAGAAGGGTAAGGACAATATTGTGGTGGATGCTCTTTCTCACACATTGGATGACCATGTTTCTCTTTTAGTTATTTCTATTCCTATTCCAAATTGGTTACAATCTGTTTAGCAAGGCTATGTCAATGACTCTTCATTATCTAAAAGCATCCAATGGTTCTCCAATAACCCTTTTGTTGTACTACAATACTCATGGGATGGTTCTTCTATGAGATACAAGGGTCGTCTAGTGCTTCCCGAGACCACAGATATTCAACAGGTTGTCTTCTATGAACTCCATGCTTCTCCATCAGCAGGTGTTGATGCTTGGAAAAATCCTAGTTACCGACATTAGGTATTCTCCCCGGTAATCAATCCCAATCAGATCATAAACCATTTGGTGTGCGGAATCAGTCTGGTTAATGGTCCGTCTATCGTATATTTAAATGTGTTCTTGATTTTTATCAGTTATGGGTCGATCCATTGTTTTGTGTTTTCTTTAAATGAAAGATGAAATGCAAATTCCTAATTTAAATGCAGGTAATTGATGAACAGGAACCTCACAAGATATGTGTAGGTTCTTATATGTCTTCTTATCGTTCCTACTTTCTCAATTACTTCTTTAAATCTGAATATAAACAAGTCTATTATATTCTATTCTAATCTAGTCTAATCTATTATATCCATGTATGCAGCATATTTAAAAGTTAGAGCAATGTACTGTAATTATTCATAATAATCTCACAAATAGTTGTTTCAATTTCATATGCATATTTATAGCAGAAAGATTATCAAAGAAAGCTTTGAAATATTAATACATTCATTACTCGACTCATGCACATATATTTATATAGAAAGCAAAATCAGTCATAATCAAAGAAATAATTCAAAAGAAGTCAGAACTATCTCACAGTTGTATGGAAACAAAATAGAAGTAATCCCACATTTGATATTCCACACATCCCATGCAAATTCCTGTGCAGTCCTTTCCCAGTAAGTAGTTCCTTCTTTATTAGCAGACGAAATGAGTTCTCCTTACAAATAATATAACCTCCTTGTGCTAGAAAAAATTCCTTTAACTCTACTATCTACCTCTATTTATATTACAATTACAATTTTTCATCTAATGACTCATCGACTTCCCTAACCCTAGGAATTCCAAAAAAATGTCTTCTAGTGCCTTACATTAGGAAAATGACAAAAATACACAAAAACACAAAATTTTCAACTGGGCCTTGCCAAACTTGAAATATATTCTCCCCATGCGTTGGCTTCTTCTGTGATAGTTTTCTAATTTTTTGGCTCTGGAATTTGCACGGTCACTTCATGCATGGCTAACTGTGTCTCCACGCATGTCACCTTTTTTGAGGAGGATCTACACACATCTACCAAAATTTAATTGCTGACAGAAGCTTGTGCAACCCAAGTTTTAACATCTTCTTCATTGACAACTTCCATTTTCTGAATGTACTATACATCCTCTTGTAGTCTATCTTATAGATACGCCATATGCTAGTCCTTGTTTGGAAGATCATTGATCTTTGCATCCAAATAAAGTTGGAATTTCTCATGTACTTGGTATATCTTTTTATAGAACTCAATACATTTTTCTAGATTTTTGTCATTTTCATTGTTTAACCTTACAGAAGCTTTCCTGCAAATATCCACGAGTGCCATTTCTATTTTTATGCCTCCGGTTGTTTTCTGCAACATATGTTTTGGAAACTTTGAGTTAGCCTCTATCCAGGTCAGCTAGATTTGAACCTTTTCTCTAACCTCTATTAGTCTTTTTCTAAAATTCAGTGACTCTCCTGCAATTTCCTTTAATCTTGTCACTATGAGCTTTACTTTATAAATTTCACCCAAGAGATTAACTTGAACTTGGTGCATCTTTCTTCGTATTTTGAAGGCCTGGTCATGGAGAGGAGTGATGTCCTCCTATCTCTCATTAGCTATCTTTAGCTGATTTTCTAGAGATACCTTATGTACCACCAACTCTTCTACTTGGGTTTTTAATTCTCCCACTTGTTGGCTCACCACGAACTCTCTTAATTCCATTTATGATATCCTGTCTTCAAAATAATTTTCTCTCCCTCCATAATGATTACCTGTACATCCAATGCATCATTTTCTATCTCCAAATATTGGTACTCCCTTTAGATTATTTCCTTTTCTGAGTGTTATAGCGGATTTCACCACTCTAGGTGAATCACACATTGTATGGCCTTCCCCTGTCTCGCTACAGACTCATTAGCCCCTATGGACCACTTTTTGTCCTTTGATGTTTCCTTGATCATCCCTACAAACATATGAAAAATGATATACGTGGATTTTAACCCTATAATCACGTACATACGCGGGTTTGACCCCTATAACCGCGTACATCGGCATGTGTGCATAATCCAAATCCTTTTGGAGTTTTTCTTGACATGGATCCGACTCATTTGACTCCTGGCCTTCCATATGCCTTGAGATCGCATGGATTCGACCTTTCATTATCCCTTTGAAAGCTATATAAGGAACCCCTTGGTACATTGAAGGCATAAGAGAGAATTGAGAGCAAAGAAACTATAGTCCATTGTTGCCGAAACTTATGCTTGAGTCTACATCCCTTTGTCCCTTGGAGCACTTTTGTGTTCTTCCCAAGCTTGCCTTTTTCTTTTGAGCTTGCTATCGAGAGATGGAGGATTGAAGTGGTGGAGGCCCAAGTGGGGGATTCAGTTTCTCTGATTCGCAGACGTGTTGTCAGAGGTTGTATCTATCTTGTAATCTCTGATTTATATTAATAGAAATATCTTTTCCTGTCCAATGATGTGTATTTGAATGAATATTTTATCCATGGGATTATGTCAAATGCTTTTACATTATTGATTATATATGCTATAATAGATCTAAAACCATGATATATAGTATGCTTGTATTGTTTACTTGTTGTTGAGGAAGTAATATATCAATTCAAGCTAAAGATTGGAAAGCTCAACGGGGATCTACTTCAACTGTCCGGAATAAGGTACGAGGTCTGATCCTTTAGTGTTAGACATTTAATTTCTATTGCATATTGGCAAGGATTGATTTCTGGAGTCAAGCTATCTGTTGTGGTACCCCAAGCCATAGGAATTTCTCTCTGTAATAGAATTGGCGACTCCGCTGGGGAATTCCTAGTAGTTGTCCTTTGGGGGTTGATTTCTTGGCATTCAATGTATTTGAATTGCTCTTTCTCTCTTGTTTCTGTGTCAGGTCTGGGGGCATGTATGCCTGGTAGAGTCTGATTGGTGTGAAGTTTGTCTCAGCCTATCTGTTTGCCATGGTTTTATGCACCTTTTCTTCCTGTACGCGGGTTTTTGATTTACAGTCGTGTATACACGCAGATTCCTCTGCGATTTCCGCGTATACACGCGGGTTTACTGCGAACAATCGCGTATACCCTTGTTTTTGCCTTTTTGTGGAAGATAGTTGGTTGCTGGGTGAATTCCGATACTTGCTGAGTCTCCTTTGGCACTGCCTAAGTCTTTTTAGACCTCTGTTTCTGACCAGAAACGTTTTTTTTAAGCCTAAATTTTTTTTTAGGAAAGTTCTTGTCATGGCATTTTCGATTTTTTGTTTGAGATTAGTGCATTAGAGTTCTTTTACCTTAGTGCTTTGCTTGAATGTTGTTTATGTGTGCTTGCAGAGTCTAGGGGTCGTAGCATCATTCTTTTGCTTTTTGCATCTCTTTTATTTTCAAAAAATCCAAAAACATTTGCTTATCAGCATGCATTGCATTTTGCACTTTGCATTGTACTTGCACTAGATCTAGATTTGCTTTGGAGTACTAGTTAGGACTTCATATAGGAAAATTTGCATTTATCATTTGAAGAAGAATTGTGCAGTTCACGTAGTAGCATACCCTGTTTTCATGGACACAATGCATTTGCATTGATTGTTAGGTGTGCATTTTACTTCTTGTTGTGTCATACCACCACTAGTTGCACGACCATATTCTATTTTTGAGTAATAAAGCCAACTAAAATCAACGCTAAATAAAATGAATTACACTCTTTTCTTTTCTAGGGTGCACTAACAAGCTTAGGTTTTAGGATCTTGGAATAGTTCATTGTAAGTTAATTCTCTAAGATCACTAAACAACAACATCTAGGTGTCTATCCAGGTGAGTGTGTGGAATCCTTGGTATAACCATTGTTCTCAGGATCCTCCTCTCAAAAGGGAGTTAAGCACGAGGCAGTGTGAGCGGTTATTGATTGGGATGACCCCTAGTCATAACTGAGTAGCACCAGAGATATTTCCAGGATTGTATTCATATCGGGGGGCTCTTTCGAGAGTTTCGGGATTTGCTACCCTACCCATACGGTCAATCCCGCCTACGACTGTCTGCCTGAGCATTGATTATATTGAGGTGACCTTAGTGGCCTTACCTAGGATATCGAGGGGGCACTTGTAGAGGTTATTCTGCAGGTGTCCAAGCCAGGTTGGGGTCGGACAGCACAGTCGCTTTACGCGTTGAAGCTGAGGGCCACAATAATTGGTTACGTACCTCTGCTTGTTGTGTATGGGAGTCTCAAGCCTCTCCTAGGCGAGACATACCTGCTTCAATCGGGAGCTCACTTATCCAGCCCTTGTTTGCTTGCATTTGGCTTTAGATTTTATTAGTGATTGCTCTATGCATGATAGTTGGCCTAGGGTTTGCGTAAATACAGAGTCTTTGCTATTTTTTGAGTCATTGTGGATTCGAGTGTGGTTCCGTGCCGTTCTCGTCATTTAGAAGGGCTTCCGCCTTCTACTTCTCCTCCTCCTTTGGGAGAGAGACCTAGACAGTCCAGGTGGACTATGTCACACATTGATTCACACACCATGGGGGATTCTTCAAAAGGTATTCCTGAACCACATCCTCCCATTCATGTAGATGATGGGGAATTTACTCTTACTTACGATCCTTCACCTGACTTAGCTGAGTTAGGTCCTATGATTTCTGAGATATGAGCTTTGCATGATAGACCTACTCATTCTAGGGCTGATTCCCCATTGACGCGTTACCGGTATGGCATGCCGAAGGACGCTGAGACCCATTTTGAACCCGCCACTACTAGCTATGGTAGTTATGGTATGGCTGGTTTTCCTATGCATGATTTGACATTTCATGTCTAATCTAACTTTGAGCCTAGCGCTATGCCTGGGGGCACTCTCATTCCTTACCATGCGGAGAGGTTTGGGAGCACTAGTCACATTGCACCTTCCATCCTAGTGGTGGAAGCTACATCTTGTATCCCTGCTAGGTCTAGAGTTAGTGATCCTATTAGGATACCAGACCCGAGACGGGTGACGATAGGCGGTAGTGCATATCTTATTACTCAGATTCATTCATCCTCGGCCCCTAGTTCTTCAAATGTACATCCTCCACCTTATTCACATGGTCCTTCGAGTTGGCACATGGCACATTGTGTATCAAGTTTACATACTGCCTGTTGCTTCAAGAGGCTATGTTCATGCTTCTAGAGGTCAGATTACTACTTCTGCGGCATATATCCCTACTTCCGGTATGTATATTCCTACTTCTGGAACCTATCTTCCTACCTACGGAGTGTCTCATGGGGCATCGTATGCGATGACCTATGGACCCTATTATGGGATGCATTATGGACAGGGTTCTTCACCTTATGGAGGCAGGTATTCACAACCTGCTTACTCTCCTAATTATGGCTTTGTAGCTCCTACTAGTCAAGGTCCACCTCATTATGGTGCTTCCACGACACCCTATATGGGTCATACAGGAGAAGGGCACTATGGCCAAGGCCATGGTGGAAACCAAACCTATATGAATTAGGGATTGTTCCATCGACCTCATCATCCTAGGCTCCCTTTCCTCATGGCACTTAATCTCCCTGCCTTATCGAGACTTACGAACGATCCTGTGGCTCATGGCCCGACTTGGCCGGCTGTCTCTACCAAGCTTCCTTCAGACATACCTAAGTTTGAAGGCAAACCAGGAGAGGATCCGAGCGAACACGTTACTACATTTCACCTATGGTGCTATTTGAATTCATTACATTAGGACTCAGTCCGTTTGAGACTATTTCAACGCACCCTTACAGGGCCTGCTGCAAAATGGTATATAGAGTTACCTAGGGGTGCTTTTACTTTGTTTGATGATCTTGCGATGACTTTTCTTAATCACTTCTAGATACAAGTGCGCTATGACGTTGGTATTGAACTCTTGTTGACATTTCGGTAAGATAAAGCCACCCATATTTCTGATCATATTCAAGAATGGCGTAGACGAAAGAGATTAATTAAAGCCTTTATACCGCCGGAGTTCCTTCTCGAGTGGTTCCTCAAGTCGTTATTGCCATATATAGCGAAGGATGTTTCCACATCCAGAGTGCAGAATGAGGAACAAGCGATATTTAGGGCATAGGAACTGGACTTGATCTATGCTCAGTTTGGTTTGTTGTATGATATTATTCCCAACGCTCCTCATTCCAGTTTCGATCCCAAAGTCAAACATGGACCACATGCCGATGGCATTGTGGGTTGTGCAAGTGCGAAACCTACGGATTCGGTTGTAAAACAAGTTAGTCAGTTGTCACTCAACCAATCTGCTTTGGGACAAGCTACGAATTCATCTCAACCCGCCCAAACGGTGAATGTACTTTCTGTGCAATCGTCGGACCAGAAGGGTAACCAGCAGCCCGGACGGAATAGAAAAAAGGGTAAGAATAATAATCAAAAGGGTGGGAATAAGAATGAGAATGCTAACAATAATGACAAGAATGGTAGAAATGCTGGGGGGGACAAGCAAGCTAAACATAAGGTTAAGTTCCCTTGCAAGTTATGTAAGGACGATCACCTCACTTACTTGTGCCCTCGGATTGATGAAGCTTCGGTATTCTTAGCAAAAGGCCCAACTGTGCTAACTAACCCTTTACCACATAACCAGAATATGAACTCAAAGTCCCATGACCAGTCTAGTGAGAATGATCCACCAGAGACTAGTGCTCGTGGGTGCATTAACATGGTCTATGCTGCGAAAGTTGTGACGCATGCGAAAGATTATATTTCATCACAACCCAGCCCAGGCAAAGAACCTGATCCACCAGGAACTCCTTTGCGCATTGAGAAACCTGCAGATAAACCTAAGGCTACACCTCACATTCCTAAGAGATTCCTTAAGTGTTCAGGGCATAATCCAAATGCCCGAGCCGCCCAGAATTATTCAGTTGTCGAGGATTTGGGCCACACTCCATGTGCGATTTCTGCATTGGAAGTGCTTCAGAGTTGTCCTTCGCAAAGGAAGGCATTGCTTTCTGCCCTTGGTGTGAACGGAGATGATTCTTCCTCGATGATCAAATTTGAAATCGTAGGACTGCAGCCTCACTTTCCCTACTATGTGTCTCTTTTGTTGCATGTAGAATGTCTTAATATGATCGTCAAGCATACTGTGATTGAAGAGGGCACTGTGACTTCTGTGATGTCTTTGTCCTTTTGGAAGGGTCTGGGTTCTCCTGAGCTGTCTAAATCAGCGACTATGTTAACTGCGTTTGATGGGAGATCTTTTAGGCTGCACGATATCCTTCCTTCCCTTAAAGTCCGTTTGGGGGGGAAGACCATTGCAATAGAGGTTGAGGTGGTTGATACGCCCCTTGACTACAATCTCTTGCTGGGTAGGAACTTGATGTATACTATGCAAGCCGTTGCTTCTTCCTTGTTCCATGTTGTATGCTTTCCACATAATGGGAAGATTGTAACAATTGATCAAATGGAATTCAAGAATCCGTCTGTTATCGCATCTTCGGGAGCTTCGATCCCGATTGTTGAGCACTCTCATCCGGCAACTAGGAGTGTGGGTGCAGGCATGTATCCATCCCTCATGGGAAGCTTTAGTTGTCCTGCACTGGTCCTCATGATAGTATCTTGTTCCGATGAGGCTTCGACTTCTATGACCTCGGTGTCTTTTCGCACGACCCATATGGAAGATCCTTGGATTCTTCCTACACCGAGTACCTCGAGTGAGCCCTTCGAGATGAGCGTGCCATTGCCTGCAGCTATGATAGCTTATCAAGCTAATCTCAAGAGTGTTTCAGAGCCTTGTTCTTCCTCTTCATGGACAGAGGAGGAAGACCCCTATGTGCTGCCGGCATGGGCAATACAGTCTTCTCATTCCCACGACTACCTTGATATGATTTTCCCTTCAGATGAAGCGATTATCGAGGCTATGTCAGGAGTTGAGCCACCATGGGAGGAACTTCATCATAGATCATACTTACTTCCAGCGCTTGACCATTTGGAGCATGAGGATTATAGGGAGATTCTTAGTCAGAAAGTTGGTAGTCCTGTGGTTCCATTAAGCTCTCCTGGTCCGATGGCTGATGGAAACATGGCGAACATATCGGAAACGATTCCTATCAACATTTCTCGCAATACTGGCACAATAGAGAATGTCTATATTGGGGCGGAATGTTCCCATGCTGAGATTCTAGAATATACCGAGCTATTCAAGGAATTCTTTGATTTTTTTGCTTGGTATTACGACGAGATTCCAGGTATTGACCCTCGAATTGTCAAACATAAGATTAAGACTTACCCCAACACTAAGCCTGTTCGACAACGCTTACACGCTATGAATCCTAGGAAAGCACCCACCATTAAGGCAGAGATAGAGAAGCTATTGAAAGCCGGTTTCATCTATCCCATTCCCTTGACAAAGTGGGTTTCAAACCCCATTCTGGTGGATAAGAAGAAGGGAGTGATCCGCATATGCACTGATTTCCATGATTTGAATTGTTCCTGTCCTAAGGATAACTTCCCCACAGCATTTATAGATCATATTTTGAATGAGTGTGCGGGTAGCGAGGTGTTCTCCTTCATGGACGGCTTTTCCAGGTATAATCAGATCCAGATTAAACCTGAGGACCAACACAAGACTGCATTTATTTGTCCTTGGGGAACATTTGCATATCGGAAAATTCCTTTCAGCCTTAAAAATTCCGGAGCTACGTTTCAGCTGGCGATGACCTTGATCTTCCACGATCTCAAGTCTATTATTGAAGTATTTTTGGATGACCTCGCTGCTCATTCTCATATGAGAATGCATCATCCCTATCACTTGAGATTGGTATTCGAAAGATGCCAGCACTATTCAGTTAGATTAAATCCTCATAATTGCATCTTTTGCGTGAAGTCAGGTCGTTTGTTAGGATTCATCGTTTCGAAAGAGGGTATAAGGGTCGACCCCTTGAAGGTTGAGGCAATACTTTAGTTGTCTCCCCAGAAGAATATTCGTCATCTTCAGTGTTCTCAAGGCATGGAAAACTTCTTACAAATATTTGTTGTCAACTTTTCCAATTTGACTAGAGGCTTCATGCGTCTCTTGAAGAAGAATACTCCCTTTGAATGGGATGAGCGAGCCCAGGAGTCCTTCGATGCACTTAAGGGAGCCCTACCATCAGCCCCGGTGATTAGTCCCTCAGACTATAGCCATGATTTCTTATTATATGTGGCCGCGTCTTTGGAGACGATTGGTATGGTTTTGGTTCAAGAGGATGAGGAGCTCCAAGAGTATGTCGTATATTATCTGAGCCGAAACCTTATTGACGCAGAGATTCGTTATTCTCATGTTGAGAATCTTGCTTTAGCTACTGTACATGCGGTTCAGCATTTGAGACATTATATTCTCCTTCGCCAGACCTTGGTTGTGGCCCATGTCAATCCATTTCAGTTCGTCCTCACATGAAGGATGGTTGGGGGAAATTATAATAAATGGATTTTCATTCTGCAATAATTTGATCTCGAGTTTGTTTCGGCAAAATTGAAGAAATATTTAATCTTTGCAGAGCTTATATCGGATTTTCCGAGCGAGGCCAAGGAGTTGGTTTGTGAAGATACGTTTTTCGATGAACGCATCTTCTTAATCTCAATGTTAGACCCATGGTATGGGGATATCATAGTATATCTACAAACACAGAGGACCCCTACTCACCTCTCACGAGATGAACGATGACGATTACGTCACATCTCTAAGAACTACCTTATAGTGGACAATACTTTGTACCATCGTGGGGTAGATTCCATTTTACGACGTTGTTTAACTCATGATGAGGCTGAGGTTGTACTGAATGATTTCCATGGAGCGGCATGTCGTGGTCATTTATCTGGGCTTTCTACAGCTAAAAATATTTTGAGAGCAGGTTATTTGTGGCCGTCGATCTTTAAATATTGTATTGATGCGGTCAAGAGGTGCCACCCTTGCCAGGTGTTCGCACGTAATATGCACTTGAAACTTGCCCCGTTACATCCCATTATCACCGCTGGTCCCTTCACTAAGTGGGGGATTGATTTTATGGATTGCAACCCAGCTTCGGCTGGGGGGAACCATCATATTATAGTGGTTGTTGATTACTTCACGAAATGGGCTGAGGCTATGCCTACAATAAAATCCGATGGTGAGACAACCGCTCACTTTGTATTCAACCAAATTATTACTCGGTTCGGGATTCTGAAAGAGCTTGTCACTGACCATGGCTCACACTTTAAGGACCGTATGATGGAAGAGTTGGCATCCAAGTTAGGGTATAAGCAAGAGAAATCCTCTTCTTACTATCCACAAGTGAATGGACAGGTTTAGGCAATGAATAAATCACTCAAATCCATTCTCCAAAGAACCATCCCACAAAGCAAGATGAATTGGCACATTATGTTATATCCTGCTTTGTGGGAATATCGAACCGCGGTTAAGATTGCCACTGGTGTTTCTCCATATCAGCTTGTACATGGAGTGGAGTCGATATTGCCGGTATAATGTGAGATTCCTTTGTTGAAGATAGCTGTGGAACTCTTACTAGACACTTCACCTTTGGAGGAGCATTTGGTTCACCTTGAGCAACTTGATGAGCAGCATCAGGATGCCTTGGTGGCTCTAGAGGTTAATAAACGTCGTGTTAAGGTCCAGTACGATAATTCTGTCCATCCAAGAGTGTTTAGTGAAGGAGACTTGGTCCTTTTGTGGGATCAACCGAAAGAACCCTTGGGGGCAGGCAAGTTTAATCCTATGTGGCGTGGTCCTTACGTGGTCAAGCGTGTCTTAGATAAGGGTGCCTATGAGTTAGTCGATTACGAAGGCACAGCTTTGGCAGAGCCTAGAAATGGTCTCTATCTCAAAAAATAATATGCATGATCTTTAGCCAAGGCTTCTTGTTCTATATTATTGTATAGCTTTTGCATAGTTAGGTATTTTTTATCGTGATCGGGTTTGTGATTAGTTTTCGTTTCTTTTGGCATATGTCATTGGAATATTCCACCTACATAGGATTCACGGATGGTGCAACCTGTCACACTCAACACTTAGCCTCTGCGGCTTGGGTGATTTATACTCCTATGGGTCAGGTATTGTCTTCAGGAGGTGTATGTCTACGGCCATCTTCCAACAATGTTGCTAAATATAGCATCGTTATTGAGCTTCTACAGGATGTCATTCTACATGGTGTTCTATCTCTTGAGGTACATCTTGATTTGGAGTCAGTAATGTCACGGCTCAATGGTTTGTACCATGTTAGAGATCCGACGTTATTGAGAAGGTTCTTATGTGTGATATTGTTAGAACAAAAATTTGACTGTATGACATATATACACATTCCAAGAAATAATAATCAAGTTGCTGACTCATATGCTAACTACGTGTTATATTGGCATTTGTCTCATTCATAATAAATTAATCATAAACGCATCATTTACACATGTAAATAAATAAATCGATCACCATAAAAAAAATTTATATATACATCAAAAATGTGGTAATACATAGTGTCATAATACAAAATTGGGGCTTTTAAAGCCACCATCATATAATACACAGTCGTAAAAAAAACATATACACTCCCAGGTGTCTAATCTTGTGGAGGAGGAGGAGGGTTGTGATCATGGAATGTTACTACGGCTCTAGCTATCCACCGAAATAAACTCACCCATGCGCGTGGTACACCCACCACCTGTCGCTGCATGGCCTCAGGCAAGTCCTCAACTTGCGCCATGGGAACTCTATGAGTCAGTCTCACAAAGTTGGTATGAATGCTCTGGAGCGTTCGCTCTACATCCACACCCATGATGTCATCTCCTCTTCCCCTCCGTCTATGATGAGGGAAGCCCTCTGGTCGCTGTGGTCCCACATCTGCACATGAATGGTAGATGTCACTATGTGTTTTCATGCAAAAACATGTCTTTTTTATTCCACATAATGAATAAAATACAAAAAAATTAAATAACTCAAAAATTTTAAAAAGAGTGAGAGTCAAGATTCGGTACCTATCTCACCATATGCCAATCCTGGTGGCAATGGCATGTCCGGATCCCCCTGGAAGTCTATCCCTACATAGGGGTAGTCATCTATGGAAACTATCTGTCGTCGCCACCATGGAAAGAAGTCAGTTGGATATGGGTTGGCCACCCTACCACCCCCTAGTCTGCGCATAGCATCTGCCCAACGTCGTTGGGCCAGATCTCGAACCCCATGGAGAGGAACATCCATTCTAGGGCTCAATCCTAAAACATGCTCGAAGAAAAACGTGCTCAAAATGTTGTTGAACCCGAAGTTCCATATCCTGCCTACCTCACACTCACTGAGCTGGTGTTTCATGTGGCTCAGTAGTGTAGTACTCCAGTCATAGATGGTCGGTCTCATACACTCCACCTTGTAGAACATCAGTGGCCGCGAGGCTTGATGGAGTGATGCTAAGCCTTCTACCCTACCCAGCATCAGTAGTATGGCCTTTAGGCCCAGCACCTGAATAGCATTGGTGGGGACTTGACTCCCCACCTTCTCCGTATCTGGGTAGCAGCACATGGCTATGTACTCATCGATAGTAAGGCCACCTCCTGGCCCACCTCGGGAACGAAGGTTCACCACCTCCCCTCGTCTAGAAAGTCCTATGATAAAGTATATATCCTCCACCTCTATGGTGAGGGACATCCCATCTATACGGAAGCACTTCGAGTCTAGATCCCAATAGTCTACCAGCATCTGTATCAGTCTTGGTTTGGCCCTCAAACCACCAAGACACCAAAACTTGTAGAGTCTGAATGCACGTAAAGCTTGTTGAGCCATTAAGTCAACCCTTACAGCTTCCTCTACTTCACCATGCTCACGCTCTCTCCACTCTAGCACCATCCTGCAAGAAAAATTACAAGATTATCCATTAGTTTCTTGAAAATTCATATGTGCGGCCTCATACACGACTGTTGTGAAAACAGCCGCGTATGTACGCGGGGTTCAGCCCCTTTTCCGTGTATAGCCAGCCCTATACGCGTAAAAAGCCTCGATATCCACGTGGGCCACAGCGCTCATGTAGATATGGCCTAAAAAATTCATTTGACCATGAAAACTTACAAAAATTATATCAAAATGCAAGAGGAGAGCATGAGTAAATACCTGGAAGAAACGGTTGTGAATTCCGCCGGCTAGATCTCCTGAAATTTGCAATTGAAAATCAGACCTCAAATGGGTAAAAGTTTCAAATGATTCATATTTTTTACTATTTATAGAAAAAATTTCAAATATTTGAAAATTTTTACCCCCTTTCCTATAGTTTCGACATTTTCTAACCATTTTGGATCATTTTTGACATAATGTGTGATGTAGAAGACCTTTTGCAGTGTCGTTTTGAGTCTTTGGATTGACCCATTCGTGCCGATCTCAGGTATCATGTCTAAACTGGCATATAGGTTAGGTTCACCACCATTTGCATTTTGCATGACCTTATGACCATATCATCATGTCCTTAGGTACGAACCCACTCTATTATGTCACGGAACCTTCTTGTTGCTTTAGAAGTGGCATGATATGATTGGTAGAGCTTCACCTTACGTGGGTACCCTAGTTAGCGCCTTATTTGCATTTGGTGCCCATGCCGATATTTTCTCCTTTAGGGTGTGGGAGTCCGTTGTATAGTACCGCCATGACATTTTGCAAGAGCCTCATACTCCTCTTGATCTTATGCTGGAGTATTTCCCTCAAGACTCCCTTATGTCAAGTTGTGAATGCATTATCATGAGCTTTTCCTGCCTTATTGAGCTTTATGCCGGCTCCCCTGACATTGCATTTGAGCCATATAGCCTGAGCTTGTCTCATGTCTAGCCATGCAAAGCCATTTTTTATATCCTTTGCATCTTGATTCCCTTTTTACCGGGAGGGGATTTTCCCCTGAGTGTCGATATCCTACACATGTATCCTTGCATTGAGCATAGGTATGTTCCACTGCTTGGAACTAGTTTGTTTTCCCTTATGACACTCATCTCCTCCTAGTTTGTAACTATAAAGCTAGTTTATTCTTTTTTCAAGCTTTTCAAATAACTGAAAAAGTCCAAAAAAATCAAAAAGTTGGACAAGGAAAGATGTTATCTTTGGCAACTGTCGAGTCGTGTCGCCTTCGAACAAAGCACTATATATCACATCCATTGGTTGGGTTATAGTTTGACTTTAGGAGCTGTACTCATTTATCTGAGTTTATCTCCACCGACTGGTTAAGCTTCCAGTCCCTATGGAGCCTTTGTTGATGCCTCCTATGTCACAGAGATGTCCCAGTTTGTATATCGAGTTTATGCTGCCTTCATTCAGTCACCATATGCCATTATACTCTTGTTCGAAGGAAGTTGAAACCTGAGTCAGCAATTCCTCAGTTATCTTGACTTTGCATATCGGTCATTCCTGGTACAGTTATTGGTTCGTGCACCTTATGATCGAGTCCTTCCACATTATACAGCTTTGCTGAGTACCCCATGTTGGATGATGGGGGATGCCTTAATTCCCTCCTTCTAGCAGATTTCATCCCATCGACTTCAGATCATTTATTCTGGGATTGGAATCTAGAGTCATTTTGAGTGCCGTGAGACTTGCAGTCATCAGTGGCAGGTTCACTTGCCATCGACAGTTTCTTGGGAATACATCAATGTCCCCCGATCAATGGATCCTCTCAAGTGTTTGACCTCAACACATTTATTCACACTTGTTAGTTTGCACTCTAGTACCTTGATTCCCATTTTCATTATCGGTGGGTGATCTCGCGTCTATTAACGATATACATTAATGACTGGTAATCAGATGATGGACTACTATGTTCGACCTTAACACCTCTATTCGCATAGTAGGACATGTACTCGTAGCGGTTTGTGTAGAAGACCTTCCATATTGGTAGCATCTCTTATATGCTACCTCCTTGATCGTTCCAGTGTTCATGATATTTCATCTCTCGTGACTTGATTCCAGTATATGTTAGATATTTCCAGCCACTATGGAGATCTTGATCTATTATATATCTTCAGCCATTTTGGAGATCGTGGTCCTTTGTATATCTTCATCATGGAGATTCTGATCTATATATATTGTAAGTGGCAATGACCACATATGTGATATCATGTATCATGCCTATTCATGGCCATTGTACTCTTATGTATCTGGGACTGCTATATGTACTTGCAGTTGTATGCAGAGTTGTATCATTGTACTATGTTGATTGGGTAGCTGGTCTTCCATTTGAGATCCTTCATTACTCCACTTTTGGGATGGACTTATAATGTATTTTGGCCATCATATGACCCCTCTGACCTCACACATTAGGGGGCATCTGTTATAGTGAATTTCACCACTCTAGGTGAATCACACATTGTATGGCCTTCCCCTGTCCCGCTGCAGACTCATTAGCCCCTATGGACCATTTTTTGTCCTTTGATGTTTCCTTGATCATCCCTACAAACATATGAAAAATGATATACGCGGATTTTAACCCTATAATCGCGTACATATGTGGGTTTGACCCCTATAACCGCGTACATCGGGATGTGTGCATAATCCAAATCCTTTTGGAGTTTTCCTTGACATGGATCTGACTCATTTGACTCCTAGCCTTCCATATGCCTTGAGATCACACAGATTCGACCTTTCATTATCCCTTTGAAAGCTATATAAGGAACCCCTTGGTACATTGAAGGCATAAGAGAGAATTGAGAGCAAAGAAACTATAGTCCATTGTTGCCGAAACTTATGCTTGAGTCTGCATCCCTTTGTCCCTTGGAGCACTTTTGTGTTCTTCCCAAGCTTTCCTTTTGCTTGTGAGCTTGCTATCGAGAGATGGAGGATTGAAGTGGTGGAGGCCCAAGTGGGGGATTCAGTTTCTCTGGTTCGCAGACGTGCCGTCAGAGGTTGTATCTATCTTGTAATCTCTTATTTATATTAGTAGAAATATATTTTCCTGTCCAATGATGTGTATTTGAATGAATATTTTATCCATGGGATTATGTCAAATGCTTTTACATTATTGATTATATATGCTAGAATAGATCTAACACCATGATATATAGTATGCTTGTATTTTTTACTTGTTGTTGAGGAAGTAATATATCAATTCAAGCTGAAGATTGGAAAGCTCAACGGGGATCTACTTCAACCGTCTGGAATAAGGTACGAGGTATGATGATTTAGTGTTAGACATTTAATTTCTATTGCATATTGGAAAGGATTGATTTCTGGAGTCAAGTTGTTTGTTGTGGTACCCCAAGCCATAGGAATTTCTCTCCGTAACACTGAGAGGATAGCATCGTTATTTCTTTTTAATTCTATTCCCTCTCCTCTTGTCTTAACATGACTATATTTCAGCTTGAGCATTTTTTCCTTGTGATGCTCTACATTTTCCATTAACTGGTCAACGTTATCAGTGTTGGCTTGTTTAGCTGATATATTCACAGAGGCCATGAACTTAGGGTCTTTGTGAGTACCCTCCATGATTGTATTTTTAGTCAATGTAACCACGTCAACCTAAGTACCCATCTTCAACGCTTCTCTAACCTTATGATGATAGTATTTCTTGATTTATCAAAAATGATGGTATCTAAGCGAGCCAGTGTGTGCTTCTAGAAGGGGTAAATGGAGTAATCCCAAGTTCTCCAAAAGGAATGTGTTCGCCTGTGATTGTTCCACCTAATGAAGTAGGAGGCTCTAAATCCACTAGGTTATTTTGGGTTTCTTCCCAATCCAAATCTTCAGTGATCTTGTCCGCTTCTTCCTTCCTTCTTAGTTCTTCAGCAACTACCTCAGCTTCCTTTTATCTACTCCATTTATAAACACTTTCCTTACTTCTTATTTGTGGACTACATAGTATGTTGCGTACTTGGGCAGCAAGGATGGAGCTCTAGAGCCTCCATACTTTCTCAGGTATGGTCCTTCCGGTGAGAAAAAGTAGTCTCCATACTCACAGATAAATTCCATGGAATTATCAAACAAGCAGTTTCGCTCTTTGAGAAAAATCAGCTCATAAAGGCGCATCAGAAACTCCTCACAAATAAGTTTTATAATCTTGCATACTTATGTGCCCAAAGAATATGATAAGAAACATACACATGAATCTCGGTTTGTGTCCAAATGCACCCAAGCTTGGAAAAAGGGTGCCTGCGCAAAATGTAGTCGATTAGGTAAGATGAAATCTAAATTCCAACATCTTCTGGGTTATACCTCCTTGTGTTGCCACTACACAAGATTATAGACTATATGATATGATGTATTCCCAGTTAAAAATAGTTCCCTCAAAGGTTACATAATAAATGAGGGGAATCCAATTCAATTTGTACAAGGTTCCATCGGTGTGGCCAAAAATCCTATTCAGCGTCAAAGCTACGATCCTAAAAGGGGTCCATAGGATTTTATTCTCATATTCCCCAGTTTCCTTTTGGCGCAATTTTTTTTCCTATCACCGTCATTTTCTTTACACATTCCAAAAGCTCAATATTTACCATTTTGACACAATCATCGCTCATCATAACCTATGCATGGGGTAGCTTACAAACCAAGGTTATGTAAGATGGGGTGAATGAAGAAAAATATTCCCCACACTACAGATAATTCTTATACAAGAATTCATCTGAGGTAGAATCCAATCGATAACCTCTGAGCATGTGAACAACTTTGGACATGTAGCGGCCTTAGTAATGCCTGGGTTTTTTATGTTTTGGTATAGGAACATTACTTCGAGACTGGCATCAGGGATGTTCTGATCTCTAATCATCTGATAGAGCTCTCCTCATTTGATTCTAGGAAAACTCCTATGATGGCCTTGGTATCCTCGAATTTGATTTCTGTCCTAGAGATGATCTCCACATCCGAGTCTAGTTCGCTCACATTTTCCTTATTCTTACCACCCCTTTTAGGCATTGTGTGAATTTGTTTTTTTCAATTCTATCCTTTGGAAATTAATCTTGGTGACAATAGAACCTATGACATGAGTATCGTGAGAAGTGTTTTATTAATACTGCAACTATTCTGAGTAACGAAATCATACATTATTTCACTGAAGTATCCTATAATCAAAAGAAAAGTTGTTATATGTATGCATTAGTGTTCCTCGAAATTGGAGCATGCAATCGTTATCTAGTGCTATAATAGAGAAGAGAACCATAATTACCAATATATTGTTGGCCATTCAAAAATAGTTCTATAAGGTTGGGAGACATACTCCATTGTAAGTTTCTTAATCACTCGTGATGTGAAAAAGGGTGTTCATTTACAAAGTTCAAATGAAAACTTATCAGCACATGTTTATGTGCTATTGTGTGAGTTAAAACCTGTTGTTATCCTATCTCCTCCTTTTTTTTTTATAGCAACAGTACTCAGTCATAACAATGTGGAAGCTGAGCATTTTATTGTTTTTCTGTCATGCATTAATGTTTGTTGATTTTATCCAGGTTAATGGAGTTCACAATATTCGAGTTCCAAAACATCGAGGAAAAGAGTTTTACTCACAACCTTATTCAAGTTAAGGGTGCAAAAAAAGGTGAAAACATCTTATTGTCGCAATGGCTCATTTCACGGTTACGAAAGGTGGACTCTCAAACCCTAAAAACCTTGTGATCTCGTTATTCTCATTAAAACAAAAACTGAGTGACTTTATCTGACATCCCCAATATCCTTTTCATTATGTTGCGTTTACGGGGTGCTCAGCGTCTTATCCCAAGATAGTTGTTGCGGATTAAAATCATGAGTAGATGCAATAACCGTAATGGAAAAAACACTCCTTTTAAGCATAATATGTAAATCCAAACATCAGAGAAACGAATACAAGCAAGTACTTTGGATTGGGAGGGTATATTCATCCTAGCCTGGGAATGCTGCGAAGTAAGGTATAAGAAAACGATCATGATAAATGAGTCTGAACGGCTCAGGGAGGATATTTTCCCTGAGAGAAATGAACGCATAACCAGTTTCCTGGTGCAATAGTTGGGCGAAAAAGGAACACTCCGTAGAGAAAAACTCCATGGAGGATAGGCCAAATGCTTTTGAGTGTGGTACTGAAGAGGTTTGATCTCCTACTATCTAGGGAACGAAGACGGTTGTGAGGCCAAAAAGCTACTCAAAACACCCTTAGAGGATTCTAGCTATGCAAACTGAAACATAACTACCCTAAGGGTCATGGATGAACATTCTACCAAGTAAGGGGTTACAGAACGCGAGGTAAAAAACTTTATCAAAAAAGAAGAACAGTTATGATGCATTCTAGCCAATTTCCCACCCCATATATAAAATATTTATACCTTAGCAAAAAAACCTACAAGATTCCAAAGGTCCAAGTACCTACCTATCAACTATAGAATGGACATGGTGTTGGGCTGAGTGTAAATCTCCAGATTTTTCTTGTTGATTAGTCGCTCTTCAAAACGGCATTCGTGATATAGAAAACAAAAAACATCGCACAAGTTTATATATAAAAAACAATAAAAATTGTCATAAATGCAGTTGGGGTGAATTAAATGTGGTTGTTGAAGCATTGAATACGGTCGGTGGCCAAAACAACATTCGGTGTGATGCACTTTTGGTAACGACTATAAGCCTTGTGTTGTCTACAGTATCAGTGCACACTTCTAAGTTAGCTCGATCACTTCAGTGATATTGTTTATATTCTGTCGATATTGTCACCATCATTATCCCAATGGCTCCAATCATAGGACTTGAGACCGTTTCGACGATTTTGAGAGATCTTGTCTCTTTAATTGAACTGCCGACTACTTCGGGGTAAAATCACAAGTCTCCTCTGACCATTTCAGCACAAAACTCCAAGTTGTCCAGAACTTCTTCGTAAAACAAAAATTACAAGGCCTTCGACTGTATCGGCGAAACTCATTAGTTTCTTCCAATTGGCTTTGTCGTCGCTTCTCTTCTATCAACTACGGTCGCATTGGAGACAAGCCTGAATCTCCCTAAAACTAGACAGCAAATAATCTTTGGCAACAATTGTTGATCTCTCCGATCATTTTGGAGGTATCTCACAAGTTATTCTCGACCGTGTCGGCGAGTTTCGGTGAGTTCTGTCGAAATGGTACTTCGTGAAACAAAACTTCTTTTTCCCAAGCCGACTGTGTTGGAGAGACTAGCTGAGTTCCTCCGACACGTCGGAGAAACTGGCCAAGTTACTTGGATATGTTGGCAAAAAAACATGAGTTTTAACTTAGCCAAAAATTCTTTGCTCAAATTTTGGGGAAAAATAAGCACTTAGGATGGGTTCTCTAGAGCTGAAAAAACTAGTCTAAGTAAGCTTTCAATCAAAAATAAGGAGGGGCCCTAAAATATAAAAAAATGGGGAAGCAGTTGCAGCAGCAACAATTAACAACTGGTTGGTGAACACAAATCTAAAAACTATCTTTGGAAAACAAGACTTCTACATGGTACTAGATTATGGATATACAGCAACTTCTTCAATGCATTATTCGAAATCATTTAAAATACTAGACTTATCCAGTGATGTAATTTTTTGTGCATCACATTGATTGTAGTCTTTTGGGGGTAGGGTAACCAGGATTAGGAGTCTTGATAACTCTCTTAGGGCCAACATATGAAATTCATTTTGCTACTTTCTTTTGGTTGCCACTAGATATGAATCCACAGGATTGTAACAAGGTTAGACAGATGTATTCGTTTGTTCCTCATTCCCATGCTATTATTTTCTTTTGAATGACATCTGTCTTCTGATTCTTCCTTGATTTCTTCTTCTACTTCTAGGATTTGGTATGGGTTCTTCCATCGATAATTTTTTTTGTGTGAGTGATCAAGTTGTTTCAATCTCACGGATGGAGAAGAACCTCTCTGAGAAATCCTTTTGATCTGTTAATTTATTCCTTCAACATATTTTCTTTGATGTATACTGTTTGTCTTGGAATTTTGACTCTTTACTACAAGCCTTTTGGCTTTTAATTTTTAGCATGGGATTATTTTGAATTTCATACATCTGTCAAACCTGCTTCCTTTCCATGGGTCTATCATGGTAGGCTTCCTAAGAAAGATATTATTGTGAGGATGAATGGAGCCCCAAGATAGTTCTCTAGACCTCATGATCCTTAGTTATTTTACATGGTTTAAAATGAATTCAATGTGGACTTAAAATTAGCTTCCCTTTCTATAGCCTATCAATAATTAAAGAATCTCAAATTTGATCATATTTTACCACACATGTTTTCCTGTAAGCAGCTCCTGGATTTCAAAGACCATTGAGATTATTCAGATTCCTATGTTTCCAAGTGTCAAAGATTGATTTGGTTTATTATAATCAAATAACAAGCAAAAATAGAATCAAATTAAATCATAAAGGGAAATAAAACAAATGAAAACAAGAAAAGAAAAGTTTATTTATGTACAAAAGTGCTCCAAAAACCTAGGTAAATTATTGTTTGAGAACAAGTCCATTTACAAGAAGACTTTCTTCCTGCCTTTGTAAATATTGCAACTTGTAAGTTGATGGGCCAAGCTTCTCAACAATATTATAGGGTCCAACCCATAAATGTTGAAACTACGTGGGTTTTCCCTTCTCATCATGTGGGTGATCCCACTTTAATACTAAGCCTCCTACTTCAAAGTTCCTCTTCCCGGATTTTTTTTTATCAAACTATCTCTTGACAATGTCCTGATGTTGGTCAAATCTATCTTTGGACTTTTGTCTAGATTCTTCAAGTTTCAATAGAGTGTTGATTCGTGCTTGTAAGATTCCGTTGTTGGATCCTCGTGAGGCTTGAGATAATTGCAAGGATCGAAGCAGAATGTTTGGGGTAAAATAGATTCCTTCCCATATACTAGAGTATAGGGAGAAACTCGTAAGGAATTATTTGGGATGACCCTATTGGCCCATAGTGCATTCATAAGGGTTGTGTGTCAATTTCTTTGATTCTCAATAACAATTTTCTTCAAAATTCGAATGATATTCTTATTTGTTGATTTTGCTAACCCATTTCTGCGAGGATAATAATTTGCTGAATAATGTAATTTTATCCCTTTTTCATAAGAAAATTCAGCTATCTTGATAGATGAGAAATAAGATGCATTATCAAAAACAAGGGAAATTGGAACCCCAAACCTGGTCATAATGTTATCTTGCAGAAATTTGATGACTGCATCCTCATTCACTTTGCGCAATGGAACCGCTTCAACCCATCATGTGAAATAATCCGTAGTTGTAAGGATATATTGATGTTGTAGTGAAGAGTTCAGGTTGATTTCCCCAATAATATATATGCCGCACTGTTCAAATGGTTCTGAAATAATAACGAGTTGTAATGGTCTGATTGCGCTTAACAATCTACCACCACTCCTTTCGCGCACATCACACTGTCTTGCATAAGAATGAGAATATTTTAATAGCGTGGGCCAATAATATCCAACTCTAATAATATTATGAGTGGTGGCATCTCTCAAGAAATTCCCTCCCGCAGGACCATCGTGTAATTATATAACTACTTTGGATGCATCTTCCTTCTCAAGACACCTAAGAAAAACTCCATCATAGTTCTTCCTGAAAAGTACTCCATTTATTATATGATAAGATGTTGACTTCAATCGAAGTTCCCTTCTCTGATTGGAGTTTCCAATGTTTCGGTAGATGTCCTTGATGAAGATAATGCACTAAATCCCTATACCACGATTCAGGAGTAGTGAAAATGGGACATACATCAATTAAGTTTAATTTTGATTCATTCTCCCAATCAAAATTTTCATTGGCATGAATTTCCGCAAGAAACTTGCACAACCCTTGACCTTCAATGATAGTATCTGGCTTCAATTCCAAATCATATTCTTGTAGTGTTGTCACCCAGTTTCCTCTTCTCTCACCCAACTATTTATGTGCAAAGAGGGATATAACAACCGGATGAGGAACAATAAATTTTGTTCTATTTTATAAAGTATAAGACCTGAATTGTTTTACTGCCTTGAAAACTGTGTATGCCTATTTCTCTACAGTTGGGTAATTTAGTTCAACTCCTTGTAACCAATTTCTCATAAATGATATTGGGTATTCATCTCCCAATTCTCCTTTATGAGTGAGCACCGCTGCAAGAAAGTTATCTGAAGCAAAAGTATATAGAATAAAATCCTTTTCAAGGTCTGGACTCCTTAAAGAAGGCACATGAGATTTTTTTTATGTCTTTAAATGCGACCTTTTCGATATCAGTCCCCTTGAACTGTAGGCTTTTCTTCACCATTTGTTGCAAAGGTTTTACAATTTGTGCAAAATCTGGTACAAACCTTCAAACAAAATTTATTGTGCCCATAAATGACTGCATAGCCTTTTGATTATGGGGAAAGGGAATTTGGGATATAACTTCAACTCTCTCTGGGTCTATTGAGATCCCCTTCTTTGAGATGATGTGACCCAACAATTTTCCTTCCAGAACCGTGAAAATGTTCTTTTTTGGATTTAACGATATGCCATATTTTCTGCAACGGTCAAAAATATGTTTTAAGTAAAAAGCATGGTCTTCTCTTTTCTTGGAGAAAGCTATCGCATCATCTAAGTACACCACTACACAGTGGTCGATTAATATTCAGAATGCAATGTCCATGGCCCTCTGAAATGTAGCTCTGACATTTATGAGGACAAACAACATTCTCCTGTAAGCGAGCGTTCCCCACTTTGTACAAAATGTAGTCTTCAATCGATCATGTTCGGACACTAGCACTTGATTGTAACCTGAGAATCCATCTAAAAGGGAGAACAACTATGATCCTAATACCATTTGAAGAATTTGTTCCATCCGTGGAACTGGATAATCATCTTTATCTGATGTTCAGTTTAGATTTTGGAAGTCAACACACAACCTTATCTCTCCTGGCTTCTTCCTTACTGGAACTAAATTTTCCACCCATTTGGAATGTCTAACTCTGACTATAATCTTTGCATCTAGTAATTTCTTTACTTTGTTTTGGATTAAAGGCTCCAACTTAAGATGCATTTTCCTGAGTTGTTGTTGAAAAGGTTTTACAGTTGTCTTAATAGGAATTATATGTTGAATTATGTGTGTATCTTACATTTTTAGATCTTCATATGTCCAGTAGAAGATATCTTTATATTTCTAATACAATTTAACGAAACTGCACCTTTATCCAAGCAAGCAACAATTTCCCAAATGTACATACTTGGGCTCAGCTTCCGTTCCTAAATTTATCAGCTCATATTGCATAGATGAACTAATGGTTTTGACGTTGGCTGCTTTTCTGAATTTGTTTTGCAGATCAATAATTCCCTCAAGCGTCTTTACTCCTTTGGGAATTAAATTTCCTTTGGTCACCTCTCCATTTAGTAAATATTCCTGATGTTCTTCATCATCAATTACAAATTCTTTGAAAACTTCATCATTGGTCAGAAAATTGATAGTATGTTCATCGTCATGAAACACCCTCAGATTTGTGATATTGTCACCTATCGATGGCCTAGAAAAAAGTTCAATGGAACACTTATGATTAGTTGGCACTAACCTGGAAGCAGAAGTAGCTAATAAATCAGTTGCGGTGTTTTGTAATCTAGGAATTGAGTTTATATTAAAAGCATTAAAATGTGCTATCAAAATCCATACTTCAGCTTGATATCATTTAAGGTGTGGAGATAAACAATGAATGGTGTCTCTTATTTTCCTAAATGCAACTATCTCAGAATCACTGAAAACTTTTAATTTTTTTACATTTAGTTCAATGGCTTTTTTCAGGCCTTGGACTAGAGATTCATATTCAACGGTATTTTTTGTGCATTCAAACTCTATCCTACAAGAGAGAAAATATTTTTTATTTTTAGAATCAATCGGGACACAGACCACTATTGATCCCTCTTGTGTTTTAGAACCATCAAAATATGAAATACAGAATCTATCTTCTAAAACTACTTGGTTAGTATCATTTCCTACATTAATGACTAAATTTACTATGTTACAATAAATATCATATGTCCATGAAAATCGAAGGAGATCGAACTATGTATCTAATTCACAACTAACTTCCTTAGGTTGGTAATTCCCTGGTTCAAGTTCTAAAAAGTAGTTTCCCAAAATTGAAGATGAGAAATTTATTAGCTCATTCTTTTCTCCCAACTGAGTTACATTATGTTTCATATGTGGTTCTCTCGTTATCTTAATCTAATTTTGACTATTTTGGTATGGAAGCCACATGTGAGACCAATCGATTGCAAAGTAACCATTAAGTTTTGTTTACCAACCCCTACTCAATATTAATCCATAAGAGTCAGGTATATATACCACCATAATATCTATGAAATGGCACACTCTAGGATCTAGAGACAATCAAATTAGCACTTCTTTCATATCCCTTATAACCTTAACAGCAGACCTATCCAGTTGAATGATCCAAGAGGGGGATGGTATTGATTGGCCATTAATATTCTTACAAATAGAAATTGGAATATTGGACGAGGCTCCAGAATCTACCAAACACTTATGTACATTGTGATTAAAAATTTCAAATGATAACAGGAAAGGCAAAGTATGAGATTTAGATTTTCCTCCACTGCTTGCTTCATTAATCTCAATATCTAATTCAATGGATTTTGAAGTACTATTGGGTTATGGATCCAAGGCTTCCAGTAGTTTCTTTCTTTGCTGAGGCAGATTACATAATTCAAATAAAGAAATATTCGATTTAGTTTTCTTAATGTCTTCCACAATATCATATCCCATGTCATATTCTACCGAACCTTTCTTGTTACTTTCTATTTTGTTTTCCAAAGTTTTCACAGGTTTGTAAACCACTGGAGTTGTCTCTTTTACGTTTTCTAGATTAAACCTAGGTTTCATTTGAGGAGTGTTGATAATTTTCTTCATGGTTTCTTTTATCATTTTTGTTCTAGGAAACACTAAACTTTGATCCATCATCGGTCCTTTACTCCTTGTTGTAACATTTACTGATGATACTTGTATTTCTTCAGTCTACTCTTCCTCTCTCAACCCCAATGTGGGTGCCCAATCCCGTAATACCATCATGGTTTCTACATTTGTTTCTTTCGGCTCATTTGTTTGGTCTTATTCTACCTCAGGCTCTGTCAATTAGGCATCTAATAGTTGATTCATAACCAAAGTCATTGAGTTTATCACCTGCGGGCAAATTTTTTAATAATGATGCTCCTGATGAAAAGTACAAATATGGTCCATGCCTACTTCATTAAAATTTAAAACTGCAAAATTAATTAAAGGTAGTTGATGTTGTCCACTTTCTTCCCTTTTCTTGTAATAAGGCTTGAATGGATTTCTAGATGAACTAGCTCCTTTCTCCTTTTCTAAGTCTACTATCTTGTTTGATAACTTATGTACCATTTTGACCACATTTTATAACTCATTCGAGTGTTCTTCTTTGGGCCTAGTTAATAGCAAAGGTTTTTTATTGGTTGTGGTTTTCACTTCTGGTTTTGAAGTATGTTTCGTGATACTATTAAGGTCAGCTTCCACCCTATTGGCTTCTTCGTAATTTTCTATCAGTGTGGGATTGAATTGCCTTTTCACAAACATTGCTACAGGTAGGTATAGTGCTGTAGTATAATATTCTACCAAATATTATTCAGTTGGTTTTGTTTTAGCACTAAAACTGTTCAAAAGAGTAGTAAACATTTGATTGAAATCTTAAACCTTTTCTTTCCTTTCCATCCTCATAGACAATAACTCTTTCATAAGGGTAGCTACAATTTTTTTATTACTGAAATTACTTTTAAATACCCATTCTAAAGTATCCTAGTTTTCTATTGAGTTGGCTTGTAGACTAAATAACCATGAAGACGCTTTAAGCTCAAAAGTATCTGGAAACAGTCTACATACGACATCTTCATGTTAAACAATTAAAAGATTCAGAACAAGATAAAAACTTTTTAAATGGTCTTCTATATAAATACCTTTTCCGGGATCAAACTTTGGTAATACTTGTTCGGGGTGATTAGATAAGTCATGTAAAGGCGCATCCAAATAAAGTGGTGTTATTGCTCTCCATGTTGGTTGATTAACAGTTGCAGCCATAACTCGAGGTGGAGACTGTGGTGGAGAATGTGGGAAAACATGAGTTGTAGGAGACCCTAGTCCCAACCGACCAAGAGTTTGAGTGATTTATTGGATAGATAGATCCACCAATTCTTCCAAAACTTCTACAAGGATCGAATCTTAAGTATAAGAGATTTATTTGTTGGCAACCTGCCTTCTTGGTAATGCGGTTATTACTTTCAATCCTCCAAGTTTCTTAATGTAAGATCTTGTATGCCTCCAAAAGTGATCAACTTATTTGAATGGGATAGCATATAACGGTTCTGAATTCTCTTCTTCATAACTTACCATTTCTTTTTCTTCATATTCAAGAATGAAATCTTCAGGAAAAGTAGTTTCATATGTATTTCTAGCAGAATAATTTCTTACAAACGGAATTCCTCTACCATCCATGCACTAGATTCCCTCCTTCTAGCGCCAAATCTGTTGATTCCTGGAAATGTACCAGGTACCAACAGTAAGGATTCTCCCCGGTAATCGATCCCAATCATATCGTCCACCATTTGGTGTGGAGAATCTATCTAGTTAACAGTCCCACTACCATATATTTAAATGTGTTATTGATTTTTATCGGTTACAGCTTGATCCACCATTTTTTGTTTACTTTAAATGAAAATGCCTAAGCTAAATGCAGGTATTTGATGAACAGGAACCTCACAAGTGATGCGTAGGTCTTACCTCCCGTCTTATCGTTCCTACATTCTCAATTACTTCTCTAAATTTGAATCTAAACAAATCTATTTTATTCTAACCTACTCTAGTCTAATCTATTAAATCCCCATAGGGAGCAGATTTAAAAGTTAGAGCAATGTACTGTAATTATTCATAATAATCTCACACATAGTTGTTTCAATTTCATATGCATATTTACAACAGAAAGGTTATCAAAGAAAGCTTTGACATAATAATACATTCACTACTCGATTCATGCACAGATCTTTATATAGAAAGCAAAATAATTCATAATCAAAGAAATAATCAAAAGAAGTCAGAACTATCTCACAATTGAATGGAAACAAAATAGAAGTAATTCCACTTTTGAGATTCCACACATCCCATGTAAATTCCTGTGCAGTCCTTTCCCAGAAAGTAGGTCCCTCTTTATTAGCAGAAAAAATGAGTTCTCCTTACAAATAATCTAGCCTCCTTGTGTTAGCGAAAATTCCTTTAACTCTACTCTCTACCTCTATCTATATTACAAATACAATTTGTCATCTAGTGACTCATCGACTTTCCTAACCCTAGGAATTCCAAAAATTTGTCTTCTAGTGCCTTACATTAGGAAAATGACAAAAATACACAAAAACACAAAATTTTCAAGTGGGCCCTGCCAAACTTGAAATATATTCTCCTCATGCATTGGCTTCTTCTGCAATAGTTTTGCAATTTATTGGCTCCAGCATTTGCATGGTCATTTCATGCATGGAAAACTATGTCTCCACATGTGTCACCTTTTTTGGGGCATATCTACTCATATCTTCAAAAATGTAATTGCTGACAGAAGCTTGCACAACCCAAGTTTTAACATCTTCTTCATTGACAACTTCCATTTCTGAATTTATTGTACATCCTCTTGTAGTCTATCTTGCAGATACGCCATATGTTGGTCCTTGTTTGGAAGATCAGTGATCTTTGCAACCAAAGAAAGCAAGCATTTCTTGTGGATTTGGCGTATCTTTTTATAGAACTAAATATAGGTTTCCATAGTTTTGTCAATTTCATTGTTTAACCTTATGGAAGCTTTCCTGCAAAACTCAAGGAGTGCCATTTCTATTTTTATTCCTTCAGTTGTTTTATGTGGCATGTGTTCTGGAAACTTCAAGTTAGCCTCTATCCAGTTCAGTTGAATTTGAACCTTTTATTTGACTTCTATTAGTCTTTTTCTAAAATTCAGTGACTCTGCTACAATTTCCTTTAATCTTGTCACTGTCAGCTTTACTTTATAGATTGCACCCGAAATATTAACTTTAACTTGGTGTATGTTTCTTGGGATTTTGCAGGCCTGGTCACGGAAAGGAGTGATGACCTGTTGTCTCTCATTAGTTATCTTTAGCTGATTTTCTAGAGATCCCTTTTGTGCCACCAACTCTTCTACTTTGGTTTTTAATTCTCCCACTTGTTGGCTTTCCGTGGACTCTCTTGATTCCAGTTCTGAGATCCTGGATTCAAAATCGTTTTTTCTATCCCTCCATAATGATTACATGTACATCCAATGCATCCTTTTTTGTATCCAAATCTTGGTACTCTCTTTTTATTATTTCCTTTTCTGAGAGGATAGAATTGTGCTTTCTTTTTAATTGTATGCCCTCTCCTCTTGTCTTGACCATACTATCTTTCAGGTTGAGCATTTTTCCTTGTGATTCTCTACATTTTCCATCAACCAGTCAATGTTATCAGCGCTGGCTTGTGTAGCTACTATATTCACGGAGGCCATGAACTTAGGGTCTTTGTGAGTACCCTCCATGATTGTATTTCCAGTCATTGTAAGCACGTCATCCTACATACACATCTTCAACCGCTTCTTTGACCTTCTGGTGATAGTATTTCTTGATTTATCAAAAATGATGTTATCTAAGCGAGCCACCGTGTGCTACTTAGGGTAAATGGAGTAAGCCCAAGTTCTCCAAAAGGAATGGGCATGCCTATGATTGTTCCACTTGATGAAGCAGGAGGTTCTTAATCCACTGGGTTATTCTGGGCTACTTCTTGATCCAAATATTCCCTGATCTTGTCCTCTTCTTCCTTCCTTATTAGTTCTTCAACGGTTGCCTTAGCTTCCTTTTGAGGTTTCTCTTCTTCTTATTTCTATAATATTTCTTATTCTCTCTTCAATATTTACTCTTCCTCTTTCTGCTTTTAAGATTCTTTGACTTGTCTCCTTTTAGCTTCTTCTCTCAATTTTTTCTCTGCCTCAGCCTATTGTAACTTTAAGGCATCCTCCCTTTGATTCTGCAGCTTCTTCTCTCCTGCACGGTTGTTGTCTTTACTCCCGATAGTGCCACTTTTATTCATGAAATGCTTACTCAAATCAGTCATATTACTGGCCCTTCTGTATACTTATTCATCCTTGTTAAAGTGATCTGAGTATTCATAATGGATTCTAACAGATGTGTAATGTTCTGCAACCTTATCCCTGCTATCATTCCTCTGGAAAGTTTTCTCACCAAAATGAAAAATCTCCAACTCTTTTACAAAATTAGCGGAACCTTTTACCTTAGAGAACTTGTATCCTCCTATGCAAAAAGGTAGTGGTGGAAAGATTTCCTTTTTCATATCGTGAAGGAAGTTACCTATTCCATTTATGAACATCGCCTTGCTGGTTCTTTTTGGACTACATAGTCTACAGCATACTTGGGAAGAAGGGATGGAGATCTATAGCCTCCCTAAATTCTCATGTATGTTCCTTCCTGTGAGAAAAATTAGTCGCCATACTCGCAGATAACTTCCATGGCTTTATTGGACAAGCAGTTTGGATCTTTGAGAAAAATCAGCTCATAAAGAGGCATCAGAAACTCCTCATAAATAAGTTTGTATAATCCTGCATACTTATGTGCCCAAAGAATATGATGAGAAACATACACATGAGTCTCGGTTTGTGTCCAAATGCACCCAAGCTTGGTGAAAGGGTTCCTGCACAAAATGCAGTCGATCAGGTAATATGACATGTAAAATTCTGACCTCTTCTGGGTTATACCTCCTTATGCTGCCGCTACATAGGATGATATACTGTCTAATATGATGTCTGCCAAGTTAAAAATATTTCCCTCAAAGGTTACATAATAAATTAGGGGAATACAATTCAATTTGAACAAGGTTTCGTCGACGCGGCAAAAAATCATGTTCAGCATCAAAGTTACGATCATGAAAGGTGTCTATAGGATTTGGGACTCATATTCCCCAGATGCCTTTTGGCCCAATTGTTTTCTTGGAACCATCATTTTATTTACACATTCCAAAATATCAATATTTACCATTTTGACCTAATCATCGGTCATCATAACATGTGCATGGGGTAGCTTGCAATCAAAGGATATGTCATTTGGGGTGAATGAAGAAAAACCATCCCCTTTTACATTAGATATAATCCTTGTAGAATAATTGGCCTAAGGCAGAATTCACCCGATAACCTCTGAGCACGGGAATAGCTCTAAGCGTGTAGTGGCCTTATTAATGCCTAAGTTTTTTATGTTTTGGTATAGGAACATTTCTTTGAGACCAACATCAGGGACATTCTGATCTCTAATCATCTGATAGAGCCCTCCTCATTTGAATTCTGGGGAAACTCCTATTATGGCCTTGGTATCCTCAAATTTGATTTTCGTCCTGGAGATGATCTCCACATCTAAGTCTGGTTCACTCACCTTTTCCTTCAACTTACCACCCCTTTTAGGCATTGTGTGAATTTTTTGTTTTCAAGTCTTTCCTTCGGAAAGTAATCTTGGTGACAATAGAACCTGTGACATGAGTTTAGTGAGAAGTATCTTAGTAATACTGCAGTTGTTATGAGTAACAAAATCATACATTATTTCACTAAAGTGTCCTATAATGAAAAGAAAAGTTGTTATATGTATACATCATTGTTCCTCAAAATTGGAGAATGCAATCATTTTTTAGTGTCAGAATATAGAAGAGAACCATAATTACCAATATATTGTTGGCCATTTAAAAATAGTTGTGTAAGATGGGGAGACGCACTCCATTAGAAGTTGCTTAATCACTCATGATGTGACAAAAGGGTGTGTGTTTACAAAGTTTCTTAATCACTCAGCACATGTTTATACATTGTTGCTTGAGTTAAAACCTGTTGTTATCCTATCTCCTCCTTTGTTTTTTAGAGCCACAGTAATCGGTCATAACAATGTGGAAGCTGAGATTTTTATTGTTTGTTCATGCATGCATTAATGTTTGTTGATTTTATGCAGGTTAATGGGGTTCACAAGCTTGGAGTTCCAAAATGTCAAGGAAAATATTTTTACTCGCAACCTTATTCAAGTTAAGTGTGTGCAAAAAGGTGAAAACATCTTATTGTCACAATGGCTCATTTCATAGTGACGGAAGGTGGACTCTCAAACCCTAAAAACCTCGTGATCCCGTTATTCTCATTAAAACAAAAATCGAGTGATTTTATCTAACATCCCCCATAGCCTTTTCATTATGTCGTGTTTACGGGGTGCTCAACATCTTCTCCCAGGATAGTTGCTGCGGAGTAAAAGCATGAGTATGTGCAATAACCGTAATGGAAAAATCCCTCCTTTTAAGCATTATATGTAAATCCCAACATCAGAGAAATGAGGACGAACAACTACATTGGATTGGGCGGGTATCTTCATCCTATCCTAGAAATGCTGCGAGGTAAGGTATAAGAAAACACTCATAAGCAATGAGTCTATTCGGCTCGAGGAAGATCTTTGCCCTAAAAAAAATAAATGCATAATGAATTTCCAAGTGCGATAATCATGCAGAAAAGGAACACTCCATAGAAAAAACTCCATGGAGGATAAGCCAAACGCTTATGAGCGTGGTGCCGAATAGGTTCGCTATCCTACTATCTAGGGCACAAAGAGGGTAGTGAGGCCAAAAAGCTAATCAAAACACCCTTAGAGGATTCTAGCCGCACAAAATGAAACATAACTACCCTAAGGGTCGTGGATGAATGTTCTACCGGGTAAGGGGTTACAGAATGGGAGATAAACAACTTTATCAAAAAATAAGAATGGCTACGATGCATTCTAGCCAATTTCCTACCCCATATATAAACGATTTATACCTTTGCAAAAAACCTGCAAGAGTACAAAGGTCCAAGTACCGACCTGTCAACTGTAGAATGGAAATGGTGTTGGGCTGAGTGCAAAACTCCAGATGTCTCTTGTTTATTAGTCGTTCTTCAAAGTGGTGTTCGTGGTATAGAAAACAAAAAACATCGCACCCGTTTATATATAAAAAATGATAAAAATTGTCATAAATGCAATTGGGGTGACTTAAATGCGGTGGTTGAAGCATTGAATATGGTAGGTGGCCAAAACACCGTTCGGCACGATGCACTTTTGGTCATGACCATAAGTCTTGTCTTCTTGATAGTATCGAACGCACAGTTATAATTTATCCCAATCGCTTCGGTGAAATTGTTTATATTGTGTCGATAGTTTCGGCATCATTATCCCAATGTCTCTCATCATGGGACTTACAACCATTTCAGCTAGTATGAGAGATCACGTCTCTTTAATCGGACTATCGACTGCTTCAAGGAAAACTCACGAGAATCCTTCGACCATTTTGGTGCAAAACTCCAAGTTGGCCCAAACGTATTTGTAATAAAACAATTACAAGGCCTTCGATCGTATCAGGGAAACTCATGAGTTTCTTTCAATTGTCTTTATCATCGCTTATCTTCTATCAACTATTTCCACATTGGAAACAAACCCAAATCTCCTGAAACTATAAAACAAATCATCTTCAGCAACAATCATTGATCTCTCCGATCATTTCGGAGGTAACTCGCGATTTACTCCCAACCGTGTCGGTGAGTTTCAACAAGTAGTGCCGAAATGGTACTTTGCAAAACAAAACTTCTTTTTCCCAAGCTGACCATGTCAGAGAGACTATATGAGTTCCTCCGACACATCGAAGAAACTATCCAAGTTACTCTGATATTTCAGAGGAAAAACATGAGTATTAACTTAGCCAACAATTCTTCGCTCAACTTTTGGGAAAAACTAAGTCTTTAGGATGGGTTCTCTAAAGCTGAAAAAACTAGTCTAAGTAAGCTTTCCATCAAAAATAAGGAGGGACCCTAACAAATGAAAAAAATTGGGGAAGCACTTGCAGCAGCAACAGCAGAGCACTCTGGGTTCCTCAAAATGTATGAACAGGAACAACGTAACTTCTTTTGGAAGGGAATGAAATTGGAAATTAAGCATTTGGTGGCTAAATTGTATACCTTCCAGCACCATAAGGGTGAAATGGCACTCCTTCCCGGATTTATCAAACCCTTTCCCATCCCTACAAGGATTTGGAAAAATATTTCGATGTATTTAATTGAAGGGCTACCTAAATCTGGAGGGAAGACCATAATCTTGGTTGTGGTTTATCGGATCTCCAATTATAGTCATTTTTGTGCCCTCATCCATCCATATACTACCTCCTCAATCACCGAAATTTTCATGGACCAGATCTTCTGTCTTCATGGAATCCCTTCTTCCATTGTCTCATACCATGACGCAAGTTTCACAAGTCATTTTTGGAAAGAACTATTTCGCCACACTAGCACCAAACTAAATATGAGTTCAGGATATCACCCGCAAACTGATGGTCAAACTAAAGTTATCAACAAATGTTTGGAAACTTATATTCGTTGCTTCACCTTTGAACAACAACATCAGTGGTAAAAGTGGATCCCTCTCACTAAATGGTGGTACAATACTTCATACCATACCGCATATAAAATGACTCCATATGAATCAGTTTATGGTCACGCACTGCTAGTGCTCCCTCCATACACCCCCAGTGGTTCACCAATTCAAGAAGTTGACACATTTCTCATAAACCAAGATCAGATTCTTCACATTTTGTAGGACAATCTTCACATGTCCAAAAAACGAATGAAACAACAAGCCGATCAACACCATTCTGAGAGCACTTTTCAAGTCAGTGATATGGTTTTTCTTTCTCTACAAACTTACAATAAATCCTCCTTAAAACTCAAAGGGTGTCATAAGTTGGATCCAAATTAAGTTCAATGGGCCATATAAGGCTCTTCATAAGATTGGGTTCGTTGCTTATAAATTGGAACTTCCTCCTCGCATTCACCAAGTATTTCATGTCTCTTGTCTTAAGAAAGTTATTGGCACTATGAAGCAAAACATTTTTTTAGGAATTTTGCTTTTGTTAGGAACATGTTTCAACCCTTCTCTTTACTTCGTTAGTATATTGTTGTTGGACTCATATCCTTTGTAAGTCGTCTCATGATTATATTGTATTATCCCACATTCATGGGTAGTAATAGTTGTTTAGATTAGATACTCTATCTAGTTCACAGAGAGATATATTTGGATGGTCATATTGAGTAGGAGGGTCAACAGGAAGCTGTTGAATGTCGTCCTGGTCATCTACAGGATCCTTAGCATCGTCAGAAATTTTAGGTGCACGCGGAGAATCCACATCCAAGAGATATATATTTTGCTCAACACATTGATGTCCTCGGGTGAATTTCTCATCATAGTTATAATACAACTATTTTTCTCTATGTTCTCGTATCTCGGCTTCATACAAATGCTTGATAGGAGTGGTTCTAGGAGTTGGTGTGATTGGAGGTATTTGGGGAACCATATTTCTAAATAGAACAAAAGTGGATTTGGAGCGTTGTTGAGCTATGAGCTTGTTGTCACATACCCCAATTTTGTAAAATTATGTAAATTGTTTTATTATATTTCTGAGACATTATGTTAAAATTAATCCTAAGTAGGGATTGATGACTCAGCAGAGTCAACAATAATGGAGTGTAATTCAGAATATTTTATTATTTAATAAATAAATTATGGAGACAACAGCATGGGAGAGCTGTTAAAAAGAGGTTACTGATCAAACTGGTGGATGGAACTAGGTGGCAGGCAAAAGACAAGTGACAGCATCCTCAAACACTTCCTAAGTTGCAGGTGGCAACTTCCCTATATTTGGGGTCATGATTCCCCAAGAAAGTGGATTCTGAACAGGTGGCTCATTAAATGACAGTTAACCCAACTAAGACCTAGGCAATCTTTTAAAAGTACTCAATGAATAGAGCTGAGGCTGCTCAGTTATTTTCCAGAGAGAATGCATTCAAGTGAATGTTATTCAAGAAATTCATTGAGGAAGAGGGAAAAATAGTAAGGAAGTTGTTTGAGAGGAATGCTGCAGTAACTTGGTTATTTTATAGCTTTTTAGCTAGGAGAACTTACTGATAAGTTCTGAGTTAATACTGAGTTGAAGACTGGTATCTGACTTTGCTGCACCTAGTTCCATCCAGGGAGACCAGAGTAAGCTCGGGGGTCCTAAGAAGTCGTTGTCTGAGCGCTCTCCAAGAGTTGGTAGGGAGGAACAGCCTCCCATTGCTGTTGTTGTCCACAGCTTAAACAGGTTCTGCCATTCATTTCTTTATGTTTTCTGAGTATGAATAGATGAATGTTATGTGTATTTATATGTCTGAGTAAGTAGTTAGTTTCAGTAAATTTAGTATGTCCGAATACCATTAACAAAACCTGTTAGTATTCACTGTGTTTTTCCACATCTGGTATCACCAGACCGTACTCTAGCACAGTATCTCAGTGTGGAGAAGTAGTAAACTTCTGAACTGAGTCTCCTAATTTATTGCAGATGCTACAAGTGTTTTTATAAATTCATGAGTTATCTTTCTATAGACTTAAAACTATTCTAGTACTGTAGCTTTGTTTTCTGGAAATATTAGTTGTAAAAATGAAAAGATAGACTAAGTATTTTTGCAGTGTAAGTGATAATTGTTTTCTTTTATTTAAAATAAATACATTACCGACAGAAGGACATAAGTATTTATCTATTAGATGTTACATTTA
>LPNX011092229.1:227295-246189 GCA_001517045.1 Pseudotsuga menziesii | reverse complement strand
CTTGAGAAGTATGATATTTTTCTGTCTAGCATGTATAAACTTTTACTAAACAAAGTGTGTGCAGAATCTGAACTGTAACTTCAAAGACTTGTTAGCATCGAACCATAGTTCTTACCTGTATATCTGTAATAGAAGAAAACGGCTGCGTTAGCTCGAAAGCTAAGTAAGCCCAGCCCTTACGACAAATCACCTTATGTCGCAAACATAAATTTAATCAGTAGCTGAAACAAAAAATGCTTTTCAAAGTACAGAACATTTAAATAACTATTCAGTTACATTTTAAATAGCATAAACTAATCAACCAGTTAACAACTGCTTTTAATGTGATTATATGTTATTTTTAAAGTTTTAAATTTTTCGTAATTTTGGGGTTTTGACACTTGTCCTCTGACAACTTAGCCAACCCTAGGGATTCCATCATTGTGTTGGGAGAGACCATTTTAAACTCAAATCAGATTGCATCCTTCAGACCACTGATAAAACAACTCCTGTAGAATGCATCAGACAATCCTTCTATGTCATTGGCCAATTTCTTGAATTCTATCTGATACTCCCTCACTGTGCTAGTTTGGCAAAGTTTAGTGAGTGTTGTTGTGAAGTCATCAAAATCACTAGGGTCAAATCATTGCAAAAGGAGTTGGAAAAAAAAATTCCATTTTGGATCTTCATGAGCCTTAATGTACCAACATAAACATTGAAGGGCTTCACGTTCCAAATGAAAGGGTGCAAGTGGGACTTTGTTGACATCAAAAGTGTTATGCAGACTGGAATGTTTTCCTTCCCTATATATCCATCCAATCAGATCATCACCATTGAAGTGATGAAAATCAAGCTTCGTCCCAGGAAAATCATTGGAAGAAGAAAACCTAGTTTCTACGAAGACTCTAGTTGTCGTCTATTGTTCATGGTTGAATGCAGAAGATGTAGGCCGAGAAATTTTTCATTCAAATTTTGGAGTTTAGCCTTGAGGGTAGAAATTTCATCTTCCAATTGTTTATTTGCTCCTATGCGGGTGATAACCATAACCCAGGGGAGAATTGTAACTCTTCCCTGTTTCCCATAGGGGTGCAACGAGCATGCGCTTTGGGTGCCCAAAGGGGCATTCTGCACGCACTTATGGGAAACACTCCTCCATAAGGTGCCCTTGGGGTGCTAGGGGAAGGAGCACAAATTCTCCCTGCTACACATAGGGGCATGCTGCATGCCTCTATAGGTAGTGGGGAGGAGCTACCTCCTCCCCATTTTCGATAGGGGTGTGATGCACACCCTTATGGGCAGTGAGGAGGAGCTGCACTCCTCCCCTAGGATCGCTTTGGGTGCCCAATAGGAGACGTGAGTATGAGAATCGTGTATGCCCAAATGAAGACCAAGGGAGGAGCGCAACTTCTCCCCTCTACCCATAGGGGTGTGTTGCACACCCCTAATGGCGGTACTCCTCCCATGGGTGAACTTTGAGCACCCAAAGAGAGCACCCAATGCTTGGGACTTCTTTGGGATCAAAAAAGTTTTTAAAAAAATAGTTTTTTTTTAATGTTATGATTTTTTTTTTTTTAAATCTTATGTTCGGATTTTTGTTTTTTTTTGTTTACATAGTTATGTTACTTGTTTTTGGTAGATAAACTAAAATTTTTGTTTTCTTTTATAGGGAGAATGGCATCAAGAAAGCTATATGTAAACATTTCTAGAGTAAGATATGCAATGAAGTCGTTGAAAAAAACAATTGAGCCATCACAGAATGTTTCCCATGAAGAATTCGTTCCCATAGAGGATTGAAAAGCCAAGAATGCAAGGGAATGGAAACATGCGCCAAAGGAAGAGAAAATGGACTATTCTCAGTTTCTGAAAGAGAAATATCAAGGGAACCCAGATAGTATTCATTTATATTTTCAACATTTGCATATATGAAAAATGATTATCACTCATTAGGGTTATTGCGAGATATTAGTTTGGTGCCAGGTAAAGACTTTCTTTATGCACTAGTAAAACAGGCTAAGACCTATGTCAAAATCCAATATTGTTTGAAGGTTTCAAACTATAAAATCGACAAAATTTTCACTGAATTTTGTGCAAGAGTCGTGCACGATATTGAGCATAAGAGTGTAAGTTTCTATATTTTTGTATGTTTTTTAATTGGTTATAATTTGGATGATATGACAATGTAATAGTTTTAAATAAAACAAGGTTTTAATTTTGTAGGATTTTTCCATGCCACTTTCCCATATTCTAAATGGAATTTATTCCACTAGAGAAAACCCTATAGATGTCATTAATGGTACTCTTCAAAAGGGAGAAACGCCAAGGAAGGGAGAAACACCAAGGAAGAAACGAGTGCAAAATGTTCAAACAGAAGAAGTACAAAAATTGAAAGGAAAGGACATCAAAAATCAATTGAAGTGCCTTGGAAGGTTACATTTAAAATAATATCTCACCCAATTGAACTTGATCAACAAATTGTTATTGATGAGGATGTTACTTATGTTGGTAAGAGTGAGAAACACTCTTCTAAAATAAATATGGATGAGGGTGCTTTCATTCCTGATCAAGAAGTTGTTCATTTAGATACACCAGCTTCAAGACGTAAAAGGAGGAAACAATATGTTAAGTCCAATGTTATCACTGAAAATCAAAGTAAAAATTTGGGGATAGTTTGGAAATCATCACTCCGGGGGGTGATCTAGATGATGATGTTGTTAAGAAAACACAAATTGCCATTCGAGATAGATTGGGGAGGGATAATTTGGTTCAAAATGGGCATACATTTGATTTAAATGTTAAGAAACTTTATAGACCGATGGAATGTCAAGAGAAGTATCAAAATAGGAAACCACGTCACTTGCATGTTCATAACTTGAAAGCATTGATGAGGCTCAATCCTTATGCACATGTGGTTGACTACCTAGTTCTTGTTTACCCGAAAGATGTTCATCTTAGAGATGCATTTGGTGAATCAAGGTGTTTTTATTACAACTACTATGTTTTTGGGGGGAATCGTTCTGCAAAGGCAAGAAGAGAATTGAAGCAATAGTTTTCCAAAAACCCTATTTTTCAAACAGTTAAATGCATAATTTATGTTGGTTTAACAGACGTGGAAGCAAAACTCTTGGCATGGGATCATAACATAGATAATGACTATATGATGTCCATGACATTCATTCAAAGGGTCATATTTATCCACAATGAATTTGAACAAATATGTGGTGGGGATAGATTGAAAGTTGATGCAGATTTTCGGAAATAATGTTGTATGGAAATAGGTTTCCCGATTAAAGAGGACGATGTGAAACAGAAAGGTTTGAAAGGAAGTGATGCATTCATAGTTGTAGATAACTATTTTCAATTGGCATTTATAATGGGGCCAATATGGGATTTTATTGAAGAGATATTTAACATGTGGGATAATATTGGCATAAAAAATCAAAAGGTAAAGAAAATTAAAGCAGTTTCATGGAGTAGCGGTTAAGGAGGCCATGACGTCAAGAATTTGCTAGAATATATGACTATAACACCTTGGAGAGAATTGCATGGTGTGAAGGATGAAACACTTATATCTACAATTTTGTCATGTGTAAATTCAGGTGAATTATCCATGGAGGAAATGTGCAATGAATTTGAAAAGTAAGTTTGTGTATTGGTTTATGTTTTGAGTTTAGTATGTTTTATTAATTAAGCATTATTTTATATCATTAGATATGATTGTAAACGTAATTTATTTTTACATCATGTAGTCATAAGGTTTACATGAAAATGCAAGAGGATATGGTTATAATGTTGGGGGAGAAGAGTTGGGATGATATCAGATGCAACTATCCAGACTCAATCTCCATAGAGAACTTAAGAAAAGCAATTATTGCATACAAAAAGGTATGTTGATTTATGATATATTCTATTTTCAATCCAATTCATTTATATTTTTTTTACTTATACATATAATTTTTTTCTCAAAGATGCCAAAGAAGAGTTCAATACCAGAGTCTTTCAAAATTCATATTCAAAGAGCCAAATAGAACGACAAAAAGGAAACTCCTTGCAAACATTGAACTTGTTGATACCCTTGATAACAATGTTTGGAATGGGTTGGACACTATGCAATATAAAGTGATTGTTGGTGATTGTGTAAACATTGCAAATATTGTTCCTAAGAAGGAGTAATCCCTAGTAATTGCAGACATCCATTATGGATACAATAGCAAAAAAATTACTTATGATTTTGAGACTTATACTTACCAATTATTTAATAAAGTGGTTTCGGTATTTATGGATGTCACAACATCACCTCTATGGAGATTTATTGTTTTCTATTCAGATGTACAAGGAAGAACAATGCTAAGAACCTTCAAGGATAAAGCAAATTCAAGAAAGCAACTGTATTGGTAATATAATTGTAGTGTGTTATTAAGCATTTGAAATTAGAAATGAAATTTATTTTTCTATAAGTTAATTAGATTTTTATTTAATTTTGTTACAGTAATAAGCCTAATATTCGTATCTCGAGCAGTGATCCATTTATGAGTGATACTGAAAGCATACATCTTGCATGTTGGACAAAATATGAGACCTATGAATCTCTTTTAATCAATGAAAGGGTTGAAGGAAAATATAGTCAAATATTGACTTATAATGTTGTGGTTAAAAAGTTGACATATGAAGAAATAGATTTGAAAGGAGGGATTGTAAACATCTACCAGAAGCCACAAGCATTGATTAATTATCTCATAGATACATTTTCAAAAGAAGAATATTGACTTTTAGATTTGTTATTAGGATCAGGTAATATTTCCGATATTACATACGATACTAGTGGCATTAATCTATATCTACACTATATATTTTTTAAATTTATGTTTCATTATGCTATTTAAAAATATTTTTTTATGAATGTGGTGATTAGGTACAACAATAATATGCTCCTTACAAAAAGGAAGAAATTTCATATCCATAGATAATGATCCACTACAACGCAATTATATCAAGCAAAGAATTAATGCTACGAAATTTCTTTCAGATGAAATGCAGGAAGTTGGTTTGAAGAAAGGAGAATTTTGTGAGTCACTCGTGGAAAAGATGTCAAAAGAGACTCAAAAACCAATAAAAGGTATGTTTGGAAATGATCACTTTGGGAATTTTACAAAAGTAGAAGACCCAATGGTAGAAAACAGTGAGGTCCAGGAAAAGAGCCAAGTGGTAGAAAATGCCAATTTCGATGAAGATTTTGGTCTACATGATCTTCTTGATTAGTTTCATGGCATTGAGGAAAATGTCAAACTTAGATTTTACTTTGCATGATATTCTTGATTAGTTTCATAACAGTGATGGAAATGCCAAACTTGACAAGTTTTTGATAAGATATTTATGTAATGTTTTGACTTTAAGATTTTATTTTGAGAATAACTATTATGTTTTTTCATATGTTATTTACAATTATATGGTATACTTTTTGTTGAGTTTGTGTGAATTGTCACTTAATGGAAAATCATGCTAAATGATATCATTTTTACACATCAAATAGCTAAAAATATAGGGGTGGCAGGTGCGTGGGGGATCTTATTAGATCCCGGAGGACAAGCGGAAAAAAACTTTTATTTAGGGGCTACGCCACAAGATGAATAATGAAGTCGAGTGGATGGATCTCTTGTAGGGAATAGAACTCTTAGACATGACAACTACACCCAGGATAGAATTATTTGGAGACTCGAGGGAAGTCATGTACAAAATTATTAATGGATACTCCACAGCACACATCAAGTGTAGAAGGCTGTATGACAGAATCACTTCCCTCCTCTCAAATAAAATTGAGTTTTTCCATATTCTTCGAGCAAATAATGCTCTCCCAAACACTCTGGCTAATTCAGGGGCCTCCCTTCCCCAAGTTCATATTTGCATTAATGATCTAGACATAGGATTCAAACCCATTCCCTAATGCTTAGAAAGAACCCTCTCCTAAGAACCCATCCTATCCTAAGTCTCGCCTTAATAAAATTTATGTATTATGGTTTAATTTTCATTTCTTCCTACGACGACGTGTAGCCTCCACCCATCTTCACCCCATCCATGAACCCTCCTACATTAATGCGCCATCCTTTTAGGCTTAAATTCTCGTTCAGAAGGCACACTCCACACCATCTCCCATTGTGTACCATGGCTTCATCTCGAAGCTTCACCTGCCCCTTCGCTCCTTTTAATAGCCACAACTACATTGAACCTCAAGTTGTTTATCTGGATGAAGCTCTGCTCACTGTTAGGTCTGGATTTGATGAATGGTTTTCCCAAGGGATCCCTTGGGAGTCCTTACCTCTGCTAAGGAGTTTTTTTAAGGAGAGACTTGTGTTTGTTGTGTTCCTGAACTGTCTTTTCCCATCCCGCAGCGTTGTTGGTCCGTCTTGGCGCTCAGCCTCAGGCCCTGTGACTAGTGAAATTCTCTCTGGACAGCTCCTTACTGAAGGTAATATCCTAACTCTTGGTTGTAATTTCTCTAGTTGGGAGGAAGGAACGATAACAACTCTCTATTGTCACAATAGAAAGGATTGTGACACCCTGCAGCAAGAAATTTTTATTCTCAATTCTGTTTACAACAATTTGTCCTCTACAGGTAGCAGTTTTTGCAGTGTGTAGGTTTTCAATTTCTCGGGATCTGTGCTTAATAGGATTTCAATTTTAAGTCTTGATAGTCACAGTCCCGATCAATACCATCTCTGAAATCAGGGAATGGACCACGCAAGGGAAAATTCAGGCCTCGTAGACTTCAAGGAAAACCTTCAGCGTTTATACAAAATAGTGGCAATAGGAATTATGGACAGCAGGGAGACAACCAAAGAGGTAAAAAATATTCTTGATGTGGTTGAATATACATCTTACCAGATTAGCAATCATGATGCTAGGATAGATGATAATGAAATGAATTTGAAGGAAATCATGGGGAAGTAGACCGCATTTAGGAGGATCTTCAGCGCCTGGTGCAAATGAATCAAGGAAGCCAAGCCCATGAAAATATTCCAGGAGGAATCTGTCACTCGGCCCATGGGGCATCCAGGAAACCCATAATGTGTTTTAAAAAAAAATCTATGTTTTTTCACATCTTACTTAAACAACAGTACATTCGAGTATATACTACGTCTGTAATTAATCATAATGTAAGAACTATGTGCTGCATTTTAAGGTCTATCCTCTGGCCTCGTTTTGTCTCCTCTTTCTCAAATCAGCAAGAACTCTACAGATGTTGTTTTTTGTAATGAATGGTTGTGCACAGCCTGTTTAATACTACTCCTTTTTAGTTTCTGCTAAAAACACAATAGTTGAAAATAGGTTAAAAATGGTTTGAAATGTCTTTATTTTCTCTCTTTTTTCAAATTTTCCCAAAACATGAGTTATTTAAGAGAAATGTTTAAAGGAAAAACTTCCAAAATGTATCTACTTTTCATTCTTATTAGCTTATAAATGTTAGAAAAATTCAAAAATGTATATGTTTTTTCATTATAACTAGGTACTAAATGTATATTTTTGTAAATTTGAAAAAATGTGCCTCTAACGAAAAAATATAGCTTTTTTATGACCAAGAAGTTTGAAAATGTCAAAAAAATGGATCGAAATGAAAAATGGTGCTACCAGTATACACGCTTTTTGAAACAGAGGCAAAAACATCTACTTAAATTGACCCCTCAAAAACGATAACAATGACAGTTTCTTGTCAAGTTGTATAACTTATTATTAATGACTAATACTTAAAATATGTCATTGAATACACAAAACAATTGAGGCAATCTGCTAATTTTTTTATCAATGTTGTGTATTATCTGGATCGATAATTATGACCCTTTGTTTCTTATTGTATCCTACACTCTTGAGGGTTTGAGGAGTTGACACATTTTCTAATGTATGAACTAAAAATTTTACATCTAGTTAAATCTATGTTTTGCAAATTTCTGCTTTTTTTCCTTTCTTTCTTTGGTTCACAAGTTATTCCTAGCCCATTTGTGTGGATGCCTCTATTTCCTCCTAATTATTTTCCAATGGAAATAATTTTGTTTCTTGACATTTATGTCATTTGGACCACTTGTTATTAAAACCAAAGAATAATATTTTTTCTCTTCTTTCATCCATTTCCTTCTGTGTTATTCGAGTGGGTTGAGGCATGGTTTCCTTATGATGAGCAATTATGTGTCTACCCCCTCCACACGTACCTTTGGTAAACTTGTGTGTATCCCTATTCTTGACTATTATATGATGAGTAAGTAGCATAATTTATGTAACATTTTGAGGATATTTTAAGCAAAGTTCTTGTTTAATGTCTTTTTTTAATCCACCCATGTAAGATTCCAATAGATGTTGGTCACTTATGTCATCCACCCTATGTCCAATACTTGAAATTTTGATTTATAATCTTCCACATCTCCAATCTTGTTCCCAAACTTTACCATCTTGTGCTTCTAAGTCTATTGTTAATAAACCCCAAGTACAATGATAAGAAGGAGGCTTCATTTTAACTACCCATTAATACAATTTTGTCTCAAAATACAAAGTTGCTAAGGAAATCCTCTGATTATCATCCATAATATTATGCAATTCAAAGTGTTTCTTTATTTGGTTCACCCATGTAAAAACATGTTCCATCAAATTTTCTTAATTCAACCTTGGGGAAGTGAATACTCTTAAGACCCCATCCTTGATTAGCTCAAATAATAGAATTAAATCCTTTAGAATATGTTTATTGATGGAAGGTTGTTCCACATGAATACTCTCTTTAGTTTATTGAGTTTTGTGGGTCGCGTTATCATTTTTAGGGAGCCTCTCCTCTAGTGTTTGTAAGAGATTGATCGTATTGTGTTTCATATTTTCCATATTCCCATCCATATTGTGCACTTCACTTTGTATTTCATTTTGTGTGTGCTAATTGCACCTTTGTTGTTGACCTAAAATTCAATATGTTAAAGTTGTTCTCCAAATTGGATATCTAGTTATATATTTCTTCACTTTTTTCATGAATCGGCATTGAGCTCTCTAAAGGGTTTAATTGGTGTAACATATTTTGCACCACTCTTTTCCACATTGTACAAAAATAATATTTATCTATAGTTCTTCTATATTTTAACTTTACCACACTTTTGAATCATCCCAAACAAATCTTTCAATCAAAATTTATGTCAATTACAAGTTACATATCTTTTAAAACCATGATATGGAGATTTTCTTATTGGCCAATCTAAGATAACTCTGAAATTTCAGCCTCTGAGTCTAAAATTTCAGCATGTAGTATCCTAATATGTCTTCTTTACGAGGTGACTGTTTGACCAAATTATGATATGCCAAAATAAATTTATGGTAATTTTCTCACACCTCTTATTTTTGTCCCTTTTCAAATAACGAACTTGTAAAACATGCCACATTTCCAAATTTTCAAATCTTCTTTTGAAATTTTTCCTCGGAATACTATGTTTTGTCTACTATTCAATTCCATTGGTGGAACTCAATTGGAATGACACAATCTTCAATTATGATAGTTTTACCCAAAACACCTATTTTGGACTACTAAAAAACCCTAAATTCCAAGACTATATTACCAAATTACAATGACCAAAATCTGAAAATTTTACTAGATATATCGCCTCAATACCCTTCAAATTTCATTGTGCAAAATGCCTCAAAATAAATTATAACAGAAATGACAAGTTAACTTGTTTTGAAGGAGTTAAGTCAAAGACCATATCCTCTAAAACCAAATATTATAGACCAAATCCCTCAAATAGCATATAACAGAAAGAAAAAGTATCTCCACAACTTGAAAATGATAAAATATTCCATCAATAATAAGCCTCTTTAAGGAGGAAACCTCCTTTAACAATATGTTTGATGCACAAAACAAGATGATATCCTTATACGAATGAATATCCTTTATAAAAAATAGGAAATAAAGTGATCTTGATGTAACCTACCACTAACCTAACCTAACCACAACTACCATCATAGATCCATCATAAGCGTGGATCTATCAAGCGCCAAGAAGCATCCAATTTATTGAGGTGTTATTTTTCTAATGACTTTTTATTTGGTTTAAAAAAAATTATTTTATGAGAGAATATGGATTTTTTTAATTATTTTTCATTTCATTTTCATTTTTTTTTTATTTTGAGTCGACATAAAAAAAAATTGTTTTTTTTGTACATAATGTTATGCATGTTGCATAACATTACACATCTCCCTCATACTAGGTTATAAGCACCTCGCTACTCTCGGGGCAATAATAAATATATTGCCTCTAGAAAACCAACTCGTGTGATTAAAAACCATATAAAATTTAATCAAGGTTTACATAGTTGATCATATTTCTAAAATATGGGTTTGAGGATATGTTATTACTGTTTGTTAATTTAATAAATCCAAATTCTAGCACGAGAACAAAGAGTGATTTTAGCACTGAAGTACTTGAGTCTAAGACAATTCTTAACCTCTCCTTTTTAGATGAAACCAAAAATTATTAATGATGCTTGTTAAGTCCTAAACAATGTATAAGTATTATTTTTTCATGGGTGGTACGTTATTTCTTAAGTCCCATTGCTCTTACAATAAAGAAGTAAACGACAAAAGAAAACATTTATATTTATCTTTTACAAGTGCAAAAAAGGTAATAAGCAAGCAATTAGGGTAAGCTACTAAAACAGTTAAGTGTCCAATCCAAGAGAGAAGTAGAGGGTGAACTAGATGCCTAGGTGAGAAAGAACACTTAGACCAAATGAAATATAATCTAATATCATGCAATTTTGGGTTGAAATAAAATAAAAAGCAAAAAACAACACAGTCAAAGTGGGTTAGCCCTCCTTTCATACTTGGAATGCCCATATTGTCATGGCCTTAGGGATCCAACTTGAAACCGAAGCTTCATTTCCTTCCTTAGTCATGTGGCACTACCTAAGATCCACTTTTAGATGGTGTTCCCAACACAACGTGGGCTTTCCAGACTACACCTATCACTTTACCTATGTGTATTATTACTTATTTAATCCATGTTATAACAGAGTGCACACAAAAAAGAACCAAAATAATAACAAAAGTCGGTAAAAGGAATCTCCTTAAAGGGGTGTGCCAAGCCTTTTATTACAAGAGTGCCAATTTGCAAGTACAACAATGGAGGGTGCCCAAGGTATCCTCTCCTAGGAGTGCACCCAAAACATGACAAAAACTCCTTATAACCCCAAAAACTCCAAAGCCAATACGTTTTTCTCCCGATAGTCTCTCCCCTTGTCGCACTCGTAGGTCCGCCACTTGCGACACGTGTCTTTGTCACCCATCACCATGCCAGAGCGTTCAATTTGTGCTACTATAGAGTTGCAACAGACTGCACACAAGTCACGCCACTCTTGGACTCCCTCTGCTTTCTCTCCCTTGCACTTGCTTGGACTCTGCTTCATCAAAGGAAATTTCAACTTAAAATGGTCGAGTCCTAAAGAAAAATCAATAAATTGATAAAATAATGCCATGTAGTCAATTTTTTTATATTATTTCACTTTTATCAAAGTTGTCGATGGACAAGCTTCAATGTACTATTTTTACCCAAAATAAAGAAAGAAAATTAAATACACAGTGCCATCTTAAAGTTATTCGACCCAACTTTTCATGGTGTAGTATCATTACAAATATAATAGTATATATTAGTTATAATATTAATTAATTAATTAATTATATTAGTTGTAATATTTATTAATTAATTAATTATATTAGTTATTATATTAATTACTATTATTGTTATATATTATATATCAATCACGTATTACCTAAAAGACGGATGGATATATTAGTTATGATATTAGTTACTATTTTATGTTAATTATATATTATATATATTTTTAGTTATGATATTAGTTAAAATTTATTGGACCCAACTTTTCAGGGTGTATAATATTGTTATAATATAATAGTATTATATATTAGTTATAATATCAATTACTATTATATATTATATATAGTTCTTGTATTACCCAAAAGATGGATGGGTATATTAGTTATGATATTAGTTACTGTTATATATTAATTACATATTATATAAATTAGTTATGATATGTAGTCTAATTTTTCTAAGTATGTCCACGACGTGGAAATAATAAAAGAGTCCATCAATAATAAGCCTCTTTAAGGGGGAAACCTCCTTTAACAATATGTTTAATGCACAAAACAAGATGAGATCCTCATACAAATGAATCTCCTCTATTAAAAATAGGAAATATAGTGATCATGATGTAAGCCACCAATAAGCCAACCTAACCATAACTACTAGCATAGATCCAACCAAAATGCGGATTTATCAAGCACCGAGAGGCATCCAATTTCTTGAGCTGTTATTTTTCTAATGAATTTTTATTTGGTTTGAAAAGTTTATTTTATGAGAGTATGGATTTTTTTATTTTATTTTTTTCATTTTTTTATTTTATGAGCCAACATAAAAAAAATTAATTATTAATTTTTTTGGTACATAACATTATGCATGTTACATAACGTTGCACGTCTCCACCATACTGGTTTGTAAGCACCTCTCTACTCCTGGTGCAATATTAAATATATTGTCTCTAGAAATCCAACTAGTGTAACTAAAAACCATATAAAAGTTAATCAAGATTTATAGAGTTGATCATATCGCTAGTACATATGGCTCAAAAGTTCCACGAAATATTGCCACGAATAAGTTAAAATGGTAATTTTCGTGGATAAATTGATAAATTTTTTGAAAATAAATTGTTCTGGCCCCCGATCATCATCACTACTGCGACATAAATGACTGTTTTCCACTATAGCGATGAAATTTCGTCTCTATTACGACGAAGAGAGACGTTTGTCACTATAGAGACAAAACGCTAAACACTTGCAAATCAACAGTCATCATAGTAACGGTCATTAAATTTTTCTTATTGTTGAAATTTGATCATTGTGCATTTTCATTGAGAGAGCAACAAAGCAATGATATAAAAGAGGTCATTCAGAAAATAAGGTTTCCGACTGGGTTTGTGTCGAGCATACAAAATATCTTAGCGAAAAAAGGTGATTTTGGTAGTGTTAAAACTCATGACTAGCATACATTCATTAAGGTAATTATTTACGTATATAATTTCCATTTAGTACATCTTTTTCAGTAATTTTTGTCTCTTATTTGGAAATTAAATAAATAATGATTTACTTTTTGTTACAAGATGGTCTACCTCTGTCTCTCCCAGATAGCTTTGACGATGACATAAAACAAGTTATATATGATCTTGGTAAATACATGAGGTAAGTAACAATTTATATGCATGAAAATGTTTGTTCACTTTGTTGCATAGCTTATTAACATATTGTGTTTTACATATTGGAACTTTAATATATATGCCTCAATCTTGTTGATCACTGTTATTTTCTTGCATCATTTGTACTTGGATTTCATCTAAAGAAATCCATAAAGAAGATATTAGGTATTGGACGAGAGAAATTCCTTGTCTAATGTGTGAAATGAAGAATTATTTACCTCTAGGATTTTTCAATGCACAAGAACACTATCTCATACACCAAGTTGGGGAGATTTAATTGTATGGACCTGTACACACAATATCAATGTGGATGGTGGAAAGGCAAATGAAGTCATTGAAGGCTTTTGCTATCCAAAGAGCATGTCCTAAGGTTTCTATTGTGAAGGGATATATGGTATATAAATCCATGGTGTACATTAGTCAGTATGTTCCAAATTTAGCAAAAAATATCAATCTTCCTTGTATTTGGCACGTCAACTCCATCAACAAATTTGAAGGGGAGGTCATGTTGGGGAAAGGCAGAACAAGGAAAGTGAAATGTAATTAGATGGTGTAGATTTAATTTATTATACAATTAATTTTTCAATTTCATATATATCTTACTCATGTAATTTTTATTATTCCATCAGTATTTTAAGATAAACTTAATTTCCTTTAATGATAGCTAATTTACAATTCTTAATTGTTATTTTTCCATATAGTTGGTTGCGTGTGGGATGCAGTACATTTATACATTGCAAACAATATTGATTGGATAAAGGAATGGATAGATCAATGTATAGAATTATATGGTACCTTATTGTGGGAAGGGGTGATTAAATTGACTAAAACAGTGCATCGTCATCGAGAAGAATATCTCGGTGAACTTACATAAAGGGAAATTGATTTAGCATGTGGTCTAAAAGATAAAAAGGAAAGTATATTTTATACCCTCATCATTTTTTTCGTTGTTTCCCATTATATAAATGTATTTTTTTTTCTTCTTATATATTAATTTACTAAGTCGGGCATGATGCATTTGATACACCACAAGGCTATGTGGTCCAATGGTCATAAATTTTGCATCAAAAAGTTGGATGACAAGAAGAAAACATTCGATTGTGGGATAACTGCAATTTTTCAAGTCATTAATGTTTCCTCTAGAAGTGACAAGCATCCACAAGTATCGTAAAATAGGTACTATGGTTATTTGGAAGATATAATTGAATGTGACTTTAATTCCTTTAAAATAGTACTATTTGAGATCAAATGGTACAGGATACGAATTAATGAACGTGATCCTGAAAGAACTGTTATTGAGTGTGCCAATGGATTTACCATGGTTAATACAATGGCACTTAGACCGGGTAGAGAGCCTTATGTTATTCCAATTCAATGTGAGCAGTTCTTTTACTCAGAGGTTCTAGGTAAAGCATGTTGGTAATACATTGTTAGATATGATCCAAGAGGAATATCGGTCAAATATAATCTAGAGGAAGAAGAAAATGTCGAAGAATAAGGTGATGCAAATCAGGAGCATTTGGCCTCCGTAGATTTGTTTGATGAAGAATCTAATGAAGAAGTTGGTCAATATCCAAATGATGTAGCAAATGATTTTGTACTTGATGATGATATTGATTGATGAATTTATTATCATCAATGGTATTGTCTTCATCATCATCGTCGGCATCATCATCATCATCACCATCTTCATCGTCGTCATCATCGACATCATAATAAACCTCATCCTCAACCTCAGCCTCATCATCGTCAATGTTATGATCATCATCGTTGTCATAAGTGCTATCATCTTCATCATCATGATCATCATGTTCATACTCATTAGAATAATAACAATCATCATCATCATGGTCATTCTCATTAGAATAATCGCAACCATCATCATCTTCATGTTCATACTCATTAGAATAATAGCAATCATCATCATCATGTTCATCCTCATTAAAATAATCACAACCATCATCATATTCATCTTTATGATCATCAATGGTATCATAATCGTCATCGTTGCCATCATCATCATCACGACCACCACCACCATCATCACCATCTTCATCATCGACATCATCCTCATCCTCAGCCTTATTGCCATCATCATTGTCATCAACCTCATCCCCATCCTCATCCTTATCATCGTCAATGTTATAATCATCATCGTCGTCAATGTTATCATTGTCGTCGTCATAATCAATGTTATCATATTCATCGTCACCATCATTTTCATACTCATTAGAATAATAGCAATCATCATCATCATGGTCATCCTCATTAGAATAATAGAAACCATCATCATCTTCATCTTTATGATCATCAATGGTATCATCATCATCATTGTCATCATCATCATCATCGTTGTCACCATCGTCATCATTGACATCATAATCAACCTCATCCTCATCATCGTTAATGTTATAATCATCATCGTCATCAATGTTATCATCATTGTCGTCGTTGTCAATGTTATCATATTCATCATCATGTTCATACTCATTAGAAGAAGATCAATCATCAGCATCATGTTCATCCTCATTATAATAATCACAACCTTCATCATCTTCATCTTTATGATCATCAATGGTATCATAATAATAATCATCATCATCATCATCACCATCACCATCATCACCATATTCATCATCGACATCATAATCAATCTCATCCTCATCATAATAAATCTCATCCTCATCCTCAACCTCATCATCGTCAATTTTTTAATCATAATTGTCATCAATGATTTCATCATCATCATCATCATCATCATTATAATAATCGCAACCATCATCATATTCATCTTTATGATCATAAATTCTATCATCATCATCATCATCATCATCATAATCACCATCTTCATCATCAGCATCATCGACATCATAATCAACCTCATCCTCATCCTCATCATCGTCAATGTGATAATCATCATCGTCATCAATGTTATCATCATCATCATTGTCATCAATGTTATCATCTTCATCATCATGATAATCATGTTCATACTCATTAGAATAATAGCAATCATCATCATCATGTTCATCCTTATTATAATAATCATAAACCATCATCATCTTCATCTTTATGATCATCAATGGTATCATAATCATCATCATCATCATCATCTTCATCATCGTCATCAAGACAATGGTCATTAAAATCCTGCTGACTACGTAGACAACGATAATTTCGCTATCAACATCATCATCATCATTAACGATGATGATGATGTCGATGGTGTTGTTTATGACGATGATGACGATGACGACAATGACGATGGTGTTGTTTATGACGATGGTGATGATCATTGACAGTGACAATTACAATGCTTACGATGATGATGATGTTCTTAATAGTGATTATGATGATGATGATAATGATGACAATGATTATCATGATGATGATGATGATCAAGATGGTGGTGATGGTGATTATGATGATTATCAAGATGGTGGTGATGGTGATGATGATTATGATCATAAGTATCGATGTCGTCAGTTTCTGCTACCTTGCCTCCGTGTTGCTGGAATAAGTCCCTCGATTTATCCTTTCCCGAAGGGGTGTAATGGACTTATTGGATTCAAGGAATGGTAATAAATCACATTAAAAACTTAAAAATTAAAATAATAAAAACATTAAAGTAAAATTAAAATTAAAATATTAATAAACATTAAAAATAATAAATATAAATAATAAACAAAACTAAAAAATAAACATTAAAAAACAACAAACAATTAAAACTATCCATCTTACCTTCCCCCTGTTGCAACAAAGAAATTTTACATCTTTCACTTACCTCACCCATGAACTACGCTCGAGGTCACAGAGGAGTTTCCAAGGTTGCAGAGGAGGTTTTCCAGTTACCTCACCCACCAACTACGCTCGAGGTCGCAAAGGAGGTTTTTCACTTACCTCACCCACGAACTAGGCCCGAGGTCATAGAGGAGGTTTTTCACTTACCTCGCCCACAAACTAGGCTTGAGGTCATAGAGGAGGTTCTAAGGTTGTTGAGGAGGTTCCAAGGTTGCAGAGGAGGCAAGTCTTGTTCATTCAGGGAACCCATTCCTTGAAGCAACTAGAAAGCTAGGTTGTGAGCATGGAAAAACCATTAAGTTGCACCAGACACATATCAATTTCTTGTTTGAAACAATTTTTATAGTCCGGGTTCTTCTTACATGTCGCTTTTTATTAGGTGGGTGTCGGGATTCAGCTCAATTTTAATGGTATCCCAGATTTGGGGGTTTTCTATCCTCAAGGCTGTCCACCCCCTTCATCTCCAAAAGCTACGCGGAGGGACATTGGAAGATTGATATTGAGACACATAAGAAAAGGTGAAGGTTAGTAAGGCATCAGGAAAAGCATAGGCTAAGGTAGCTTCCAGTATATTATTTTCTCGCAGATATGTCTTCGGTAAGTCATATGCTTTCATTTAATCCATTAAATTTTTTTCTAATCAGGGTTTTATTGATAGACACAGTCAATAAATTGCAATCATAGTTTTATTGATAGATACAATCAGGGTATGCTCCCATCTCCCCTGCTATAAACCATGACAATCAACCCCACTTATGGATAGTGGATAGATATGCAATCTTGTATTTTCTGCACGTTGTTGTTACGGTTGATTCAGGGGAATAATTAGTGTTTGGTTTCTCTATGATTTAGCTCCCATTTCCTATCTATGTGACCACCTCCTTGGTCAGAAGTCCCTTATAGGACTTGGGTAAAAATGGTTTTAAAAAAACATTTGGGGCGTGCAATATCAAATCAAGAATCGACGCCTTACCTCAATCAAAACTACCCCAATTTCCATCGCACTGCCAAGGGGTTATTAACTCATTTGCTAGTTTGACTGTGATATACTTTTACAATCGTCAATCACCCCCATCACCTTCGAGCAGGTTAATATGATCGTTCGTCACCGTTGATCGGTTTCTTGATAAACATAAACCATCGATTCAAACTGTTCGTACACAATAACTGTCGAACCACATTTTACTGCCTACACTTTGCTTGAAATGCTCATGAACTATATCAATACATGTTACAATTTGAAACACCCGAATGAAATCTAACCCCTATAGATTATAGATAGATTACAATACTATGAATTCATGAAATAATTCGACTCAATGTAAACACAAACTTAATACAATAATTTATTTGTTCACTTGTACCATTCAATTAACTTCCAGAGCTTGAACCTGAAATAAAATTGATCTTAACACAGTACAAACCCAAACACTGTCGCTTCTGCTCAAAGAAAAAGTAGTTCCAATCTTTTCCCTATATCAATATACAACCTCTCTCTCAGACTCTACAAGCCTCCAAGCTATCCAATCTTCTCGAGTTATTCTAAGTTTCTATGAGCTATCCCAAAATCTATTGAGCTACTTCACACCTACGATTCGGGAACCTCTAGAAACTCTTCTTTTGGACGCTATGGCCTCATACCTACTCCTTGGTACTAGCATTAGGAAATAAAACTTTTGTGGGACTATCCTAACCTATGCATGAGACCTAAACCTTATACTTATTGAATTTAATCAGCCCTATTACGAACCCTACTGTTTGTAACCACTTATACTATGAAACGAGAACTCGACACAGTTCTCGTTTTTCTCTCTCCTAATTTTAGTAGCTATTC
>LPNX011092229.1:207100-224993 GCA_001517045.1 Pseudotsuga menziesii | reverse complement strand
GGGGGGTGTTTTTGGTGTTTTTTTTGCAAAAATCATCGTTTTTATGGGTAGAGTTCTCGTTCATAGTATATAGTTCTCATTTCATAGTATAAGTGGTTTTGTGTGGCGAAGCGTAACTGAAGCCGGAGCACTGTAGGTTATTTGAACCGTATCGTAAGTAACTATAAAAAGCTAATAGAAGTGTGTATGAGAGTTGCTCCTATATGCCCTCTAAAAATTGCAATCAGGATTTTATTGATAGATACAGTCAGGGTTTTATCTTATCTTTCCTCCATTGATTGATTAAGATGGATGGTTTTATACAAAAAATACTTCACCTACTTCATATCAACCCTGCTTCCAAGTATAAATCTGAGCTAATGAAATATTTTGAAGACATTTAAAGCCCACACTTAATGGACATAATGCCTGCAAGTATTGCATTATGCATGCAAGAGTAAGATAAAATGCCCGCAGCTAGTTAAACATGCCCACAAGGTAATAGATAAATGCCCGTTGAACCCCAAAATGCCTGAAATAGAGGTAGAAAGATACCTACAGCAGGTGTTGAAATGTCAGCAGATCATTGAAATGCGCATGACATGTAAGGGCATGCACACATAAGTATGCAAAAACCCACACATGAATACTATATGCACGTGACATGTAAGGACATGCCCGCATAATGAATGTATCAACAGTCATCTAGTAAATTCATAAAAGGTAAGCATGCATCAATGACAACAACACAATGTTGCTTCACTTTATTTCCTTTTCTTTATCTAACCATATTGCTACCCCTATCAACCATGCTTCGAGGTATAACCCTGATCTAGTGATATATTTTGAATACATTTAAATCCTACACTTAATGGACATAATGCCCGCAAGTATAGCATTATGCATGCAAGAGTAATCCAAATGGCCGCATCTAGTTAAACATGCCCACGGGGTAATAGATAAATTCCTGTTGAACACAAAAATTCCTGAAATGGAGGTGGAAAGATACCCGCAGGAGGTGTTGAAATGTCAGCAGATCATTGAAATTCCCATGACATGTAAGGACATGCCCGCATCAGTATGCAAGCACCCACACATGAAGACTATATGCACGTGACATGTAAGGACATGCCCACATAATGAATGTATCAACAGTCATCTAGTAAATTCATAAAAGGTAAGCATGCACCAATGACAACATCACAATGTTGCTTCACTTTATTTCCTTTTTTCAACAGGTTGCGGACATTTTTCCAAATCAATTGCTTACTTCATCTATTGTTATGGATGCCTGCGAGCATTTTTCAACTTTTTGTACATTTTTGTGGGAATTTGTCTTTTCCTATGTGCATATGTTTGAGGCCTGCGGTCATTTTATCGATCCAATAGGCATTTTCAAACTGCTTGTGGGCATTTCTCCAAAACAACTGCTTGTCCAATTTGGAAAATTGATTTAAATGTATTTTGCAACTTAAATGTATTTACTTGCAGACTGAGTGTATGTAAGTGAATATTCAAATCACCTCCTACGTCCTCATAACTGGAACGCTCTAAACAATAAAGGTTTCAATGCAATATAATTAGAAAACTTATTAAGAGGATGACTAACCCCAAAAAAAAGATTCAATCTCTCCTACTTGCTCTTGTGCCTATTGTAATCTTTATGTAACCTATATGGGTCCTTTGACTGAACTATACAGAAAAATAGTATATGTACTTGTGCTAGAATTTGACTATCTGTATCTCATTTATTTGGAATCTATGGATCAATATTTGGGGCAGCAAGCTTCTCTACCTCTTCAACGTCTATTGGAGACCCCTGAGGCTTAGGGGACCTTGGATCCTGATCAAATTTGACATATTGACATACATATATATTCTGTAGGGATTGAATGTAAACTTTGGAGGCCTTAGAATTCTTGTTATATCCCACATAAATTTCATTCAAACTAGAGGGTTCGAACCCGGCTAGTGTTTATAAGGGTAATGGTGGAACCCCATTCTCCTCTCTCGGTACCATATTGGTCATATAAAATGGGTTCAATTTTGGACTTGTTGTGCTTACTGGTACCCTAAAAGGCACCTGATACATCTTATCCATCCATCAATAGGCCAGTCAAGGCATGGATATCCTGCACATGAATTGGATAAGCCATGTCTAGCCACAAGGTGTTCCCATGCACTCAACTAATAAGGAACTTGCTGCATCTAGCAGTTTCCCCAGTGGTGCCAAATACTAGTAGGTCAAGTAGATATCATTGTGAGAGACACCACATTTCATAAGGGGTGCACCACCATAGAAGAGAGACACTAGTATTTAGCAAGTGTGCATAGTGTAGATCTTCCATGTAGGTCTATATAAGTTTCCATCCAGGCTCCACACAAGTCTCAAAATTAATGTCGGTGGGTAACATATGGAGGTTGGTGGGTTGTTTGAGACTAGTTATTTTACACTAGAATTTGCAACAAAGATTGTACTTCAAATCTAGGCATACCTCAAGGCTCTTACAATGATGTTGGTAGGCAACAAGTATTAGAGACTAAATGTCCTCCTCGAAACTTTATAGGATAGAATATATATTTCAAGCACATAGCTTATTACCTATTGGTATAGGATTTATTTAAGTCTTGAGAAATATTATTAGGAAGAAAAATGAGAAAATGGCACACATTCATCCTCAAAGGATTGAGAAACATCCATCCAACCCAAATCTCCTACTTTCAATGGCATCCTTCTATCATATCTTACCTCCATTTTCCTACCTCATAAAACTTAACAAGTGAAATATTTCAGCTCTATGTTATCCTACCTCAGAATATGAAGTTTGAACCATTCCCAGCCTAGAAGAAATGTCATTATCATGCTCAGCATTCAATAAATTAAGTTTGAACACTCGATATTTCATTAGATGGGATAGATTCAGAATGTCTCATAATGGTAGCATCTCCATTGGATGGCATCAAAGGACTAAACACTATGCTCCAAGGTATGAATCAGACCTCACAAAATCACCTTCTGGGCTTCCAAAACATAAAACTTTAGAGAATACTTTTCTATATATATAAAACTTCTCAAATTACCAATTTGGATTTATTTTATATTATGAACATATTTCATACCATCTCTTTTTCCAATAACTTGAGAGAATTCAAATTTCCTAAACCATTTTGAAATAAGTAATCAAGGATGTAGATCTTAATATTTGGAAACTCTATTGTCTTTTCTAGTAAAAGAAAGTTTGGACATTTTATAAATGGAATGTTTTGTTAACCAGAAGACTATAATAAGTAATTACAGTCTTGGCTAAAGGAAATTCTATTTTTTTGTGAAAGAGATTTAAGGCTAAGCAATGCATATTTAAACACAGACTCGTTGTGATCTATGGATTTATGGTTGCTCTTACATGTACAAGAAGTTACCATAGGTTTCCTTAGTTGCCTAGATTTGGATATGCCTCTATTTTATTGTTGATTCAAGGTGTTTTAATGTTTGTTGTTGCTCAGAAATGCTCCCAATGTGCCCAAAAATTTCACACACTACTGCATGGGTGCTCAGAATTGGAAATCAATCATCAAATTCAACCCAAAGTTATGAATTAGGCCTATTACTGCTGAAATTAACCTAGATTTAAAAATGGTGTTCTTCATTGTTGATTAGATACATAATCATGGAGAATTAAGGTTGCTTTCACACCCAAGTTTCCCCAAACTTGAGGGATTAGACTTCTTGTTTCTATTTCACACTCATAGGGCTGCTGAGATTTGAGAAATTAATGCCTAGAATGCTGCTACAGGTTTCTTTTATGCCTAGAAATCTTCTACAGGTTTCTTTTGACGTTCTATGTTACGACAGTCTTGTTTTGATAAATAATGTCGCAACAATATCAAATGTTGAACTAAGGATTTGTGGAATTGGATTGCCAAATTATAACAGCACTTACAAGAGCCCTAACGTGCAGTCTACCTCCACCAAGAGACATTTCCCTAATGTTCCTTGGTGATAGTTTAGGCACTAGGGTACAAACTCGTTAAATATGGAAGTTATAAGTGCACCGAAGCAAGTGATGAGAGAGTAGAATTGTTTAGGATTTGTTTTGGTCACTCTTGTGGCATGGGAAGAGGCCCTCTAAGGTAATTCTTTGAAAGAATCACCCTCCTATGGTATCCTACAGCAAGACTGAAATATAAGCAACAAGCCCACTGTTGGTGAAATCTAAAGAACCCTAAATAGTAAATTCATAACAACATTGAAGGGAAACACCTAAGAAATACTTTGAGGCAGTTTCTAGTAGTTAACCTCAATCATATCAGTAGACCTGTAGCAAGGATTCATGGCTACATGATGCAAGAGAATAGGCTCAAATGATGAAGTCACTTATGATTTCACGAAGTTTAGTGGAATCTTCTAGAAGAGAGTTGGGTCTCTTGTAATTTTCTGGTTTTTTTAATAAATCATTGAATAAGTGGAGAAGGACTCTCGATCCTTTCCAATGTAATAGATAGGGTTTGTTTTGACAGGTAGAGGTGGTTTGTTTTTCAATGCCATCATCCTATGTCATCAACATCCTTTTTCCTTTACTGTTGTACCTATCATCTCGATCCAAGTGGCTGTACAATATAGTTGAAGAATATCTTTATAAGCTCGGGCTTCCCATAACAGCTTTACTTTAGTTGTACCTTTCAATTTTTTAGCTTTATCATTGAAATGCTCGTGACATCTAAGGACATGCCCGCATAATGAATGTATCAACAGTCATCTAGTAAATTCATAAAAGGTAAGCATGCATCAATGACAACATCACAATGTTGCTTCGCTTTATTTGCTTTTCTTTATCTAAACATATTGCTCCCTCTATCAACATGTAGACTAATTTTCCCCCCTTAAACCTTGTTGGTCTGTTCATCTCAAGAAATTTATTTCTGCATTTTACTTCATCTAATTTCTGTCAACATATTGTAACTAATTTATTTCTGCATTTTCCTTCATCTAGTGTTATGGTTACCTACTGGCATTTTTCAACCTTTTTGTACATATTTCCGGGCATTTGTTTGGACCTGCGGGCATTTTTCTGGACTTGCGTGCATATGTTTGACGCCTATTGGAATTATATAAGGTAGTGCAGCCATTTTATCAATCCAACGGGCATTTTCAAACTACCAGCAGGGCATTTCTAAACAAGTTGCAGACATTTTTCCAAATCAACTGCTTATCCAATTTGTAGAATTGATGTAAGTGTATTCTGCCACTTAAATGTGCGCATGTTTAACTAGTTGTGGGAATTTTTACAGGCTTCAAGAATTTTTACTCTATTGCCCTGTGGGAATTTTTATCTCTGTTGCCCTGTGGGCATTTTTAACTAGCTGCAGGCATTTTTACTCTCAAGTGCGGGCATATTTGAGGCTTGAGGATATTATTGAGGCCTGGTTGGAATTTGTCTCCTCAACTTGCGGACATATTGGGGACCTTGCGTGCATTTTAATGACATCTCCTTCACTCATGCTGGCATTTTTCTTCTACTTGCGTGCATTTTCTGAAGCTTGCCTGCAAGTATTGCATTATGCATGCAAAACTAAGATAAAATGCCGCAGCTAGTTAAACATGCCCACGCGGCCATTTTCAACCCTTTGTGCATTTTCCTTCCATATGCGGGCATTCTTTACATCAGCTAGGAGGATGAGCCAAAAATTGTTTTGAATACTTGTTCTGTACTTTGCAAGACCTGTCCACATCAGCTGCTTTCTGCATTCTTGCACCCTTGCGTTCACCTTAAGATCCCTCGTTAGGTGCCATCCACCATATCGCTACCTTATATGACTTTTTCGGAAGTACTTTGTTGTTGGTTTTTACTGTGAGTTGGTCGTACTGCCGTGTTGCTACTGTTTTTTATTTGTAAGGGTTGGATGATCTATTATACGGTCTTTTCCAGTTATGGGTTCTCTCCTTTCATAGGTATGTTGGTCTAGTTGAGTCTCATCCAAGTAGCCTAACGCTAAGAGGTTGAAGTCTATTTAGAAGTGTTTTTTCTGAGGATAAGGGAGCTCCACCCTAACATCTTATGTTGAGTTATCTTATGTTGAATTTATAATTGGTTCAGATCTGATATATCATGCTACTGTTATATATTGTTGTCTTTCATTAACAACTTAGATCTTATATAAATCGCTATTGTTATTAGTGTTATTGTTTGAAGTACTTTAATGGTTATTGTAACTCATTGTTTCTAGGACATGCTGGACATGAAGAATATTGAGGTCTGGTTTTTCTACGTTGGACTTGGTTGTTTAAATTTTTTCAGCTTTGAGTTTGAATATTTAAGAAAAATAATTATAAAATACAAATGAGTTGAATCTACCTAAGAGTTTGCAGCTTTCCTCAAAATGAGCTAAAATGTGTGCATTGAACATTTTTATGGATCTTGTGTCTTTAGAGTGGCGCCTTGTGCAGTCCAATGAAGTGAAAGACATAGAAGTTCATACTCTTGGTATAGGACTAGGATGGGGTTCTATTGATGGTGGATTTTGCTCGAGGTAAGTAATTTTGGATAACATTATCATGTATGAGTGAATAGTAGCATTGATTTCCAATATTCTGGATAACTCAACTGTATGATTTGTAACATATTTTCCAGTTAGTTCTTATGTTCATGTGGATATTCAGACAAACATCATAGTGATGGGTCATCCTAAGAAATGTTAATATACGTTAACGATTGAGACATTCAATTTTTTATTAGATTTGAGCAAATAGAGCTCAAGGGGCATATTTTCCTCCATTAAGAAGTCACTCTTATTGACCCTTCCATGTTATAATGCATAATTGTGTTTGTGGTCTAATTCTAGTCAAATAGGATAGAAATGTTTTAAATCTAAGTTCCAAGGAGTTTACTATTTTGCAACCCGGGAATATCCAAACAATGAACACATATATGTTTATTTACAACATTCTTGTTGTTGTTTTAATTTGTGAAAGCAAAATCACACACATTTCTCAAAAGAAAAGTATGGCATATATCATTTATTGTATACTCACTTGACATATTAATTGAGAGAAGATAATGTTTTACATTAGTTGCTACAACTATAGTGTATAAGAAAAAAGAAGAGGAGATCAGTGACTGGCGCATAGGCAGAGTGTTTCAGTAATTATCTTTTTCTATTTATGGATGGACCTATATTTAGTGTACGGCTTTTTCTCTCTCGTTGGTCACTTGTTTTCAGTGAAGATAACTTTAAAATTCTTATGGTGGATATTTTGGTTTTTTACCTTCTTAATCTTATATTACCCAATTGTGTGCATATAAATGACACCAATACTAACTTTGAATCCTTTTGTAGCTTTATGAGTTGACATTTCATAGGACTCGGCATTTGAAGAATCCATAAAATGAAAATTTACAAGTGAAGTTATTTGCCACTTTACCTTACTTTGACGTATTAGATTTTTATAAAAGTGGTTTTTAATTATTAGAATTAGCACTAATTAGTGGTTAATGTAATTGACTTATTCTTCGGTGATGCCCTCTAAATATGAATGCCTTGTTTGATATACATATAATTCCTGACAAGGGTATTCTTGATTTTTACATGTATCGCGACTTGTCTTGTTGTTTGTCATCGTGTGAGCATAATCACTATATCAACATGATTAAGGGTAATTGTTTATATCAATCTTCTATTTGATCTACAACCATTTTCTTAGATCAATTTAAACACAAGTTCTTTTCTGCAAAAACATCTTGCGTGTCTTTATGATAATCTTAGTATTCTATGTTGTTTGTCTATGATCACATTTTGAGTTTATCTTTGATGGTCATTTTAATAGAGTTATATTTTCTATCAAGATCTTCCATTGTGACGTTGCTTGAGTAGTGACTGTGAAGGAATGCTTGTTTTATTTTAGGCAATTGGGCCTTATTTTTGGCATTGAATGACCAGTATTTTATGGGTATGTTGTTAGATCAACTGGTTTATAAGAATTAACATCGTTTTTTAAATCAATATGCACTTAGTCCTCCAGTGAATGGTTTTAGTAATCTTGTACATTGAATGTGTAAGATTTGTAGAATAGTTATTTGACTTGTAGAATTGTAGCACAATATTGTATCAATAACATAATACATGCTCTAAGTAGTTTTTTCATATAAATTGCAATACTGGGATTTGTGAATAGCTATGATAAACAAGAAAATATAGTGTATACTACACAATTAGAACACAATCATTGTTCCAGATTCCATCACAATCAAGGTATGTCAAAACTACTGAGCATGATAATGGCATTTCTTCTAGGTTGGGAATGGTTCAAACTTCAGATTCCAAGGTAGCATAACATAGAGCTGAAATATTGCACTTGTAATTAAGTTGTATGAAGTAGGAAAATGGACGTAAGATATGATAGAAGGATGTCATTGAAAGTAGGAGATTGGTTGGATGGATGTTTCTCAATCCTTTGAGGATATATGCATGTCATTTTCTCATTTTTCTTCCAAATAATATTTCTCAAGACTTGAAATAAATTCTATACTAATAAGTAATAAGCTATGTGCTTGATATATATATGCTATCCCATACAGTTTCGAGGACATTTAATCTCTAATACTCATTGCCTACCAACATCATTGTAAGTGCCTAGAGGTATGCCTAGATTTGAAATACAATCTTTGCTACGAATTCTATATATTTTTTAAAACATACACAGCAAAAGTCGCTATAGCGACGTACTGGTGTTGATATAGCGACACAGTGACGTCGCTATAGCGACACACCAATGCTTAGTCGCTTCTAATTTTCCACGAACTATTGTCGCTATATTGATGCCTTGACGTTGTTATTTTCGTGCCTATAGCGACGCATTCTATTTCGACAAATGTGCGACGCTATAGCAACAACAAGACGTCGCTCTAGCGACGCATTATGCCTTAGGCGCATGAATTTGCCACAATCATTCGTCGCTATAGCGACTTCAAGACGTTACTCTAGCGATGCATTATGACTTAGGCGCATGAATTTTCCGCAACCTTCCGTCGCTATAGCACCTCCAAGGCATTGCTCTAGCGATACGTAAACATCGCTATAGCGACGCCCATAGGTTTTCAAAGCATAGGCCACAATCACCACGTGTCATCGATGTTCTGTCGCTATACCAACGGAATATTCGAAGTGTGGCTAATGCGACGAAAATTTGGGCTTCTATTTGTCGCTATAGCGACAGAAAAGTGTTGTTATAGCAATGATTTGCCGTGGAAAAAAAGTTCACATGTACTAATGCATTTCTAAGAATACCTTATTATTGTTTTTTTAATTTAATAAATCCAAATTCTAGTAAGGGAACAAAGAGAGATTTTAGCACTGAAGTACTTGAGTGCAAAACAACTCTTAACCTCTCTTTTTGTAGATGAAGCCAAAGATGATCAAAACAATGTAGAAGTAGTATTTTTTCATGGGTGGTATGGTCTTTCTTAAGGCTCATTGCTCTTACAATAAAGAAGTAAATGACAAAAGAAAACATTTATATTTGGACTACTAAAAAACCCTAAATTCCAAGACTATATTACCAAATTACAACAACCAAAATCTGAAAAATTTACTAGATGTATTTCACTATGTCGCCTCAATACCCTTCAAGTTTCATTGTTCGAAATGCCTCAAAAAAAAATTATAACAAAAATGACAAGTTAACTTGTTTTTAAGGAGTTAAGCCAAGGACCATATGCTCTAAAACCAAATGTTATAGAACAAATCTCAAACAGCGTATAATAGAAAGAAAAGTATCTCCATGACTTAAAAATGATATAAGAGTCCATCAATAATAAGCCTTTTAAAGGGGGCAACCTCCTTTAACAATATGTTTAATGCACAAAACAAGATGAGATCCTCATACAAATGAATCTCCTTTATTAAAAATAGGAAATAAAGATATCATGATGTAACCTACCACTAAGTCGACCTAACCATAACTAATATAGTAATAATGAATAAGGGTTAACCTGGGCCTTAACAAAAGAAGTGAAACATACAATTCGCGCCTTTTTGTGATATGAAGAGGCATTTCTTGTTATTAAAGAATCACTAATGTGTAGGTGGGATTGTGAAAAGTGAGTGTAGAAAAGGTGTTTATGAAAGGTTTTGCACTCTTCCTTGCATCACTTGTTAATGGGACCAAAATTGGACTTAGAGGAGCTAATGGGGAGCTAGTTTTGTGAGGGTAAGAGTTAAAGATCACTTCCCAAATAATTGAGGAAAAATTGTCATACTTGGAGAACACTGACAAGAGGGACTCCAAACTAGAAATTGGAGGAAGAATTGAATTTATAAAGGTCGCTAATGTAGAATTCTTGGTCACTATCCTTAAAAAATATGGTAGCATAGGGAGGACTTAAGTGGCAAGAGTCAAGGATAGGGAGGGTCAACACAAGGAAAATGGGAGGGTATGGTTGATTGTAGCTATCCAAGTGACAAAGCGCTAACAAATTTATTGATGCATATCCTAGTTGGCAAAGACATAGTTTACCACACTAGCCCCCACAGCATGAGGGAAACATGCGAAATTGCCAGAGTGAAGGAAGCAAGAGATACCATTCAAGATCATCAGGGCATGAGATTCACCAAGATGCAAAAGATGTTCACCATAGGTTGAGGGGGCCCATGGCATCCTTCAACAACCTATACAAATAAATTGAATATAGTTCGATATTTTGTAAGCATAATGCATCCTCTAGTCTTGATTTGGGGATTGAAGCCCCCTAGATGGATGACCTCCCCAAGCACAAAGTATTATATGATGTCAACATACTAGTCTTGGTATGTATTCCCGTCATGATCTATGTTAAGGGAAAAATATAAGGTTGGAAAAAAGTAACATACCACAAAATAAATAACCCAATACATGAGTGTTACCTTACTAACTTGAATCTACAAAAATCTAACAAACTCATCTGATGTGACCATTGTGACTCTACCTAAAAGGGAATTCCAATAAAGACAAACTATACCTCCCAATTTTTGCAAACCCCCATCTATGGATCTCCTATCTACAAGTTGAGAAGCAATGATATCTCAAATAATTCATGGTAATCTTGACAAGGCTCGCACAAGCCTGGGCTCGACCAAGAAGAGAATATCTAAAGGTTTGAATGCATCGTAAACTACATTACGGGAAGATAAGCATGCCTTGTTGCAATTCCAACACTAAATTGTGATACCCAAAAACTCCCTGCTTCCCCCTCCTAGCTTGCCATTTTTTAGAATCTAGGATGAGTCCACCCTAGATAAAGTGAATCATAGATGATTTCACATTTCCGTTGTGTCAAGTTGTTGCCACGTTCCCTTGATTGTTTATGATTTGTGACTTAAGATTGCGTGAGATCTTCGCCTAGGAAGATATTGCAAGAGAGAAAATATTATTTTTTCCCAAAGGGCATGTTGATGGTCCCCTATATCCAAGATCTTACAACGAGAAAAGAGGTTTTTTGCCTGAATGGTACATGAAAGGTCCCCTAATTATTAAAATTAAAAAAACAATGTAACTTGACCCTCGAGGAAAAGAGAAGAGACAGTTTTTGGTCAGAGGGCACGTTAATGGTCCTCTAATTATCTAAGACTATAAGGGAGAAAATACATTTTTTGTCCGAATGGTACACAAAATGTCCCCCATTTATTAAAATTAAAAAAGGGCAGAACTTGACCCAAACCAAGCCTCTTTGGGTTGATGCCAAGGAGGTATAATGTCTCATGAAGGAAGTATCAATCTACATTGGATTCAGATGCAATGTGGATAAAGAAGACCCCTCACTTTCAAATTCAATGCTCTAGCTCTTATCATGCACTCTAATTAAGTTTGTTTTGCACAACCTCATTGACTACAATAATTGGGGAGTGTTTGTCACTCCCTCAAGTTGCCTATGCTCAAGATTTGATTTGAATCACTACGTAATTCGTCCATAATTGATTGTCTATAAGAAAACAATACAAAGCAACAAGTGTGACTTCATAATATTTATTTTCCAAAATAGATCTAGAAACCAAAGACCAAGTCAACATATATTTCTACCTTCACATACAACAGGCCATTACTCATCCTTTAAATTACATATGCATAGACCTAATCAATATATTTCATTACATCAAAATTTAAGATTGATGAGATAAGGTGTAATTGTATTGCATGATGGTAATGATGACGATGATGATGATTATCCATTAAAGACCAGCTCGGGTTTTTACTAAATCTTATGAAAATAAATATGGAAATTGATTAATATGTTTCGACATACTGCTTCTATGATAAAAATAGATTGAAGAGAAGGTTAATGAGCTCTTTGACGTTCACAAGCTACAACATTACGGAGATCCATAATGCTTTAATGACTTAAAAATGAGATCAAGTGTGCATATAAGTAGGGTAGCCTAGAAGAAAGTGTTTCTTACCCTGCACCTTAGTATCACAAAACATATATACTTCTAATAATATTTTAGGTCTAGTCCAACACCCAAGCTCACTATGAAACTTAAAAGCTCATTTCCTTTGGCAACAAGTTCACCATGAATCTTACAAAAGTTCATTTCTTTTGGCAATATTAATTTCCCTTTATATGTTTCCTTATGTAACAGTATATGTATAAAATGATATCAGTATTTTCTTTTACCAAAAAAAAAAACATGCTTCAAGTAGCCCTGAGTGATAGCTCAGTTGGTTGGAGATTTTGAGTCCAAGACTATATTAGTCGAGGTCAAAAGTTCAATTCTCTGAATCCTTAGGGGTTAGGCTTCCGAACCTAAAGCCAATGATCATGGACATAAACAAGTCCTCTATCTTTCGAAAGTATGACTTACAAAGGAAAAAACCATGCTTCATGAGATTTATCCTCCTATCTAATAACAAGTTTAAAACACTTCATATGATTTATCCTCCTATTTACTAACAAATTTAAAACACTTCCTCACACTTCCTATTAGAGATGTTAAAAAAATCCAACCATAAATTAGTGATAACTTTTGTATCTCCTCCTATCTACTAACAAATTTAAAACACTTCCTATTAGAGATGTTAAAAAGTTCCAACCCTAATTTAGTGATACCTTTTGTAGTAAGTATTTAAGAAAATATATGAAAATTAAAAAGCAAGTCGGCAACCTTCAAGGAGAATTATTAATCAAGTTACATGTGCACGGACTTCCTATTAAAGATGTTCGAACTTCCTATTAAAGATGTTCAAGAATTCCAACCATAAATCAGTCGTAACTTCAGAAAACATATTTTCCAAAATCGATCTGGAAATTAAAAAGCAAGTAGACACGTACCTCTCCTTTCATCACCTGTCAGGTGTGTTGTTATTACTCATCCTTTAAATTACATATGAATGGGGGGTGTATTTACATCAAATGATATCGCTGTTTTCTCTTACACGGATATATAAAGTGTCATCCACAACCACGATTCAAATAATTTCTCGTATTATTTAACAAAAATTTAAAAACACTTCCTGTTAAAATGTTAAAAACTAGATGAAGGCAGATTTTGTGTTGCCTGAAGCATTTTGCATATAATTACAAAATAGAGCTTATACCTTTACTGGTTAGATGCATGACTTAGTAGCCCAATGTGCAGCCTTAAAAATATTAACTGTGAGATGGGAAAGTGGAAAGAGAGAAGAAAATTACCTTAACCTATCACTCTTCGGAGAACCTTAACCGGTCCAAATTTGATGGCAACTCCTATTGTTTAACATTTTATCTTTCATTGATCAGCCTGACTTCACCTTCATAAATTCAAGCACACTGACAAGGTGGTTCATACTGTTGATAAAAGAGAAGAATGTTACCCGAACAGGATTGTTAAAATACAAGTACAATAGTATACTTGATTCTACAATAGATAATCCGAATAATGCCATTCAAAAGATCCTAATGTCATTACAATTCGTCCGGTTTCATGGACAAAGTATAATAATCTGCAAAATAATTTCCAACTTCAAAAGGGAAAACGCACTTTGATACAATAAACTAGAATAATGGTTGATGTGAAACCCAAATACACAATGATACTATATTTACTGACACAAGTAATCTCGAGATACAACACCTTCTTGAACAGAGGCCTAACAGAGGCCTGGTTTCAACTCGCATCTCAAAGTGAGTCACTTCACTGGATTATATAGCTACAGACTTTAATAATACAAGACTGGATTATATAGCTACAGATTTTAATAATACAAGACTGGGTGCTGCAGTCCAAACAAAACCGGAAACAATATATAACTTGTGAAAAGAAGGCCTACAGAATTTACAACATCGCCAAATAAAAGAATTTGATAAAACCTGCCTACTTTCTAGTATGATCTACCAATTGCCTTACTTTTGGTTGGGCGAGGTTAGGGAAATAGCTGCACGAATCAATTACTTTGTTTCAGGGCCAGACTTTGTTGTAGTGAAAATGAAGACTTCAAAATGTTATGAAGATATAGTGACCTGAATTTCTGCCCGTATACTACTGAAAATGTTTGACAGCATTCTGGTTTGTAATCCTCTGAAACAAAATACCACGGAACTCCCCCTTTGGCAAGTGTTGGTCAATTTTCAATCCTCATTGTACAAAAGAATAAACATGGTCACAAAAACTGCTCTCCGCTTCCTTCGACATTATTCCCAATTTACAAAAGCAACATTTGCACCTTTGTTTGCAAATTGAAGGGTATGTGCCATGTTATCTTCCAACGAGGGGAAACTTATTGCTCCACTCGTGAATGTCCAAAATAAATATACTATCGAATTTGAGTTCTACCCAAAGACCAAACTCCACTCTCACGAATAGTACTCTGATATACACAAAGAAACGGTCTTAATTTAGTGCCAGAAAATAGTGCACACATAGGAAAACAAGATGACCAATCAAAAGCTCCTAAAATAACATCATGACAATCAACATAGACTTGTCCCTTTACCATAGCAAATCCCAGTGAAGGTAACCAGAATCTACCTGTGATTTAGGAGGTGGAAATACATTCCAAAAACGCAGAGTTTCGTCCCCTGCACCTGTGACAATGGTCTAAAACCATAGGCCCAAAACTTGGTATATAAGTTGCAAATCAATGTTTATTAGTGCACTTTATTGCTTTCACAATGATACTGAAGTGCTGAACCCAGCATGCCAATTGCTATTATGGAAAAGAAGGGGATAAATACCAGAGTTTTATTTTTACCTGTCCATCGGGTGAGATTGCAAGATAAAGGACCCTAAGGGTGTGGCCCGTTAGAGTTGCAAGCTGAACCCACACAAAGATGTCAAACAATGAGCAAAATGTTTCATTGTGTTATAGTAAAGTTGAAACAAGAAGTTTGAATCAACAACTGAAATACTTCCCATTATCATAGATATGCAAGCTGAAGGTCTAGACAAAGTATATAGAATTAAAATCGAGTGAAATATCACACGGAGTGCATGATTTGGAGAGCCACACAAATCATGGACTACGCACATTTGAAGATTCACTACAGTATCCAAATCAAAGAAATAATTTATAGTTGCAAGCTGGAATTTAAGGAAAAACATATTAAAAAAAAAGGGTATGGCCCGTTAGAGTTGCAAGCTGAACCCACACAAAGATGTCAAACAATGAGCAAAATGTTTCATTGTGTTATATTAAAGTTGAAAACAACAAGTTTGAAGGTTCACTACGATGTTTAAATCAACAACTGAAATACTTCCCACTATCATAGATATACAAGCTGAAGGTCTCAGTGCATGATTTGGAGAGACACAAATCATGGACTACGCACATTTGAAGATTCACTACACTATTCAAATCAAAGAAATAATTTATAGTTGCAAGCTGGAATTTAAGGAAAAACATATTAAAAAAGAGGTGGATTTTTACAGAGTCTACCGTATCAAAACATAAGATTGTTGATTTCAAAAGTTTGGAGAGTGAAAAATTTTTAAACCAAGCTAATAAAAATCAACCAACCTTTGACATGGTTGGATATCGCCAAACTATTATTTGGTTCTGAGAATAGCCATGAGTGCTAACAAGTTCGTTGACATTCTTTGACCAAATAAGATTACAAACCTGCAAACCCGAAGCAAGTGTCACATGTTATAGCACAGAGACCCACTATGAAATCCTGTTATATTATCAAAGGAATCAGGGGTATACCTGACTGCCAGTGTCCATACTATTCAAGTGAAAGCCCGTTGCTGTGTTCCAGAAGCGAATGCACCTATCTGCTGTCCCACCTCCGGAAGCAAGGAGGCCATGTTGATGAGGGGACCAAGCAATGGCCTTAACAGCAGCAGTGTGATCGCTGAATCTTACCACAGGTTGAGTTGAATGCTGGTTCCATACCAAAAGCTGTAACAAAGAACCATAATTTATAACTAAATCTTTTGGAGGTAACGAACGAATTCATCACATGAATCATGTATCACAAAGGTATTTTACCTGATTATCATTTCCACCTGATGCAAGTTCCCGGTTATCATATGACCACTTCAAGCCACAGACCTGTGACCAAAATTAACAGTGACTACGTTTTAGTTTGCATTTCGTTATAACATGTAAAATGTGAACAATATGTAAATGCCAAGATGAATATCAAAAAGGGAGAAATTCGACAGGAAATTAATTCCAAGCAAACAATCTGCAAATTACTTGGCTTAAAATGTCGTTCTTACCTCTGATTTGTGCCCAACAAGTTTGCTAACAGAGTCTTCTTCAACACGGATATCACGTTGAAGAATGTTTCGATCCCTGCTTCCAGAAGATAATATGTGTGAACTCCAAGCTAGTGCCCCTACTCTCATGCGGTGACCCTCCATAGTCCGAACTTTTTTACATCTAGTTGCATCCCAAATCTGTAAGATAGCATTATAGATGAAGTCATCAACCATTGTTTCCTCCAGAACTGAGACAAACCTTCTAATCATTCCAGAGGGTTGATAATGGTAATGGTAATGTAGGCAACAGAATTACTTGGAAGGAGAATACCTCAGGTGAAACAAAAACATTAGTTTAATTAAAAGGTGAACTGGATTTAGCAAGATACCAAATTCTTTAGCTTTTCTTAAGAGTATCAGACACTCTGATTAAGTTCATATCACTGTTCTAAGTCACCTGACACGGGGACACGGGACACGAAGGACACGAAAATACGAGAGTCCAACACGGACACGGTGACCCCCGGAATCAGGACACGTAGGATACGTTTTATATACATATATATATATTTTTTTAAATATATATTAAAATTTAAAAATATAGACATATAGATCCAAAAATATTTAGAAACTAGAACATTTACAAATATTCAATAGAAATTAGAATAAAAACACATTAATGATTAGTAATTACACATTTGTCATTCACAAGTCACGATTCACAACACATTTGTCATTCACAAATCACAACGAGACACATAGATGCATGTCAGAACCATATTTCTCATTAAGTCATCAAAATCAAAATGTATACAATGTACATATATGTCGGAATGCCACTATTGGCAAATGCCAAATAGACTAAAGTCTAATAGTAAATACAAAAAGAGGTGGATCAAGATGGGAGAATCCCATATGTCAGTAGTCCTCCTCCATGCCTGAATCAACATCAACATACTCATCACTGCCCCTGCCCCTGCCCTGATCCTCATCCTCCTCCCCCTCCTCCTCCTCTCTGCCCATCTGATGACCTGCATCTCCTGCTGTGCAGGATGACCCCTCCATACGATCACTATCATCAAAAGTGACCGGCTCTAGCACTGGATCATTAAGATCCATGTTGGCTAATGCCAAGTCAATACTGCTATCCAAACCCATATCATCAGGAAAGACATCCCACATCTTTGTCTTTAAGATCCATGTTGGCTAATGCCAAGTCAATACTGCTATCCAAACCCATATCATCAGGAAAGACATCCCACAT
>LPNX011092229.1:91846-205665 GCA_001517045.1 Pseudotsuga menziesii | reverse complement strand
TGAACTCATGGTTGCAAAAATTGCATCTCCAAGACACATTGCCTCCCCCACCAAGCTTTGCCCCGGGCCCATCTTTCCTTGTCACATACTTCCACAAAGAATTTTTTTTTTCTTGGGCTTGTTGTCTTGCTAAAACAGGGTTATATGGAGCATGAGCTCCACTAGCAGCCGATGGAGCACTTGACGGAGGAGGAGAACCAGTTGTGCTTGGTGGAATAGGAGGGGAGGCCCTAGCTGGTGCATTTCTCCCTTTCCTTTGACCCCTACCTCCTGCCCTAGCTGATTGAGACATTCCTTTTCTTGTGTGATGGTAGAGCTTGCAATGCTCTCCACAAATCCACCGGAATGCACTTGGAACTGCTTGGAAACAATGGATAGCCTTCAAATCTCCTTCAAAACTCCTTCACCTGCACATAAAACTCACTCTCAATCAATTGCTTCCTTTCAAATGACAAAATAAAAGACAAAAAATTGATTTTAAGCAAACCCAGCTGTCTTTTTCCGCCGGTCACGTGTCCTGTTTTCGGGATTCATGTCCGGTTTTCGAGACACGCGTAATTTTCGTGTCCGATTCGATGGATTTTCGTGTCCAGTTTTAGGATCCAACTAGAAGTCGAATCGGGCTCGTGTCAAACTCGAATCGTGTCTGATTCGATCCCCACGGGACACGGGGGGGCTAGAGGACGAATCCGATTTCTTAGCTGTTGACATTCAATATTTGACAGGTTACAAACATGCTACAGCAACCTAAATGGCTATCCATCTTTGATATGATGTCCATATTCCCAACTCTTAGATCTGTCATCAAAATTATACAACTATGGATTTGCATGAGATTTTTACTGTCAAAACATTTTGAGGAAATTCGGGGTCTAAAATGGGCCTCCTAAAAAATAATAAAATAATATTTATTAATTTTGGAGGAAGAAAGAAAAAAACTATTTTTTTTTCATATTTTCAACATATCTCCCTATGTTTTTACTCAAATTTTGAGCAGGAGTACTCTTTGGATGCGGAAGTACCCACACTGCATACTTTCGACAGACCCCGTTGCCCCAAAAACAAAAAATACCTGTAAAAACGTGATGATGATGTCATCATCACGTTTTTCCAAGTATTTCTTATTTTTGGGGCATAGGCGCTCATCAAAAGTATGCAGTGTAGGCACTCGTTTCCGCATCCAACGAGTGCTCCCGCTCAAAATTTGAGTAAAAACACTAGGAGATATGTTGAAAATACGAACAAAAAAAATAGTTTCTATTTATGACAATTATGTCAAGTCAACCATTATGGTTGACTCATTTATTGAAATTCTATTGGTTATTGAATTCCAACTCATCAAGAAATTATGGTTGGCTCGTTTTCTTATATGATGGTTTGTTTTCTTATAAGGCACATTTTAGACCCCAAATTTCCTCTAATGGTGGTTCCATCTATAACCTTATTCTTGTATTCAAAAGCATACTATTGCTATTTCTTGAGGAAACAAAGGCATAAATGAATTAATACTAGTCAAATGCGTAAAATATCTTGCAAATTTAAGAAAACATTTTTCACAACAAAAGAAATGTTGTCATTGCTTTTTTATTCTTCATAATAAATTTCTTCATCCATTCATCTGTTTTCTATATTTTCATCAATATTGCAGAAGTTTCACCTCAATTCCTCAATATTTAGGCGTTCCACCCAGGGAGTGCTGCAAACACATCACTTGGAGGAAGGTTGGTGGGAGGTAACCTAAGGGAAACCAAAAACATTAACTTCATTGACAAGTGAATTGAATTTAAATAATATCAAATACCTCAGCTTTTCTTAAAAGTTAGAAGTATCAAAGGCTCTGGTTTAGTTCATATCACTGTTGACATTCACCATTTGACAAGTTATAAACATGCTGCGGTGTTAATCCTCAATATTTAGGCATTCCTTCCAGGAAGTGATTCCAAGTGTAGGGGTTGGATACCCTCAAGGAAAGAAAAAACGTTATCTTAATTGACAAGTGAATTGGAAGGACATCAAATTTTTCGACCTTTCTTAGAACTTAGACGTATCAAACACTCTGATTTAGTTCATATCACTATTAAGATTCAATGTTTGACAAGTTATAAACATGTTTGCAGTATTACTGGTTAATGTGTTAATTTTTTTGAGCAGCATCGAGAGCCATTCTCTTAGGAGAATGGGGACCACGGTGTGGACTCAACCTATAGTTGAGTGACCATTCTATTGAATGATGATATCTGGTCCTTGACCATGATATGGACCCAGCTCTGCACTGGGGGGACTCACCCTTGTGTTGAGTGACCATTCTGTTGAATGGTGACATCTGGTCCGGGACCACGATGTGGACCAGTCTAGTATTGGTAGACTCATCCTAGTTCTGAGTAGCCATTCATTTGAATGGAGGCACCTGGTCAGTTACCAAGACTCAAACTGGGGCTGAGGGCCATTCTCCTGGAGAATGGAGCCGCTTGGTCTGTTACCAAGTATTTGAGTGTCAAATTATGCAGCCTATAGCTGAGGAAGCTAGCCTGTTACCAGGAATGCACTATAAGCCCTAGACCGGGTCTAGGCATGTGTGACACTCTGACCCTTGATCCTCTGTGATCTTCTCCAAGGCTTAGCTACCCTTGGTTAAGATACCTTATCACCCTATCTTGGTGTCACACAGAGTGTGAGATAAAAGCATTAGTAATTCTCTCTGTTTATGATGATGTACTTTGAGTGGTGGTGAAAGACCACGTTGACCACATGTGATGACCATAGGGGCACTTAAAGAAGGCTAAAGCAAAAGTCAAAAATACATGAAGACCCTTAGTACCACTAAGGTGTAAAAGTGAAAATGCAAAAAGACCTTTAGTACCACTAAAGGCAAAAGTCAAAATTAGAAAAGAATAAAATATTATTATTTTGATCTTTCTAATTGTGGTCCACTTACAAGTGACTCAAAGGATATAAAAGAAGATAAATCCATTTCAGTATCAAACACACTTGCTCTCACGGGTACAGCTGCTCCATCAGAAGATCTCACAAGTTTTGAAGAAGAAGGCTTTTATGATTATGCCCTAGCATGGATGAGTCTAGCTAGGGCATCATCATCCATTTGAAGAAGAACCCTAAGCTAGGATTTCTACATCAAGTTTGCAGTAGTTGGTTTTTATTTTTTCTTCATCTCACAGGCAGCCCCAAGTCTTTGTTTGGGCAACTATCCATTACCGGGCAGCCTCAGATTTTCACCAGGCAGCCTCAAATCTTCACGGGCAGCCCTCTATCTTTACGGGTTGCCCTCTTCTCATCCACTAGGCAGGCCACGTTAGGGCTTTGCCCTATCGGCACCCTTGGGCAGCCTTTAGCAGGCACACCTAGGAGGGATTTGGCCTACAGCCAACCCTCGAGTAGCCACTAGGCAGACTCGTAAGGGCTGTTGTGGCCCTACAGAACCTCCGGGCAGCCTGTGGGCATACCCGTGAGGGTTCTGTAGCAGCCCACAAGGCTATCGGGTCTGCACAAGCCCCCAGGTAGACTACGGGCCAGCCCTAAAGGGCTCGGCCTGGGCAAATTGCCCTCCGGGCAGCAGCAAGGCAGTCAAGCAAGAAGCAGTAGACAAGAAGCGTACGGTCGAGCAGCTAACAGGCACGGTCGGGCAACACAAGGAAATTCGGGCAAGCAGAGCAATATGGAACAGGTACAGCAAATCTGGGCATCCACTCGGTCAGTTCCAAGCAGCCTACAAATTGTTGGGTAAGAGAGAGAAATTAGGGCAGCAAGCCCTAATTGGTGAAAAAAGCCCTACTTGGGCATTTTTCTGTGAAATTGGAAATTTGATCTTCTGTAATTGTGGTTTAACCCTGTTGGGATTTGTGAAACTTTTTGAAGAATTTCAGTCATCTCATTTACGAGATGAATTACTAATGCTTTTGGGGTTTTTGTCCTTTAAAGGTTTCCCCAGTGAAAAATCTTGTGTTGATGTGATTGATGTTGTTTACTGCACTTATCATTTGTTTAAAGTTAGTCTGCAAAAAATTTTAAGTATTCATGCTAATGCTAAAATTCAACATGGTATAAGAGCTTAGCATGTGAAGACACAGTAAAGGGACATAGTTGTTGTCTTCCTAGACCTTGGGATAAGTTTTGCAGACTTAACATTTGACAAAGTGGTAGAGATGGCCGTCAATATCTTCAGACCGGACGAGAAGCTACAAGATTCAGCTAACTACAACTCCTGGAAGGCTAGGTTAACAGCCATTCTAGAAGAAAATGACTTGGATGAAATTGTGTTTACTGCCAGTGAAGAGCCAACATCTAATGCTGGCAGACTTGCTTACAAAAAGAAGTAGGATAAGGCTAGAAGAATCATTTATGATTCTGTCAAAGAAACCGTGATGCCCAACATCACTGCATTGAAGATTGCCAAAGAATGCTTTGACCCCTTGGCCAACTTGTATGAAAAGAAGGCTCCCAGCCAGAAAAGAATCTTGAAGAAAAGACTACGAACCTTGAAGCTAACCAAGGATGAAGGGGTTGGTTCTTTCTTCACGAAGATTGCACAGGTAAGAGATCAACTCATTGCTATTGGTATTACTGTTGATGATGATGACCTTGTGCAAACTATGGTTGATGGTCTCCCAAGCTCTTGGGAAACCTTCATGGCATCTGTCAATGGACGAGAGAATCAGCCAACTTTCGAAAGACTATGGCATGATTGCATAGAAGAAGAGGGAAGGACCTCAGGCAAGGTAATCAAGGAAGGCAACCTTGCACTTGTAGCCAAGACAAAGAAGTTCAAGAAGCCCTTCCCTCAGCAAAAGAAGGTAAAGAAACCTCAAGGTAAGTTCTCTGACATGTCAAAAGTGGAATGCTACAATTGCCACAAGTTTGGACATTTTGCCAAGGATTGCAAGCAAGCCAAGAAGAAACCCAAGTGAAGGTTTCAAGCCTTTGTTGCAGAAGCAGATGAAGAAGAAGAAGAAGAAAACCAAGGCTAACAAAGAAGACGCTAGAAGAGAATACTACCTGATTTCTGTTCTCACTGGTTCTTTCACAATTTGTGCCACCTCCTGGTTGGTGGATAGTGGTGCCTCCAGGCACATGATAGGTTACCGTGGAGCTCTCACCAGTTACAGAAAGAAGAAGTTCACCACTCAAGTAGAACTTGGAGATGATTCCACTTACAAGATTGAAGGAGTTGGTTCAACTTCACTTCAACTTGACTCAGGTACGGTTCTTCATATTGATGATGTCTTGTATGTTCCTAGTTTAAAGAAGAATCTTCTATCTGTTGTTGGCTTAGAGGACAAGGGCTACAGAGTCCTCTTCATGGACAAGAAAGTCTTTCTATGGGCAAAGGACGAAGATCTAAGCTCAGCAGTACAGATTGGAGTTCAAGAGGGAGACCTTTACAAGGCTTCCCCGAAGGATCCACTCATGCTTTGGTACACCATACAGTTGATCCATGTGAACTATGGCATAGAAGGTTTGGAGTTTGGACACCTCCACTACACGGCTCTTCTAGGATTGCAAAAGATGGTCACAGGTATGCCATGGCATATATCTCCAAAACATGATGGAATTTGCAAAGGATGTGCTCTAGGTAAGAACACTAAGAAATCCTTTTCCAGAAGCAAGAGTAGATCCAAAGGCATTTTGGATTTGATTCATTCTGACATTTGTGGGCCTATGTCTTCACCCTCTTTAAGTGGGTGTTTATATTATGTCTTGTTCATTGATGATCACTCTCGGAAGTCATGGATTTACTTTCTCAAGGCCAAGAGTGAAACTTTTGACAAGTTCAAAGAGTTTAAGGCACTGATTGAAAATCAGACTGGTAGACACATTCATATCATGAGATAAGATAACGGAGGTTGGTATGAATCTAATGAGTTTGATGATTTTTGCCGAGAAGCAGGAATCAAGAAAGCGCTGACAATACCATACAACCCTCAGCGGAATGGGGTTGCAGAAAGGAAGAATAGAACGATCTGTGAAGCTGCTAAAGTCATGCTTGTCGATCTAGATCTTCCTTCATCTTTGTGGGCTGAAGCTGCAGGTGTTGCAGTATACATCCAAAACAGAAGCCTTCATGCTATCTTGGGGAAAAAGACTCCAAAAGAAGTCTTCACTAAGAAGAAACCTGCAGTTGACCACATGAGGATATTTGGCACTCCGGTATACATTCATGTGCCAAAGTTAAAGAGGGCCAAGCTAGAACCCTCCGGTAAGAAAGGTATATTTGTCGTGTACAGTGATTGCTCAAAGGTTTATCAAGTCTATGTACCCGGACAAAGGTACATTGAGGTCAACAGAGAAGTGATCTTCCATGAGGAAACTGTGTTTCATAAAACACTAGAGCTTTCAACGAAAGATGAAGCTCCTCCACTTGAGTTTCCAGATTCAGAAATTCAGAGGGAGGAAGAGGAATTTGAAGATCAAATTCCAGACGTACCTGAGGACACTGAAAGTCCACCAGAAGAACTGCTTGAAGTTCCTCCTTCCAAAAGGAGACCTGCTTGGTACCGAGAGACGGTGCAAGAAGGCGAGAAGCATAAAGCTCCTCCCGGGACTTTCAGAGAACGCATAAGACCACAGAAGTACTCAGGTCTTATGAGCCAGCTTATCAGTGCAGAACCTTCTTCATATGAAGAAGCAGGAAATAAACAGATATGGGTTGATGCCATGATTGAAGAGTACAGTTCAATCATGAAGAATGATGTATGGTAAGTTGTTCCCAGACCAACATGAAAGTCAGTAGAGACATCTAGATGGCTTTATAAAATCAAGCATGCTGCTAATGGTAGTGTGGAGAAGTATAAAGCCAGATTCGTAGCTCGTGGCTTCACTTAGAAAGAAGGAATTGACTATGATGAGACATTTGCTCATGTTGCCAGGTATACTACCATTAGAACCATCATTTCACTTGCTGCAGTATTCGGATGGAAGTTACATCAGATGGATGTAAAGACATCCTTCCTCAATGGCAAGATAGAGGAGGAAGTCTATATTGAACAACATGAAAGCTTTGTGACTCATGGGAAGAAAACTCATGTTTGTAAACTGAAGAAAGCCTTGTATGGACTGAAACAGGCTCCGAGAGTCTGGTATGCGAGGATGGATGGATTTCTCCATTGGTTGGGGTTTTCCAAAAGTACAGCTTATTCTAACTTGTACTTTAAGGTTGTTCATAATCATGTCTTGGTACTTGTTCTATATGTAGATGACTTGTTTCTTACAAGTGATGAACAGTTGATAGAACAGTGTAAGAGGGAGCTTACCTCTGAATTCGAGATGAAAGATCTCGGATTGATGCATTACTTCCTTGAGTTAGAGGTCTGGCAAAAGCCAGGTGAGATCTTCCTGACACAAAGAAAGTATGCAATGGATATCTTGTAGAGATTTGGGATGCAGGACTGCAAGTCCATGAGCGTATCCATGACTACCAGCTTGACAAAGTTGTGGAACTCAGCCACCAGTTCATAGAGTGTGGACTCTACTCTGTACGGACAACTTATTGGATCCCTGATGTATCTCGTGCATACGAGACCAGACATCTATTACACAGTGAATGCACTGAGTTAGTTCATGTCCAATCCGAAGCACATAGACTTGGTAGCTGCCAAACATGTACTCAGATATGTGCGAGGTACTATCACTTATGGGCTCGGGTATACTTCCAGCAGTGGAGTATTGTTATCTAAATATGCAGATTCAGATTGGGCTACCAGTGCACTAGACCGAAAAAGTACCTCTGATTAGTGCTTCAGTATGGGATCGGCAATGATCTCTTGGTCCAGCAGGAAGCAGGGTTCCATAGCTCAGAGTACAGCTGAGGCAGAGTATATTACTGCAAGTGATGCCTACAAAGAAGTAATTTGGCTCAAAAAACTGATATCGGATCCTGTTTGGAGGAAAGCTTGACTCAACAATCATGCATTGTGATAATCAGAGTTGCATAAAGCTTTCAGAGAACACAGTGTTTCATGATAGATCGAAACACATTGAAATGAGGTATCATTTCATCAAAGACCTCTGAAGTTGCAGTACATTCGTATAGATGAACAGATTGCAGATATATTGACAAATGCCTCTGACAACATCAAAGTTCGTCTACTTTTGCGACAAGCTTGGCATGGCAGAGAATCCCTCTCTCGCTGAGAGGGAGTGTTGATTTTTCTGAGCAGCATTGAGAGCCATTCTCTTAGGAGAATGGAGACACCTGGTCCACCACGGTGTGGACTCAAACTATAGTTGAGTGATCATTCTGTTGAATGATGATATCTGGTCCTTGACCATGATATGGACCCAGCTCTGCACTGGGGGGACTCAACCTTGTGTTGAGTGACCATTCTGTTGAATGGTGACATCTGGTCCAGGACCACGATGTGGACCAATCTAGTATTGGTAGACTCAGCCTAATTCTGAGTAGCCATTCTTTCGAATGGAGGCACCTGGTCAATTACCAGGACTCAGCCCGAGGCTGAGAGCCATTCTTTTGGAGAATGGAGGCGCTTGGTCTGTTACCAAGTATATTTGACCTAGTGTCAAATTATGCAGCCTATGGCTGAGGCACCTGATCTGTTACCAGGAAGGCACTATAAGCCCTAGACCAAATCTAGGCATGTGTGACACTCTGACCCTTGATCAGTGGGCTCTGTGGTCTTCTCCAAGGCTTAGCTACCCTTGGTTAAGACACCTTAGCACCTTATCTTAGTGTCACACAGAATGTGAGATAAAAGCATTAGTAAGTCTCTTTGTTTATGATGATGTACTTTGAGTGGTGGTGAAAGACCACGTTGACCACATGTGATGACCACAGGGGCACTTCAAGAAGGCTAAAGCAAAAGTAAAAAATACATGAAGACCCTCAGTACCACTAAGGTATAAAAGTGAAAGTGCAAAAAGACCTTTAGTACCACTAAAGGCAAAAGTCAAAATTAGAAAAGAATAAAATATTATTATTTTGATCTTTCTAATTTTGGTCCAGTTACAAGTGACTCAAAGGATATAAAAGAAGATAAATCCATTTCATTATTACACACACTTGCTCTCACAAGTACAGCTGCTCCATCAGAAGATCTCACAGGTTTTGAAGAAGAAGGCTTTTATGATTATGCCCTAGCATGGATGAGTCTAGTTAGGGCATCATCATCCATTTGAAGAAGAACCCTAAGCTAGGGTTTCTACATCAAGTTTGCAGCAGTTGGTTTTTATTTTTTCTTCATCTCACGGGCAGCCCCAAGTCTTTGTTTGGGCAGCTATCCATTACCGGGCAGTCGCAAATCTTCACTGGGCAGCCTTAGATCTTCACAAGCAGCCTCTGATCTTCACGGGTAGCCCTCTATCTTTACGGGTTGCCCTCTTCTCATCCACCAGGCAAGCCACGTTAGGGCTTTGCCCTATCGGCACCCTCGGGTAGCCTTTAACAGGCACACCCGAGAGGGATCTGGCCTACAGCCAACCCTCGGGTAGCCACTAGGCAGACCCGTAAGGGCTGTCGTGGCCCTACAGAATCTCCGGGCAGCCCGTGGGCATACCAGTGAGGGTTCTGTAGAATCCCACAAGGTTGTCGGGTCTGCACAGACCCCCGGGAAGCCTACGGGCCAGCACTAAAGGCCTCAACCTGGGCAGCCTGCTCTCCAAGCAGCAGCAAGGCTGCAAAACAAGGTAATCGGGCAAGAAGCAGCTGACAGGTACGATCGGGCAGGCAGGGCAGTACGGTGCAGCAGCAAGGCTGCAAAACAAGGCAATCGGGCAAGAAGCAGCTGACAGGTACGATCAGGCAGGCAGGGCAGTACGAAACAGGTACGGGCAGGTATAGCAGATCTGTGCAGCCACTCAGTCAATTCCGAGTAGATTGCAAATTGTTGGGCAGGAGAGAGAAATTAGGGCAGCAAGCCCTAATTGGTGAAAAAAGCCCTACTTGGGCATTTTTCTGTGAAATTGGAAATTTGATCTTCTGTAATTGTGGTTTAACCATGTTGGGGTTTGTGGAACTTTTTGAAGAATTTCAGTCATCTCGTTTACGAGATGAATCACTAATGCTTTTGGGGTTTTTTTTCTTTAAAGGTTTCCCCAATGAAAAATATTGTGTTGATGTGATTGATGTTGTTTACTACACTTATCATTTGTTTAAAGTTCGTCTGCAAAAAAATTTAATTATTCAAGCTAATGCTAAAATTTAACATAATCCTCATATGCCATATGCCACAAAGTTACAAACATCTCTGTTTATATGAATATCTAACAGATTTATGTATTGGACACATCACGCTTTATTTCTAAAAGATTTGCATGTTGTACCACCATCTGTTTTTGTTTCTTATAAATTTGCTGATTATTTGCATCAGTGTGGAAAAACTTGCCAAGAAATTGGTGATTTTCCGACTTTTCTGCCTGCCCATTTATCCCCCCTCCCTTCTTGCGAATTTGTTGCCAATAACGCTATTTTCTCAAGTCACTCCAATTTTCCGATTTCTTGATTGTCACCGAGTTATTCCGGGGTCCAATCTTTCCCACAATGATTTGCATATTCCTTTGAATTTAGGTAACACTTTCACTGGATTTAGTGAGTTGAGCAATTTCATTTAGATTTCTTTTATTATTCATGTTTCTATACTAATATGGACAGAGTTACCTTTGGGTTTTGTCTATTGTCCATTTAATGTTCTGCATAAGCATGTATACAAAGTAGAACAGTGCCAAATTTGCCAATGACAAGCTTTGATCATCAATGGTCATTAAGATAATCCCTTTCTATGCTTATTTCATAACTCTTGCTTTACAGATGCTTTTCAATCAGGAACATTGCATTTGGCAATTCTTCAATGCAATGAGAAACTAATTCCTTACATTGCCTGCTTTGGGTGGCAACATACACTTCCCCAAGTTTATGTGACAGCGTTTTCTTAAATAACATAGGACAAGTTTAATCACCACAGTAATTCTAATAAGCTTGGAGATTTTAATGGGCTAAAGCTTTATTGAAAATACACGACATAGGTTGCATAGATTTTTTCTATTCGACGAAGAATCTTGAAAAAATAATTTTCTACATGCCTGGGATCTCTCGCCCGCGGCTACATGAGCTGACCTGCACGCCTACCCTAGCAGCAGCCTTTTGCTGCTCGCGATCTTGGATCCATGGGCCCAGAAGGGGGCCCAGAGGCTTCTTCCTCTCACCCTCCTAAACTAGCGGCTTTCAAAAAGTTGTTAGCTAGCTACAGTAAGAGGAAATTGAATGAGTCTCAGCACAAATTTGTGAAAAAGTTGGACTGTATCCCTACGGTTGCCCTCCTAGCTGAAGAAACGTGTAAATCGGCTTTGAATCTAGCAGATCGGGGTCTCATTGGCCAGTTCACAAGTCTGTGGCCCTCCTTTAAAGACAGTCGATGCATGGGTGCAGATAAACTCAAGACCGTTAGTAAAAGAAGGCATCAGAAGCTACTTCGTGGGTAAGGGATTCTTCGTATTCGTTTTCAAAGAAGGAGAAGACAGAAGTCTCATATTCAAGAACGGACCTTACTTCATGGGCCCCCAGGGACTATATATGAATAAATGGACTTCAGACTTTGATCCTAGGCAAGATGTGTCGCCAGCAGTCCCGGTGTGGGTGCGTCGTCCACACTTACCCTTGCACTGTTGGAAACCATAGGCAACACTCTAGGGAAATACATAGATCGCGCGGAGAGAAAGGATCAGTACTCCTGTGCAAGAATAAGTGTTGAGGTTGATCTGGAAATAGGGCTACCAGAAGCAATCAATATAATGGTCTAAGACTGGTCACATATCCAAGAGCTGGATTATGAACAGCTTCCCTTCAAATGCAGGTACTGTCACACTCAGGGTCACTTTGCAAGATATTGCAAGAAAAAGGACGAGGAAGAGGCCGAGAACCCCAAAGAACAATGGATCCAGGCACAGAAAACAGCATCGACAAAGACAAATAGTAGGAAAAAAGGCAAAGAAACAGCGATGGGAGCCGATGGACCAAAGGAAAGGCAGGATCAAGAGAATGGAAACAAAGAACAGCCAAGGGTAGAAGCGGAGGAAAAACCCTTCGAATCACTCAAGGTAGCGGAAGAGGTCACATAAACAGCCATTGAGGAGATTGAGCAACAGCCCCCTCCGCCAGCAACCGAGAAGGAAATGCCAGAAGCAAACCACCCTCGATCTCTAGCAAGGATCTTCTCCTCACCCTCATATGCGGAGGTAGCCAGGAAGAAACCCTTGGAATCCTCAGGGTCATCGAAAAATGAGTCATTTGAGAAGCCTTCAAAAAAAGCTGGGAGGAGATCCCGAAGGGAAGCTCGTGAGGAAGAAGCTGTGAGACAAAAATTGTAGGGCAGCCAAGCTACAATTGAAATGACCATGGGGAGAAACACCAAAACAAGACCTCCCAAGGGAGGTTCATCCCACCCAAACCTCAATAAGTAATGCAGCTGGGTCTCTTGGAATTGTAGAGGACTGGGGAATCCATAGAAAGCCAAAGCAGTAAAAGACCTTCTAAAAATCAAAACCCCCAAGATTCTCATGCTCCAAGAGACCAAGATTGAAGGGGAAACCCTTCTTCAGACCAGCAGCTCAAAGTGGAAGAAAAATGTCGAAAAGGCCATAAGCGCCAGAGGCTCCTCTAGGGACCTGGAAACTCTCTGGTTAGATGAGGAGTTTGCTCTAGAAAGCTCGTTTGAAACCCAGCATTGGAACTACACAAAACTCCGTCATAAATCAAGTAAGCTCACTCTTTCTCTCTTTAACATGTATGTTCCAGTTCTTCATCTAGAAAAGAAAGATTGTTGGCTAACTCTGTCAGACTTTATTGAGATCTACACTCCCCGAAATATAATAATAGCGAGAGATCTAAATCTGATCTTCAATTCAAAGGAAAAGAGGGGTGGAAACAATAGCAAGGATCAAATGCTGCCACTAGTAGAGGACATTATGCAGCAGTGGGATCTTCTAGACATAAAGCCAAAAAGAGGCCTTTTCACCTGGACAAATAACAGAGTTGGGGTGGATCACATAGCTGCCTGTTTGGACCGCTTCCTGGTTCAGAGCTCTTTGTTGGAAAAGAGGGTCATCACCTCCAAAAACCTCCCAAAACTTACTTCAGATCACACACCCATCTCGCTTAAGTTGGAAGAAGAAGAAAACTTGGGCCCCATCCACTTTAGATTCAGCCCTCTTTGGATCGAAAAGGAAGGGTTTAAGGAAAAGGTCATCTCAGCTTGGTCTACATCTGTGACTGGGGTCCCCTCCTTTGTGTGGGAACAGAAATTAAAAGCCACGAAGGCAACTCTGAAGGAATGGGTCAGAAAGCCCACCAATACTCCAATTAGTCATAGAAAGGAGACTTCTCAAACATTGGGAAATCTTCAAATCGAACTCGAAAGCAAGGACATCACTATAGCAGACCTTGAAAGAGAGCAATCTGCCCAAGCTAAGGCCTTCCTCTCTTTTCGGCATGAAGAAGAATTCCTGAGGCTGAAATCCCATAGTTTGTGGCTAAAAGCAGGAGATCGAAACTCTTCTTATTTTCATAGACAGTGCAAAGCAAGATTATCTAAGAACCATATCTCTGAAATCACCTCCTCGGATGGGACTCTCCACAAATGCCATGATCAAATAAAGATAGCAGCCGAAACTCATTTCCATAACCTTTTCAAAGACAATAGAGATGGAAGAGAGGATGACACCACTGACTTTTCTCTCTCACATCCCTTTGTTGGTCAACAGCGATGATAAATCAGCCCTCTCTAAGCCTATTACTGAAGATGAAATCTGCGGCATAGTATGGTCTATGGAACCAGACAAGGCCCCTGGGCCGAATGGATTTTCAATTCATTTCTACAGGTAGTGTTGGGGAATCATTAAGACTAACTTCATGAGAATGGTAAGAGCTTTTCAGCAGAGAGCCAAGGTGGGTGGCAGCACAAACTCCACCTTCCTTGCTCTGATACCCAAGGAGGTGAACCCTAGTTCCTTTGATAGATTCCAACCAATTTCCCTTTGTAACTCATCTTATAAAATTCTATCTAAACCGTTGGCAAACAGAATTAAACTTCTGCTTGGGAAACTCATCTCTTCCAGTCAGGGAGGATTCGTCAAAGGGAGACATATCATTGATAACGTGATTCAAGTTCAAGAAGCCATCCACTCTAGCTATCACAGGAAGAAGCAAGGAATGATAATAAAGCTTGACATGGCAAATGCATTTGATCGGGTAAGTCACTCTTTCATGGTCAAAGTACTTCTTTCATTTGGATTCAGCTCTAAATTTATCAACCTGGCCAAAGCTTGCATAGAAAAACCTTGGATTGCCCCCCTAGTAAATGGCAGACCAACCAGCTACTTCCAAGCCTCGAGGGGAATAAGGAAAGGTTGCCCTCTCTCTCCCTTTTTGTACATTCTGATGGTTGATTCATTGAGCAGAAAGCTTGCTGCAGGAAAGATGTTAGGGACTGTTCCAGGTATAAGAATAACCAACATCATTGAGCCTATCAACCATGCACTGTTCGCTGACGATTCACTACTGCTAGGGGGAGCCTCCATCAAGATAGCTAAGACATTCAGTGGAATTCTACCGGATTTTTGCAGCATCTCCAAAGCTCTTATCAACAAAAGGAAGAGCGTTGTATATGGCTGGAATACAAAGCAAAATGATATCCAGCGAATTGCAAATTTCCTTGGCTTTACTGGCTTTGCAAGCTGGGAGAAAATGAAATACCTCGGTCTTCCTTTAACCCTGGGATCAAACAGAGTTGCGTTGTGGGAGGAAGTCCTGAGTAAACTGAAATAAAAAATCAAAGGTTGGGGTGGTCAATGGCTCACCAAGCCAAGCAAGCTCACACTGGAGAAAGTTGTGCTCTCAACGTTGCTAATTTTCCAAGCATCCTTCCTTCTAGCTCCGAAAATGATAACTAATCAAATCACCAAGCTTATCCGGGAATTTTTATGGCAAGGAGGGAAAGGGAACCATAAGAAATTCCATTTAGTTAAGTGGGATATTGTTAAACGCCTGATGGTTGAAGGAGGCCTCCAGATTCGGGACCCTAGGCAGGCGAATTTGGCTCTTGGAGGCAAAATCCTGTGGAAACTATTTCAAACAACAAACATCCCGTTAGCAGAATACTGAAGATGAAATATCTCAAAGGAGAATCACTGTGTAACCTCCAGCTAAGTCACCGTGTTCGGCGATTTTTCGACTTCAAGTTCGAAAATCGCCAAATTTCCGAGCCTGCCGATTTTATTCCATGATATTTGCCGATCAGAAACGCCAATTCGAACTGCAAGGCGAATTTATTAAAAAAGCGTTGAAAATCGTAACCCTAAAAGGGCCTCTCAACGGCTATTCGCGACATTTTATCGACTATTCAGCAATTGCGCAGTGGGTTTACAGAGTTGTGGAGGCCGTTGGCATCGATCAAGCATTGGCCATTGGTAAACTGTTTCACGCGAGCGAAATTGTTTCACGTTTCAGCACTGAAGCATTCAGCGTTCAGCAGACGACGAAGGGAGGACGATTCACCAGTCACGAAGTCCTCTGCTCACTCCAACTTGTCGCAGGCTCGCAGCTCATTTTTGCAGAGGCTCGTTTGTGCAGAGGCTCATTTTTGCTTTCCCTTGTATCTTGCTTTCCCTTTATAAGAGCCTTTTTGCAGAGGGTCATTTGTCACGGGCTCGCAGCTCGTTTTTATTCGCCAAGTCCCTTAAAACCATAAAGACCATTATAACATAAGGTTTTAAAAAATATCATTTGAAAGGTATTAGCCTTTTTGCAGAGGGTCATTTGTCACGGGCTCGCAGCTCGTTTTTATTCGCCAAGTCCCTTAAAACCATAAAGACCATTATAACATAAGGTTTTAAAAAATATCATTTGAAAGGTATTAAGATAATATTTATTTAACCTTCATAATTTAAAACCTTTTTAGATTATAAAAGGTTTACTTATGTCCTTTGGGAAATGTACCTAGCCATGGGAACTAATAGATTTTATAAAGATATGAGAATTTGAAAAGAATGAAACTTGGTTATAGGAGAGTTTTGGATTTGGAGTCGACTAATGTTTATATATTTTTTAATTTCGATATATTTTAGTCATTCGAACTTAATGCCGAATTTTATCGCCAAAATTTGAAGTGCCGATTTTTTTCCGAATTTCAAGGTCGCCGAATTCGAACACGAACTCGAACCAGGTGACTTAGACCTCCAGGCAACCAAACCGCTCAAAGAAATTGTCACGTGGAACATGTGCAGAAGAGGGATTGCCTTTTTTCAAAAGGAATTGTATAGGATACCTGGAAATGGGAAGGACACGCAGCTCTGGCAGGATAGGATCATGGGTCAGTCTCCTCTGTACAGCGTGGACGGGATTAGAGGCATTCGCGACTGGCTCAAAACACAGGGTTACTTAATGTTGGCTGATATCGTTGCCTGGAAAGATGATGGGAAGTGGCATGGTTGGGAAATCCCACGGCTACCTCAGCATTTAGAATCACAGAAATCGCAGCTCCTTATGGCTCTAATGGACTTGGCTCGAGTTCACGTGAAGGAGAGAGATCGATGGGGATGGGGGAAAAAAGGTGTTTACACAGTTGCACAAGGGTTCAATTCGTTGCAATCTGAATATGAGCCAGTTCTTCCAGCAGAAGTTTGGAAGCAAGTGTGGGATTCAAGCAGCTTGCCGAAGGTTAATTTCTTCTTCTGGGTTTTGATGCATAGAAAGGTGTTAACCGAAGAAAACTTGGCTAAACGAGGAATAATTGGTCCCCATAGATGCAGAATGCGCTGCAGGGACTCGGAAACTAGCAATCATCTTTTTGTGGATTGTATTTTTGCCCAGGAGGTATGGTCATACTCTCTTCAGGGCCTCAATGTCCCAGCCCCGGAGAAAATTATGTTGGTTTTGCTATTCTCCACTTGGAAATCGAGATACCCCTATCCAATCAAAGGCAAGTCAGCTTGGAGCGCAATCTAGGTAGCTATTCCCAAATACGTATGCTGGAACATTTGGCTGGCCAGAAATGACAAAATCTTCAACAATAATCAGCAAAATTCGCTTAAGGTGGCAGCAAAAATCAAAGCTTTTCTCATTGAAACGATGCGTGTTCAAACTTTTAAGAAGGGTAATCCGTTGCTTCCGGAGGAAAAGAAATGGATGGGCACTTATATTTTCAGAGATAGAGAAAAGGACCCCGGAAAACCGAGTACAAACCCAAGGTGGCGGCTAAGAGACACGGATGTTGAGTTTCAGATTTGGTGGAAGGCTCAAGGGAAAGCCTTGGTCTTCTTTGATGGTGCCTCCAAAGGCAATCCAGGGAGGGCAGGAGCTGGCGGGAAGATTTATTCCGCGGATGGCAAAAGAGTTGGAAGTTTCAGTTGGGGACTTGGACACAAAACCAATAACCATGCAGAAATCCTTGGATTACTGAAAGCCTGTCAGATTGCTTGCAGGAAAGGGATCAAGGATGTTCAAATCTTTGGGGACTCGGAAATTCTAATAAAGACCCTAAACTCAGATGCTTTGTTCAATGACCCGTTGCTTAACAAAACCTTGCAAAGGGTGAGGACTGACTTCTCATCAGTTCTTTTGTTTCATATCTTGCGGGGATCAAACAAGGAAGCTAATGGCAAGGCAAATCTGGGCTGCCTTCTGACTAAGGAATTCTTAAGGTAAATGAGGAAGAAGCTCATTGGGAACCCATTCCATAGTCATTAGGAAGGGTCTGATAGTCTTCAGTTTGACAGATGAAGGATTGTAATAACGGCTGCTTTGGTTAAGCCCCAGCCTATTCTTTTTATAAATACATGACCGTTTTAGTTATAAAAAAAAAATACACGGCATAACCTTATGAAATTCAAGAACCTAGTTTTCCACCTTGGAGCAATGAGAGTTGAGGCCTTTTAGAATTCTGACTGAAAAGCTATATTTCCTACACCAAGCCAATGGTTCAGTTCGCCTGGTACAATTGAATGCTCAGACAAGCTTCAAGTGAATCAATACAACCAATAAGCAAGTCAAAATTCCCTTCAATAACTTCTAGAAGACATGGGATGCAATCGTCTTATGTCATTGCTTTAAAATTATCTTAAATTTATCTTTTTATTCCATAAAGCAGAAGCCAATCCTTGTTCAATCCTATTCCCAGACCTTTTACAACTGAAAAAACCATTGCATGAGCCAGTCCTAATTTTCGGAGACGAGCTGCAGTATTGTCTTCGTAAGGATATGAGCTACAGGCATTCTGTATGATTCATTATAACATCCAGCACACTGCTTTAGAGTATTATAATAATATCATTTACTTTGATGCAGAACGATATGGATGTTTCATTCACTTCAATGTAAAATAACTACTTTTTACAATGAATAGAAATTATGATTTATCTGAATGCATGTCAAACATTTCTTTAGGCACTTTTTGGGAGACATCACCGGCAAACAACTTATTTTCATGATAACTATTCTTAAAGAGTGTTGGTATTTCCACGCCTGCTATAAGTAAACAAAATGCATCATATAAGTGAGATAAATATTCTCTAAAGCCTCGGTTGTGGTAATTCACATGGTCAACAAATTTCAAGGTTGTGACATATTAACTAAATGTATAATGATATCAACATGGCTCCATGGAAGAACATTCCCCTTAAATAAAATTATAGCGGCATATGAAACCACAGCACTCAATTCATTTGTCACCAATTAAATCAGAGAACAATTGTAGTTACTTCCCAAGCATATACAGTCGGTGAAGTATCCGATAAGTAATTTTTAACCCCCAAGATTTAATTTATCCACTAGCATATTGGGGGTATTGGCAGCCTGGTCAAGGTAATCATTTAAAAAGTAAAGTAATTATTACATTTTGAGAACTTTAGTTTTTTTTTTCGAAGGATAGAAATTTCACATCTTTGATTCAGTCTTGACTCTTATGTATTTGGTCTAAAGAACTAAATTGAGGGCTAACAGTGTACACCATGCAGAAGGCAATACCTGCACCTCTCCCTTATGTGTGCCGACAGCAAGATATGTGCCTCGTTGTGTCCATCCAACAGAGCATACACTATCAGTCAGTCCCAAATCACACAACTTTGTTACCTGTTTTACACATGATGCAATTAAAACAAAGATAATATAAGAGCTTATCATTCAATATGCCTTAGACGCTATCAAGATTGCATAGATAATGCTTCAAAATATACACTGACATATAGAAAGCCACTGAAATAGAAACGAAACCAATATAATACTTCATCCCATCTAATAACGATAAAGAGAAGATAATTCAAATAGACAAGCATTATTTCTAATAGAACGTCAGTGAAAGATTACCCAACCATAAAAGAATCCTCAAAAAGATATTCCATTTAAAATTCCAACAAAAATCAATTTATTTTAATATATAAAACAGCAGAAAACTGAAACTGACAGTTACAATCATAAACAGCATTTAATTAAGATAAAATGTCCAGATGAAAGAATGGAAGACTGATTAAAAACAATACCTTACTGCTGCACGCACTCCATAGGTAGACACATGTACCCAGGCCCACTGCAAGTATATTATGAGATGACCAATCAACAAGATTCAGGTAAAAATCATCCTGAAGAGCCGGAGCATCCAATACCTGCAAACACCCAAACATTGACCACCAGCTTCAGCAACAAAAACAAGCCCAAACTCACCTGTGATTAAGCCCTACTTTCCATTGGGCGCAATGCATTCAATGTCACTGTACTTGTGACAGCAATGAAATCGTACCATAGCGGCAGGGCAGGAACAATAGTAGTCATAGTTCCATACCCCAAAGGAACTGAGCTAGGCAGAGCTCCATGGGCAATCAAACCTTTGTTTGGTACACTATATTTGGGTGCACCACCATCCCAACAGATGAACCAGCTCTAGGCAGTTCCGAAGTCAGGCTCCCCACCTTCCAGTGCACCACTCCTCATGTTTGCTCGAGCAGACAGGCTTTTATCAAGAGATTTTTCCCCACGGCATTGGATGTTACGAGAGCTGGGCTTCCTCACTCTTGTGCTCTGCCCAAGATCACACAGCCAGGCTGGCAGGTTGGCAGGCCCGCTCAGCCCCGGCACTCCCTAGAGGATGTCATCCGTCAATGCATTGATCCCTTCACACTCACACTTAGTGATGACTCCAATGAATGAACATGTATCGCAGTTCCCTCGCTTATCCTCAGCAGCCAGCTCCAGCAAGGCTTAACATCCTCTCCTCTGTTTAGCATTGAGACTTACTTGTACTTGCACCCTTTATATCTTCCCTGGGATAGACATATTTCCTACTTAGCTTCTGCTTTCCTATTTATGAAGGAGTTGTTTTAGCACTGTTACGTTATATTTATTCCAGTGGTATCATTTTACTTATTTATTTTTAAGTCATTGGTTGGACATTAATAAAAATATCATATCCTATCAATCATTACATTTCAATCTACAATTTATCTTTATCCAATCAATCATTAATGCTTAAGTATTGCATCAAGTGCAATTGAATTGATGACCATTAACAATGTTTTGTAATCCCATGAAGCGGTAAGAAGGGAATCACAGCAGCAGGATGAGATTTGTACAAAGGGGAGGTAACCTAATCGCAACCCCATTTTCCTTGTGTGTAGGTAAGCATTCATTGTCGTTGAACTTGTGACTGACAGTCAAATAGTACCATAGTAGAAAGTTAGAAACAATGATAGTCTGAGCTCCATACTTGAAAGGAACTAAGCTAGGCTGAGTTCCATGGGAAAATTCAAAATAATGGTTCGGTACCCCATAATTGGGTACATTATTCTATTACTGCACTACATTCTATAGTTCTTGCTCAAGTATTGCATTAAATGCAATTGAATATACGATCACCAAAGAAGCTTGTAATCCAGTAAGTGATGAGAAGGGAAGCACAGCATTACGGGGAACCTTATCAGGGCACCATATCATAGCCTATAGTGCACATTCAAGTGCATTTTCAAAAATAGATGAAAATATATTTGCTAATCAGCATAAATCTATCTCAAATCCTGATTTATCAAGTATTAAGAGGGATCCAATTTCTAGAGGTGTAATATTTTAAACTTAAATTTTTTACACATCCAAAAAAAGTACACCTCCATAAAAACTGGATATCTTTTGGTTTTTGATAGATCTGGTTTAATATTGATATATTTTGGTTTTAATTTTTTTATTCTATGAGTGGACATGGATTTTTTAATAACTTTCCATTTTGATTTACTTTTTTTAGTTTATGAGTGGACATGAATTTTTTTAATTACTTTTTGTTTTTGGTAACATAACTCTACGTTAAGTCACAACATCTCCTCCATACTGGACTGTAAAGCACCTCGGTCCTCGCTCCTCTCAATGCAATAAACATCCCATCAAATACTAAAAATAAAATAGCAAAAATCTTAATGCTATAATAGATGAGCAAAAAGGTAATCAAAATTCCATTGGAAAAAAAAGAAAGGAACAAAAAAAAAAAGCTTATGCTATAATTGATACGCAAGAAGGTAATCCAACTTCCGTTGGAATCAACAAGGGATTAATTCGATGGTAAAGTGGACTAATAATATTTAGTCCAACAAGGTTCAAATCCCCGTAGACATGTTTAACCCTCACCACAAGTGATATATATTTCACCGCGGGTGGGCTGTCCCGCCATACCTTGGTAAGTGGATTCATCTTGTAAAAAAATAAAAATGAAACTAATAAAATCCATTAACAATATGGAACGCCCACAGGATTAGAGCAGGGTGAGAGATCTCACAATCAAAGAATACTATCATGTCGCAAAAGGTGAATCACAATAGGCTGCGTAACCAAATTGAAAGGACTTGGGCTAATCAGGCTCTATTGGGGCTCATCAGGGCTCCACTGGCAAATGAGACTTATATTCCCTGAATTTAGGTACATGCTTTGGTTAGTGAATCGTTGCCTTATTGCATCTTTAAATGCTGTGCTGCATGCAATTGAACTGAAGATAGCTACGCCAATGGAAACTAGAGTTGCATTAGGTTAAGTTCTCCCATATGGCATCGCGGGAAACTAAGTTACTAAACTAAAAAATATTTCATTTGATTAAAGCTTTAGCTCCCTGTATTTGCCAAATGCTAGTGCAAGTGATAAGACTTATCATGTGCCCTACAGGCTACAACACTTGTTTTTCCGGAGGTCTGTCATGAGTCATCCAATTTCTGTACACATGTCACATTATATCATATTGCAGGTTTTTCGTCTATTACATTCTGGGTTATCCACCTTTTGCCACTTAGATGCATAAATACATGGTTATTACATTCTGGGCTATCCACCGTTTGCCACTTCGGTGCATAAATACAGGGTTATAGCATACACATACTTGCAATTCGAATAACCTAAAATGCTGGATGCTGAAACACAGACTACCCAACAAAACGGAAAATTAAATTAAACACTAAAAACCTAAAACCAAAAATAGAACACAAAGACTGAAATGCAGGTATTATATAACAGCATCCAAAACAAAAATGGGAAAAACAAAATAAAAATAAAAACCCTAACTGCAAGTGGCTTTCATAGAAAATGAAAGGAAACAGAAAACACCGAAAATGAAGTAGAAACCAGTGAAGGAAAACATCTAACATACTTACTTTGTAAGGGGACTTTGCAATTTTCCTGGGAACTTTCGGGGGGCTACACACGGCTCCACACAAATCCCCGTCTGCTCCAACTGGCGAGAGCGTGTACGGTGACTCAGGTCTCGTGTTCGAACCCCCTCCGGCTTTAAACCTGAAAATATTCCTGTTGGGGCTTATGGGGGAGTTCTTCGAGTCCCTGCAACCGTAACCGGCCACCTTCTCTGGAGTCGCCGGTGAAGGAGCGCCTGCGTCGGGGCCGAAAAGCTCAGTCCTCAACAACGAAGAATAAGCCTCCGCCGACCCATCCTCTCGGCCGTCACCGGATTTCCCTGCTGCGGAGGGAGAGGGCGAGGACTTATCCAGTAATGCGAAGCCTGTGAGGTTCGATCCCGATCTGCTGGGAATGAACCTATCGCTGTACTGGCTCCGTGACGGGGACGGAGTGCTGCCCATAGGACCACCCGCTCGAGCTCCTCCTGCGGTGCTTACACACAATGTGCTACAAGACATTCCAGGCGGCAGATTCAGCTGTGAATGCGATGATCTCCTCATGGTGCCACGGTTTTCCGAGCTTGATTCTTCCATGCTATCCATATTTCTCTGGGATTTTCGCAAACCAGAAGGATCGAACTCGTGACCTGTTGTTACCCAGGCTCATACAGATTTTTCTGTTACAGAAACACCAGGCCCGGGAGTAATGGCAGCATATACACACTATTTCCCATGTCTTCAAGGAATGGATTACGTGGCTGATGGATGACGTGGTGGAGCAATGGCACAGCGAAACTTTGGCGGGCTTTCTTATTACCGAGGCCACGTAAGACCGTATATATCCGTTGATCCTTTGTTGTGAAATTAGTATTTGCGATTTACTTTTTTCAGTGGCAATGAATAGGTGACCGTTAAGTGAAGTGGCTTGATGGTAATTAAACATGGTTACTGGTTACGCTCATGTTTTTTTTAAATTAATATTTACTTTTAATTTTAAGAGCTATTAGATTTGGAGTAGTTGATTGGTAGGACGTTTTAGAGTTTAAGATGAATTAGATTTGGAGTAGTTTGTTGGTAAGAAGTTTTAGAGTTTTGGGTGAATTTTTTTATTGGAATTTGATTTTTATTTTTTTTATTTTTTCTAAAATCTGAATTTTGAAATGTTTAAATCATTTTTTGGAATGTTTAAATGGATTCAACATCGTTAAATATCTTAATACTTAAATGGCACTAAGATTATTGCAATATCTTAATACTTAAATGGCACTAAGATTATTGCAAGGAAGAGGTGCATTTTAGAGCTCAGTAGGGGATAGATGTATAACTCTTTTCGTGCTCATGTTAGAGTTGACAGGTGTTTTTTATAAAAATAATAAAATATTATAAAAATAACCTGTCAACTGAAATTAAATTTAAATTATTTAAAATTGCATATATATAAAACAATATAAATTAGATAAACTAAAACCATAAAAATTAGATTACACATTTCTACTCTAAAAAAGGGTTTGCATAGAGATTTGATCCCTTTTGGTAGATCCATTTTTTTAGCATTTTAGTATAAAGCTAAAGGTAAGTGTATTTAGAAACTATGTGATCCTTTCAAAGTTGAAATTTAAAGTTGAGGTTTTTAGTGACTTAAAGGATGATGTGTTTTTAGCAATTACATGATTGTTTTACAATTAAATTTTAACGGTTAAATAAATTTATTTGTTATTTTGGAAGTAAAAATATGATATGTTTTAAAATTAAACATTATAGATAGAAAACAAATTTTTATTTTAAATGTTAATTTAAATTTGTATGAATAAGTTTATTTTTATATGTTAATTGTAGATATATTTAAAGGAGTGGGAGATGAGAACCATTGAAATTTTAGATCAAGATAATCAAATATTATTCATTAGGAGTTGAGATGTGTTTTGGTTGCTTTAATGTGAAATTTTAATTTTCAAAATCTTTGTAGGAGCTATTTTTAAGTTGAGAATTTTTAACATGCTAGTAAGACTATAAATTCATATAGGACTTCATTTATTTTAGTTGTGGTTAATGAGTTTTCAATGCTAAAATTGAGACAATTGAAACAACAAAAGTGTTTCATTGTATTGCATGCTATGTGTTACATATTCAATTCTAACTTAAATGTCAAATTAAAAAACAACAAACACTCTATGGTGCAAGTGGCAAGCCATGGAAGGACTATTAATGATGCTTGACCTAGGTTTGAGCTTGAAGCTTCATTAGACACCAACTTTGCTTTCATTTATTTACATTTTTTGACTAGTCACTTCCTTTAGTTGATTGTCTTCTTCATTGTATTTAATGTCTACCACATCAATGATTTAATGTACATGCCATATTATTTAATTGAATACTTCTCTCTATACTTATACAAGTTATTGACTTTTCTAGTATGTAACATGTATGCTTCAAAATATAATGGTTATAATGGATGATACACTGTACATACCTCATTTGAAGCCTTCAACCATACAATTTGTTTTGTTTTGATTTTGTGTACATGCCATGTTATTTAATTGAATACTTCTCTCTCTACTTTATTGACTTTTCTAGTGTGTAACATGTATGTTTCAAAATATAATGGTTATAGTGGATGATACATTGTGCATACCTCATTTGAAGCCTTCAACCATACAATTTGTTTTCATTTTGTATTATTCACGTCCTTTGGCTTTGTAAGAATATATGAATTAAGATAATGCACTTTGTGGTCATAGTTGATTGTCTTCTTCATTGCATTGAATATCTATTACTTCAAGGATTTGTTCATATTATTTAATTAAATATTTTTTTTTCATAAAAAAACAGCATTACTTATTATATTGATAATAAACTATATATTGCATTGATTAAATAGGTATGATTTGCTTCCATCCCTTTGGGCATCTAAAAGAAAAAAAAGCATAGTTTTGATTTTCTAAATCATATACATAATATCCTAACTATAATATACCAAGAATTAATAATTTATTGTTAATTTTTGTTAAGATATTTTATTTTGTTATTTTAAATATTTTTGTCAGAAAGTCAAAAATAAAATATTTGTAATAAATTATTCTTTTATTAATAAAAGATAACGAAGGAGGCAGAAATGAAATAGTTGTTGGAGAGTGTTTGTTGACCCACAAGAGGAAAAGACAAGTGCTTGTAGTTGTTGAGTGAGAACTCAAGGTGCAGGAGGCATCTATTGATGTATTTGTAACTTCGGAATGTATTCACTTATTGTATTTCATTGTACCCCGACGAAGATGTTTATTCCTCCGATCGGGAGAGTCTTTAATATAATAAAGTCATGTAAAGTCATTGAGGTTAACCCTCTGTTGGAAGTCGGGGCAATAGTCCCCATAGTTGAGGGGTATTAGGGTTATTAGACTCTCCTAGTGAGGTCGGCCCTGTAGAGTAATTGTCAAGTGAAAAACTAGTATAAATAGAGACTGAGACTCTATATCTGAAACACTCACTCACTCAACAATAGTGCATGAGTGATAGAAGAGGAGCTCGCACAAGTGAGAGAGAAAACAACTGTCAGAGATCATCTTTGTTTCTTTGGGTTTTACTTTTTCCATTGGTGCTCATTCTATCTTTAAGGAAGTTGTGGGGTTTTTCCTTTATGGTCTCCCTGAGGAAAATTCTTTGTGTCTCTTGTCTCTTGTGAATATTGTTGTGCATGTTATTCTCTCAGATAAGATCCTAGATCATATTGATTAAGTGATAAAAATCTAACATGGTATCAAAGCTAACCTGAGAAGAAGACACTATGCAGCTGCATAAGCTAGGGCTTCTTACTTTTTGGGTCTCTCTCCACAGATCATCAGCAAAATGAGGCTGGGCTAACTCTCCATTGAAGGGCGCATCTTTCTGTTGAAGCAGAATTTGATTCCAAGCATTTTCAGTTTTTTACTTGTCACTACTGCAAGAAATTAGGGCTTTCCACAAAAGAGGAATTTTTGAGTGAGCCCAGCATAGGATTTCTCTCCTCCTCAAAATCGAAATTTAGAGACCAAGATCGAAATTTTTGGTTGGGTAAAACTTCAGGAAATTCAAACCCTAATTTGACCCTGGACCAGAAAATTAGCACTACAAAAGATTAGCTCCAAATCCAGTTCGGGCATCTCAAATTGGTAAGATCTAAATATTTTGTATTTCCATTTGAGATCCTCATTAAAGATGAATCAGAGAAGTTTCACTGTACAGCTGAAATACAGCTGCAATGGCAGCTAATGGAAATTAGGGTTTCATGCCTGAAAACCCTAGAAGACTGAATTTAGTAATCCTATCACTTTCGCTATAATGTGAGATTAGAGAAGGCTCGGAAGACAAAAATTTTACATCTATATTGAAGAGAGAAGACATCGGTTGGGGTATCGTTTCATATTTTTTACCTTTTAGAAGTGATCATATGATGGTGTTGAAGGAAATTAGATGAGGAGGAAGAAAAGAGGTGCAACCTCTACATTTCAAACGGGATTTATTTGTTGTATTAACTATCATTTGGTTGGTACACTGAGATATGATCAAGCATATTAAATTTACAGTCCACTTGGATCAAAATCATGGGAAATAATCTCAGAGTTTTCACCTCCAGAATCAGTCGGAAGGAGGATTCTAATTGAGTAATTTTATCGCTATGAAGAGAAGCCTCTGGTTTGTCAATCGGTGGAAAGATCACGTACAATCACCTACAAGAAAAGAAGGATGAGACTTGTTCCGAAGAACAAGTGGCGATAGTTCAATATTCACTCCAATAAGCATACGTGAAGAGGAACCTGAAGCTTCTCGGGTCAAAGACACCATGGCAAAAGAAAGAGCTTCAGAAGAACATGAAGAGAATGGTAGATCCACCTCGAGAGATGAAGACCACCTTGGGCACGAGAAATAATCCAAGATGAAGAATAATATGATGATACTTTCAAAGAAAGAAAGAGGCCTCAGACACAATGCAGTTATGTGACACTGTTGAGCGACATCATTGATGTAGAACCTTCCAGCTATGAAGAAGTAACCAAGAAGAAAGGGAAGGAGAGAACCAGTTCAAGAAGAATGATGTCTAGGATGCAATATTGAGACCTGAAGGGAAGTCCGTAGTGTCTTCCATATAGATCTACAAGATCCACCATGCAGTAGATGACAACATTGTGGGATACAAGGAAAGATTAGTAGCAGAGGAAGCTACTTGTCACTCCAGTACATACTGTTTCAATACATAGAGTATGAAAGGCAGAGGGAGAATGATGCTCCACTTCAGAGGGAGTGACTGCAGAAGATCCAGAGGTTCGACATGGTATGACAGGATGGACAGATTACTGATGGCTCTCGGCTTTACTGAGAGTAAAGCAGATTCCAACCTTTGCTTCAAGGTTGAAGGCGGAAGACCAGTGATGCTCCTGTTATATGTCGATGACTTGTTCTTGACAGGGAAAGAGGAACTAATTAAAATTGCAAGAAGGATACTTGCTGCCGAGTTCGAGATGAAGGACTTGGGTATGGTGCACTACTTTCTAGGCATGGAGGTGTGGCAGAGTGCAGATGGAATCTCCCTTAGACAAGGGAAGTATGCAATAGAGATCCTAAAGAGGTTCGGGATGATGGAATGCAAGGCCATGGCCACACCTATGGCATCGAACCTGAAGCTATTAAGTGATGCTTCGTCAGAGTCAGTTGATGCCACAATGTATCGTCAGTTGGATGGGTCCTTGATGTACCTGACGAATATGAGACCATATATTTGCTTTGCTGTGAACACATTGAGCCAGTTCCTGACGGATCCAAAACATGTTCACCTGATGGTTGCAAAGCATGTAGTGAGGTACCTGAAGGGTACAGTTAAGTATGGGCTCAAGTATGAGGCGAATCAGAAGATTAACCTGGAGGGTTATGTGGATTCGGATTGGGCAGCCAGTGCCATTAATAGGAAGAGCACTTCGGGGTGTTGCTTCAGTATGGTATCAGGTGTGATCTCTTGGTTTAGCAGGAAGCAGTCTTGTGCAGCACTGAGTACAGTCGAAGCAGAGTATGTCGTAGCTTGTTTGGGTAGTTGTGAGGTAGTATGGCTGAGGAAGCTACTGTCTGATTTGTTTGATCTCAAGTTAGATGCTACTTGTATATATTGTGACAACCAGAGTTGTGTGAAGTTGTCAGAGAACCCGGTGTTCCATGACAAGTTGAAGCATATCGAGATCAAGTATCACTATATTAGGGACATGGTGCAGAGAGGAGCAGTAAAGCTCCAGTATGTTGCGACGAATGAGTAGATAGCTGATGTGTTGACCAAGCCATTGGCCAAAGTGAAGTTTGAGTACTTCAAAGAGAAGCTTGGTGTTCTTCAGATCGATGTTCCCTCCAAGAGAAAGTGATACACACGAACCCTTCCCAGATGGTAGTAGGTGTGTCCTACCATGCCGGTGGATGTAAGTGTTGAAGCCTTTCTCGGATGTTAGTAGGAGTGTCCTACCATGTCGGTGAATGTGAATGTTGTATTATGTGTATCTGGATTGTGCTCTTAGATGATCTGAAGAGGAAATCATTGCAGAGGCAAGGTACTGCACCCAGTATGAAAAAGGGTTGGTTCTGTAGTGGAAATCCTTGCAGAGGAAAGGTACTCCACCCAGCATGAAAAAGGGTTGCCTCTATAGTGGAAATCCTTGCAGAGGCAAGGTACTACACCCAGCATGAAAAAGGGTTGGCTCTGTAGTGGAAATCCTTGCAAAGGCAAGGTACTACACCCAGCATGAAAAAGGGTCGGCTCTATAGTGGAAATCCTTGCAGAGGCAAGGTACTGCACCCAGCATGAAAAAGGGTTGGCTCTATAGTGGAAAACCTTGCAGAAGCAAGGTACTACACCCAGCATGAAAAAGGGTTGGCTCTATAGTGGAAATCCTTGTAGAGGCAAGGTATTACATCCAGCATGAAAAGGATTGGCTCTGTTGGAAGACCTACATGGAGGCTAGGCCTACATCCAGCATGAAAAAATGGTTGGCTCTATAGAACTTCCTATGATGAGTAGATTTGAGAGATAACACCATTCCTTGAGATAGCGCATAAGTGATATTGATGATTATCCAGTGATGAAGACTTGCGCTGATGAACTATGTCAAGAGAATATGTTCCTAGTTAAGAGGGAGTGTTGATGTATTTGTAACTTTGGAATGTATTTACTTATTGTATTTCATTGTACCCCAATGAAGATGTTTATTCCTCCGATCGGGAGAGACTTTAATATAATAAAGTCATGTAAAGTCATTGAGGTTAACCGTCCGTTGTAAGTCGGGGCAATAGTCCCCACAGTTGAGGGGTATTAGGGTTATTAGACTCTCCTAGTGAGGTCAGACCTATAGAGTAATTATCAAGTGAAAAACTAGTATAAATAGAGAGTGAGACTCTCTATTTGAAACACACACTCACTCAACAATAGAGCATGAGTGAGAGAAGAGGAACTCGCACAAGTGAGAGAGAGAACAACTGTCAGAGATCATCTTTGTTTCTTTGGGTTTTACTTTTCCCATTGGTGCTCATTATATCTCTGAGGAAGTTGCAGGGTTTTTCCTTTATGGTTTCCCCGAGGAAAATTCTTTGTGTCTCTTGTCTCTTGTGATTACTGTTGTGCATGTTATTCTCTCAGATAAGTTCCTAGATCATATTGATTAAGTGATGAAAATATAACAGCATCTTCCCCAAAATCAGGTCACAACTCTTTGTTGAGTGTTAAAGAGCAGGAGGCTCATAAATGACCAAGTCCTAGGCAAAATACTATGTAACAGTATGTCCATTAGCAAGGAGGAGGCTAGCACTGGATGGGGATTGAATCTGATAATGCAAGAGATGGCGCATTAAGTGGATTTTTCTCTTGTGGTTCAGCGAACATGCTCGGGGGTTCTGGAGCAAGTGATTTGGTTGCTTTAGGAGTTGGTTGGGAGGAATGACTATTCCATTTCTATTTTCCTAACAGTGGTGCCAGGTTCTTATTCTGTTGTTTATTATTAAATCTAATTACAGTAGGATGTGTATCTTGACTTGAACTGTAGCTATATTCTTTAGGCATAAATGTTATGCATATGTATAAGGGAAATATCTATGTTTATGTATGTTAATCATGTATGTACAATGTTAGATTAATTATTTATGCATCTCAGATCGGGCATCCATACCCGAATCAAAGCTTGCTAGTAATGGGTACTATAGTAATAATTAGTAAATTATGAGCAAAATCATTTTTTATTCTTGTTCTAGTTTTGAATCATTCTAAGAGATATTATAACTTTAGTTAAAAACGGAGGGAACCCATTTTAATAAACTCACAGAGATATAGTCAGATCTAACTAAACTAAATAGTCGAAGTAATCCTTTGTTTTAACTAATAGTTAGAGACACCTTAATATAACCCCTTACCTAGGTTAAGATCAATAATGATTTCTACAGAACTACATCTTATCAATAATGATTTATGTATCATAAACCCCTTACAGATCAAGGATGATCAGATAGGGATCGATCGGTATCTAAGGAAGTATCAACAGGTACCCTGTATATAATTATAAATTATATATTTATGCAATTAATTGTTTATACAAATCATAGTAGTCATCAAATATATAGTCATTCAAATAGTGAATCATATTTATCATATCACTAATTAACTAACCATCCTCGCCCCAATTGAAGGTATCAATTCCAGAGCTAGGAATGTTGTAAGCATCAAGCTCCCTTGCCAGCTATAACTAGGAGTTATTTCCTTACTTTTAAAAGAATAAACCAAATCGAATCTACAGGATATAAAATACTCTAACAATCAAATTTACATTTGTTTATAACTAAATCTTCTAAGATCTATTCCAAGATCGTGTTTGGTCAATCAATTCTTATGGGTAAACAGTTATAATTAATACTACAGTTTTCCAAATCAAACGCCCCAGATATTGTTGGAGACATTTACCACCTTACACACTCATTTTGGTCAATTTGGCCCAGTTAAACCACTATCCTAAGTATTATTGCCTTAATTAACATCAGTGGAGCATTAAATGTCATCAGCTAGATCACATCCACGCCTACCTTCAGTCAAGGAGGCTAACTTAGCCTTCTCCTACATTCGGGGAGGCTAACTGGAGCACTTCGGGGGTGATCTAAGTGATATTAATGCACCTAATTGCTAATTGATGGTTACAATCAGTTAAACAGGGCAGTGAAGGCATCTCCCTTCATTAAATTGATTATTTAATGAACTGGAGTCAACAGGGGCACCTCCAACCACTTCTGATGTTCAGTTACACTTCAGTTAACCTCATCGGGGTTCATTGGAGTCATTGAAGCGCTACCACTTGATGGTTGGCTTGCTGTGACATGTGTCTGATCTCTTTTAGTTGAGACTCAATCATTTATTGCACTCCGACTTCAGTTAGGGCTTAGTTGAGTCAATTAGGGTTTTGATCAGTGGTTAACTTGAGTGTTGACTATGGCTTACATTCAGTTAAGCTAGACTCACTCATTCAATTCGAATGACCTCCTTAGGAATTCAAATTGCTTCTCATTCATGCTTGTAGCATGACATTGTAATGTAATTTCTCATTCTTTGTGTGAATATACAGTGCGGCTACTCATTCTGTAGCCCTTTTTCACCATTTTCATGAATTGTTGTCATTAATCTATTGATGAGATTGTGTTTAGTCCCTAGATCACTATGCAAGTTTAATATGGTACAGAGCACACGGCGGGACGAAGCTCTATCTCTCAAAAACAAGCTTTTTGATATATTTTTGCATGAAAATTGAGCAATAGCTCAAAAATCCAGCACTGCATCAGAAGCCAAGGATTACCACTTAATACCCCAAGTAAAGAACTTGTTGATCAAGCTTGCTTGATTGACTATGCTGGGTGTGATGAAAGCCTAAAATGTGCAGGCTGTCCGACCTTACATTGCCCTTTCCGTTGTGATTTTCAGGTTTTCTATAGGTGAAGCATTCACTCCAGCATATCCAGGTGGCCTCCTCACTAGATCTTTTAACTCCATACAATTTCCACTCATGGAAAGGTGACATGGAGATTCAGCTGTGCTCTAGAGGACTCTATAGAGTCACCATGGACACTGAACCTGAGCCTAGTCCTGCTATAGACAAATCAAGATTCTTGAACAAGAAGGATGAAGCCTTCGGATTCTTGTGCCTCTTTATTTCTCGGGATCTTCTTTTCCATCTTTCGGGATTGAAGACTCCAAAGGAAATACGGGACAAATTGGAAACCATATATGGAAAGCAAGATGACTTGAGATTTTACCAGCTCAAAAATGAATTAATGTCTCTCCAGCCCTCCAATTTCGAGACTTTGAATGACTTTTTCACTAAGTTCAAGCACATTGTCTTACTCTTGAAGCAATGCAAAGTGGAGATGGTGGATGATCAGCTCATCCTCGCCATACTCTCCAAACTTGGAACTGATTATTCAGTTTTTGTTTCTACATTCCATGCGGGGAAGCTCATAACCCCTGGATGGAAGATGCCTACACTCAATGCCTTCATTGAGTCCCTCACAAGTGAACATGATAAGCTTGTCCATATGGGGATCATCAGATCCTCCCGTGATCAAGCCCTCCATATCTTAGGGCCCAAAGATTTGCAGGGTAAAGGAAAGCAACATAAGAACCCAAAAACTAAATTTGATGCTCCTAAGCCTAGAATTGAAAACCAGCAGCATGATGAGTCTTTTGGCTCAAGGAAGAACAAAGGAAAAGGGCACCATGGAAAGGAAAAAATCAAGTGTCATACTGTGGGAAGGGCTTCCACCCTAAACATGCCTGCATGAAGAAGAAGCTTGATGAAGCAACCTCTCTCTTTGAGAGAAATCACATCAATCTTTCGGAAAGCTTTCGGAGGAGAGATTAGCAAGATCGGGAACCACAGCATGAAAAAGGTCATGCCCTCATGGCAAGCACTTCAAAGTCCAAAGAACTCTTGATTGATTATGGAGCTTCGAACCACATGATGGCTGAAAGAGACTCTGTTTCATCCTTGGAGACCGACAAATCCATCCCCATCCACATGGGAGATGACTCCACCATCATTTCAAAAGGACAAGGTACGGTTGATTTTGAGAATGACTATTTTTCAAATGTTTTGTATGTACCATCTCTGGCATCAAATCTCCTCAGTGTCTATCAGATGACACATACTGGAGTGCCTAAGAGAGTTTCTTTAAGCCCAAATTATGTTGAGCTAACTGAGCTTGCATCCAGGAAACTCATTGCTAAAGGTCTTGCAAACCATCATGCAAGAGCCTATGAGTTCTCCCACTTTGTGCCGGATGCAAAGCCCACTGCTCTACTAACTCATGGAAATGAGGTTAGTAGGCTGTGGCATGAAAGGTTTGGCCATCTAAATTTTAAATATTTGCAGCAATCACATAAAAACTCCATGGTTGAAGGCCTCCTGGTCATCAAGGCAACCACCGGAAATTGCAAGGGCTATGTGATTGAAAAACACCCTGAGCACAAGTTCGATCAGGGGAAGGCAAACCGAGCTACATGCATATTGGGGCTAATACATTCTGATATCAGTGGTCCGATGCCTATCACATCCATGAATGGATCAAGGTATCTTCTGACTTTTATTGATGATTTTTCAAGGTACACATGGGTCTTCTTTCTCAAAAAGAAGTCTGAAGTATGTAAAAAAAAATTCTGAACTTAAGGCCTTGATCAAGAATGCCTCTGGGCTTAAGATCACGATCTTGAGATCTGATAATGGCGAGGAGTATGTCAGTAAATAGTTGTTGCACATATGCTCCCAAAGTGGTATTCAGGTCCAACATTCAATTCCCTACACTCCCCAGCAGAACGGTGTAGCGAAAAGGAAGAATCGGTCTCTCAAGGAGATGACCACCTGTATGTTGGAATCAAAGAAGCTTGCTGCAAATTTATGGGTTGAAGCCATGCATGCTGCAGCATACATTCAGAATAGGGTGCCACACTCATCCGTGAAAGGGAAGACCCCTTTCGAATCATACTTTGGACACAAGCCGGATGTGTCGAACCTACGGGTGTTTGGGTCCACTACATGAGCCCGGATTCCACTTGATAAAAGAAGGGCTTTGCAACCGCAAAGCATAGAATGTCTATTTATTGGGTATCCTGATGAATCAAAAGGTTTCAAGCTACTGGATATCAAAACAAAACAGATCATCATCGAGAGAAGTGTCAAGTTCAATTAGCCTCTTCAGGAGGTGGAACTAGTGAAGCAGAAAACTGCTGAATTTCCTTCCTATTCTACTGAATATTTGGATGATGAAATTGGGGGTGATGACCCTGATTTAGATCCTCTAATTTCTGATATTAGTGTGCAAAAATCATCAGATGCTAAATCAGAACCTGAATTGCAAAATCATCTTCCCACATGGGCCCGACAGACACTCTCCTCCGCAGGAGATAACATTGGAAATCCGAATGATCCAAGGAGAACCCGATCTGATTTCCAAAGAGCAGGTATTGTGCTCTCTTGTCCTGATAATTTGCTATCCAAAACTTGGTATTTAATGATTAGTTCAGACCCAAAATGCTACTACCATGCTCGGAAGGATCCGAGATGGCAAGTTGCCATGGATGAAGAGATGAATTCTCTTCAGAAAAACACTACTTGGGAGCTAGTTTCTCTTCCTCCGAGAAGGAAATTGGTTCAATGCAAGTGGGTGTTTCAGACCAAGGTTGTTGCTGATGGAAGCACCTGCAAATACAAGGCAAGGCTGGTGGCAAAAGGTTTCTCTCAAGTCCAAGGAGTGGACTACCATGAGACCTTTGCACCGGTTGCAAAAATGGACTCCATCCACCTAGTTTTGGCAATTTCAGCATCTAAGCACCGGGAAGTGCATCATATGGATGTTAAGTCAGCCTTTCTACATGGATATCTTCATGAGGAGATATAAATGAAGCAACCTGATGGCCACATCATTGATCCATCTTTGGTTTGCAAGCTAAAGAAGTCACTATATGGGTTAAAACAGGCCCCAAGAGAGTGGTATTCCAAGATGGATGCCTTCCTTCTCTCGCAAAACTTCAAAAGATGTAGATCAGATCCAAATGTGTATTTACAGTAGTCTGATAGTCATTTGATCATTATTGTTTTATATGTTGATGACTTACTGATCACAGGTAGCACAGTTGCTTCCATTTTAGCCATCAAAACTGCTCTTCACAATGCCTTTGAAATGAGTGATTTCGGGCTCCTAAAACAATTTTTGGGGCTCCAAATTGAGCAAAATTCTAATGGGATTATGGTCACTCAGTCCAAAATCCAAAATATTGAGGTTTCCGCAATCCACATTGTGGAAAGCAGGAAGTGGAAAAAGGAAATCGAAAAATATTGAGGTTTCCGCTATCCGCATTGCGGAATGCGGAAAGCGAAAAAATGAAATCATAAAAGTATTGAGGTTTCCGCAACTCACAACCCACAATTATGGAATGCAGAAAGCGGAGAGAATAAATCGTGAAAATGTTAAGGTTTCCACAACCCGCAATCCGCATTGTGGAATGCGAAATGCGGAAAGTGGAAAGAATAAATCATAAACATATTATATTAAGTCTTCCGCAATCCACAATCTACTATTGCGGAATGCAGAAAGCAGAAAGGAAAGTTGAATAAAATACATGGGGCTCTGCAATCCGCATTACGGAAGGGACCTCTTAATTGCGGAAGGGACCTTTTAATTGCGGAAGGGACCTTTGTATGCAGAAGGACTGTTGCAGAAACGATCAAGTTTAGGAATGAATGTTAGAGGAAGATCCATGCCCCATGTTTATGTGAAAGAAATAATTTTTTTTACATGCATTTTAGCAGGTTATATGGGTATGTTACATAGGGTCTTTGAGATCTTTGAGAAGAAATCTTTAATCCTTTGTTCATCAATTGAACTCATGGTTATGAAAAAATTGTATGCATTTATGGTGTGAATCATTTTTAGATATGAATGCTTATGCAAAGATTGTCATCCTTCGATGGTCTTACCGTCATACATTGGATTTGGGAAGATTCGATGCTTCACATAATATCTATTAAACTTGCACAGTGATCTAGGGACTAAACATAGTCTCATCAATAGATTAATGACAATAATTCATGAAAATGGTGAGAAAGGGATACAGAATGAGTATCCGCATTGTATATTCACACAAAGAATGAGAAATTACATTACAATGTCATGCTACAAGCATGAATGAGAAGCAATTCGAATTCCTAAGGAGGTCATTCGAATTGAATGAGTGAGCCTAGCTTAACTGAATGTAAGCCACAGTCAACACTCAAGTTAACCACTAATCAAAACCCTAATTGACTCAACTAAGCCCTAGCTGAATTCGGAGTGCAATAAATGACTGAGTCTCAACTGAAAGAGATCAGACACGTGTCACAGCAAGCCAACCATCAAGTGGTAGCGCTTTAATGACTCCAATGAATCCCGATGAGGTTAACTGAAGTGTAACTGAACATCAGAAGTGGTTGGAGGTGCCTGTGTTGACTCCAGTTCATTAAATAATCAATTTAATGAAGGGAGGCGCCTTCACTGCCTTGTTTAACTGATTGTAACCATCAGTTAGCAATTAGGTGCATTAATATCACTCAGATCACCCCCGAAGTGCTCCAATTAGCCTCCCCGAATGTAGGAGAAGGATAAGTTAGCATCCTCGACTGAAGGTAGTCGTGGATGTGATCTAGCTGATGACATTTAATGCTCCATTGATGTTAATTAAGCCAATAATACTTATCATAAGGGTTTAACTAGGCCAAATTGACCAAAATGAGTGTGTAAGGTGGTAAATGTCTCCAACACCCCCCCTTAAGCTATACTCAGGAGGAGTTAGAAAACATAAATGCATAAAAATGCTAGGGCCCCGAAAACTAAGGCCATAGGTCACCCTGTACAATGCTGGAACTGAAACAATGCTAAAAAACAAACTAAGTGAGGAAAAGAGGGAAAACCCAGTGGGAAACCCCCCCCTCAAGATGAACACTGAAAGTAGTCTGAATCACCCTGATGAACTCACCCCCAACAGTGAACGGAGGTAAGTGAACTTCTTTTATGAAAATCTCTTAGTGAAGATGTCTGCAATCTGCTCATAGTCGGGCAGTATTGCAGAATGATGGTCATGTCATGCACTAGCTCCCTGATATAGTGCATGTGGATCTCTAAATGCTTGGTCCTCTGCCTGGTAACTAGATCTGTGGATATCTTAATAGCACTTTGATTGTCACAAAAGAGGACAGTGGACAAATTACTACCAAGATTAAACTCTGAAAGAATGCCTTGCAACCAAACTGCTTGGATGCAAGCATTCACCGCTCCTCGACACTCAACCTCTGCTGAAGATAGTGCTATGGCAGCCTGCTTTTTGCTAGAAAAGCAAATGGGGCCACCAACAAACATGAATACATATTCAGAAGTAGACTTTCGATCAATAGAATCACCCACCCAATCAGAATCTGTGTATCCAACCAGCTCTAGCTCGGAGTCTGTAGCATAGTGGATGTCATAGGTCCTGGTTCCCTGAATATACTGGAGGATCCTCTTGGCTGCCTTCCAATGAAGATCATGAGGCTGCTGCATGTATCTTGAAACAACATTCACAGCATAACAGATATTAGGCCGAGAATGTGTCAAGTACAACAAGCTACCAATCAGCTGTCGATAAATAGTGCAGTCCATGGGAGGTGTGTTTTTTCCTTCTTCAAGGTTGATCCCTGAAAGGAAAGGGAATGATGCAGGCCTACATTCAGCCATGTTAAACTTGACTAATAGGTCTGAAAGCCCATATTTAGGACTGAGTGACCATAATGCGGATTGCGGATTGCAGAAAGCCCATATTTCTTTATATTTTCTTTTCCACTTTCTGCATTCTGCATTCCGCTATGCAGGTTGCGGAAAGTCCATTTTATTTGTATTTCCTTTTCACTTTTTACATTCTGCATTCCACAATGCGGATTGTGGAAAGCTCATTTTTCTTTATGTTTCCTTTTTCACTTTCTGCATTCCGCAATGTGGGTTGTAGATTGCGGAAAGCCCATTTTTCTTTATGTTTCCTTTTTCACTTCATGCATTCCACAATGTGGATTGTAGAAAGCCCATATTTCCTTATATATTTTCTTTTCACTTTCCGCATTCCGCAATGCGGATTGCGGAAAGCCCATATTTCCTTATACATTTTTAGGCTTACGCAGGCCTTCTGGCCTAAGGTTTTCCACCTAAATTCTCTGTGTTTTCTTGATAAGACTAAGAATTTTTTTCACCCTTAATGGACTCACGGCTTAGGCCGAAATATTTACTTAGACAAGATCAAGCTTGAGCATTTTATGGTGATGAACAATGACTAGTTCCTAAGAACTTCGACAGCCAAGATTTCCTTCACATAGTTACCTTCCCTTCGGAATTTAAGGTATTATACAGGGGCTTCACTAAATAGGAAGGGGGCTAAACCCAAGAGAGCACATTGACTTCCCTACCAGTGGTCCCTTAGACTGGATTTAATAAGGAAACATTTGGCATCCTAGTAACTCTTTATATAAAGCAATATTACACCATTTGAGCATCCAATATCACCAAATGCAAGTCACAGTCATTCAAACAGAGTATGAGTATACACCGGTTCATAACCAACATTTTCAGTAATAAAACTAAAACTGGTATTTATCATTTCAGAAGCATTGATAACACACATTTATACATACACAACTATACTATGAGCTCAATAGATTTACAGAAACATAAACCCACTAATGAAACATGTTTGTAAAGCAAGTCGCAATGAAAAGGGAACATCCATGTTCCACCCAACCATAGATTAGGAACATATCTGCTCTGTCCTCAATCATCCTCGAGCTAAACCATGCATGCTAAGAGCGGAGACAACTAACCTCAATTCAATTTTCAGGCATAAATCACTTGCCTAACACAGAGTGCTCACGCAACAAGTATTTCTCTCAACTCTTGCCTAACACCGAGTGTTCACACAACAATAGTTCATTCTTTCCCAGCATACTTAGCAGTGTCTTACCTCCTCGCATATGTTGTAATACTCCAAAAATTCTTAAAAATTTTAAATTTTTTCTATCACATTAAATGTTTACAATCATCACTTCCAAGGGACATTTGACAGTTAACATAATAAGGTTTAAACTAGAACTAAATCCTTTATTAAATTCTAGATCTGCATACTTAAATATTTGCTTTCATAAATCATTCTTAAAGATTTGATTTAGCAGGTTATGATTTAGAATAACATGAACTAAAACATCTATTAAATTACTAAGTGCTTAAGTTTGTTTTATTGTTTGTGAATATGAAGGAACTTCAGTTAAGTCCGAGGCTTACTTAGATTTTTAGCTAATGTAGTGAAGTGATGCTTCTTTTATAGGTCTAGCATAATTATTTCAACTAGCATAAGTAAAAATGCTAGTATATTTGTTTAATTTACAACTTTGATCAAAATAAAGGAGGTATCGTTGAAATAATATATTTATGTTTTATTTAATTTCTTGTAAGCATAAGTATTTGGAGAATCTAAACATAAATCTAGTTGTTCTTCTACCTTGCTTCGACTATAACTTGTTCATCGAACTTTCATTTATTTATTATCAGTTTAAGTCCTATATACAATTCTAGAGAACGATAATTTTGTATACCAGGTCATTTGATACCTTATTACTTATTACCAATGATAGTTCATATGTATTTGTCTCAACAATATTCAAATGTTATGTAACTAGGAAAGCCTAAATCTAGGTATAGTTATAAGGTATAATGATTGACATTCATACATGGAACTAAAGCTTTAGTGCATAAGAGAGTCTACTAACTGCTTAAGTATTTACCAGGTAGAAGTATAATAATATGAACGTTATATTGTTAAACAATAGTATTGCTGGTTTGTGTAAGGAATGAGAGATCATTTCCTACAAAATCTATCCAACCTAGCCTTCGCATGACCTTCATCTCACAAGGAGATATGATGTAAAAATTATTACCCTATAACAAAACTAAGTTATAATACTCATACTAAGAATCATGCTATGAATCTTTCTATACTTGTAATCTTACAAATAAGTATTTTTAACCAATGTATTATCATAGGTTTTCTACAAGTCCCATAGTTTATCACAAGGTGTTTGTTTATAATGTTAACCAGGTTAAAGAATTCTTTTGCATAATTGATTACCAACTACATGATTCATAATACATAGCTGTAAACCTTAGTTTATGCGAAGACTACCACCAATATCATTTTCCTTTAAGATTATAATATGCATCTTATAATATAGAGGTATTATTCTCTTCTTGAAAGGGTTTATAACCAAGTTTTTATGTAAATTATTTTTACTTGCAGGCTTCTCCAAGACTCTCGAAAACTATAGAGCTAGACCCACAATTCCAAAACGTATTGAACTCCACGTGGTCGATGCTTAATGGTTAGGGTTTTTGACTTTGGAGATTCGCTATATAACTCTCCTAAAACCCTACATTTCTGCATTTGACCTATCTTTTTAGTACTGAATTGGAGATGGGGCCGCAGGCTCATGGCCGCATAGGCCTTGATGCCACTCCTTATCTCTGCATGTACATTTCTTCTATGTGTGAGTTCTTCATCGCCTTTGCTTTACTCTGTGTGTGAGGCCTTTGACGCTATTTCTTTGCCTCTGCGAGGGCTTACCTTTGTGCTTTTGTTCAGTTGTGAACTTTGCAGTGTGGGATTGATTTCTGGTTCATCGTGGTGTGGCCTTGGCTTTTGATTTGAACATTCTCGTTGAGGTTTCCTTAACAGAAGCTCTCCTCGTTTGCTCGGGCCTACTCCATCTACTGGCTAGGGTTCTGTAGAAGTCACCATTTACATGGCCGAGATCAAACTCTCCAGGTATAATTTCTTTTAAGTTTTAAAACCTTATGTATTGTTTCAAAGTTTTTATTGTCTTCATTATTTGAATTAAGAAAGAGCTTAACACCTAAATGGTTTAACTTGTACAGGCTTCCGGTTTGGCTGCTGTGTGTTGGAAGCCACCGAAAGACTCCACACAAGGACTCCACGTTTCGTGTCCAACCGGGTAAGCCTCGGTCTCATACCTAAGGTTCCTCCTACGATGGGTGTATGGGGTTTGGTTGTTACAGTTCCACAAAGATGTGACTCCAGTTTTGGTTATAAAATATTTTGTTTGTTTTAGAAAGGCCATGTGGCCGAGACTGACATGTTTTGATGAGAAAATTATGAAGCCTTTGCGGCCGTAGCTTGATGACATTCTTATGAGACCTTCACAGCCGTAGCTTGATTTATAGGAAATATTTTTGGATAGGATTTTAAGCCGTGACTTCTGTTGGAAACAGACCATTAGGCCGTAACCTAATTGGAAACTACAGTGGTTTTATTTATAAATTAAGTTAGGGTTTTTAAATAGTTGGCTTGTTTAATGTTAGCCGTAAGGCTCGATCAATGGGTGGTTAAGACTGATAAATGATAAAGACAATTTGTTTTTGAAAGACCCTGTGTTATTTTAATACGTTTTGCAGTCTTTTGACTCTACGGTGTTTACATTGATAAAAGAAAATGTATTTTATTTAGACATTAATATAGGGTTTTATTTGCGGTTTAAGTCCATAATTTTTTATTTTGTTTAAAAGGGAAAGAATGTTTAGAATGTTGAGTTTTAAAACAGATTTTGAGTTTTTCTGTCAGTAAAAACAATTATTCCAGGAAATAAATAAAAGAAGGGTTGACTAGTACAACCTAAGTTTTTACTGTATACTTGGGTTGGAAAATTTAAAAGGTCTTTACTTAAATAGTCTTAGTTTATTATTTGACAAACAGTGAAACGTTTATTAAATTCTGTGTATTTATAAAATAGATAATTTGTATTTGTACAAATGTAGAATTTATGCTTAAGTAATTATGAGTAAAACTGTATTAACCCTCTTCTAGAAAAGGAGAAGGAAAATGAAGGTCATATTTGATAGTTTCTCCAAATTAGGGTTTTATAAAATTTTAATTATTTTAAAATCTATACAGAGTTTAATATTTAATTGTAATGAATTTAAAGTTTGATTCTTACTTAGATTAGTAATGAAATTATCAAAGTGATTACTAGCCCTCATTTTATTGTTTTCTTTAAGTTATTTATGCTTATTTATTTTTTTGTTCTTATAATGTTTTTAATTACTATGTGTATTTATAATAATTAGGCTTATAGCAAATAATTTATTTACTATGTAAATAAGCGCACAGTGTATACTTTTTTTTTAAAGATTTGGAAATAGTTCATTGTCTAGCTTCTTTAACATGTGCATTCTAACTAAGGCACTACTAAACATTCTTACAAAGAATCTGTAAAAAGTAATAAACCTGATCCTGCATTCTTCATTTGATTTAACCATCATAATCTAATCTAACCTACTGTACTAGAGTACTACCTTCTTGAAGGTGTGTAAAAATACAGTTAGGTATTTTTTTATCCATCAGTAAAATTTGAAATTACTCTAATCATTTATCCTAATCCATATCTAATTCGGAATTTGTCTATCTTTTCACAGTAAAAGATTCATTCAATAATTCTAATAAGAGATGATCAGAAATATAACATATCATTTCCTAAATTCATTCCTTCTTGATCCTAAGTATGCTTAGAGAAATTAGAAAGAACATGTAGAACCTGGAAATGTAGCAGAGGAGACAACAACTTAAGGAGCATGTTCCTCCCAAGCAACTTCTGGAGATAGTTGAACTGCAAACCTCAGGACCCCCAAGCCTGTCTACTGGTCCACCTAGATGAAAGTACTGGGTGAAAGAACTGGTTTAGCAAACCTATGCAACTCTACTGAGTACTCAGCAGTAATCTATTATGCTTGTAGCAGTATGAACTCAGCTTAAAATTAGCTGCACTAGTTCAGAACTTCAACACTTTTCACTCAAAGAAAACTTTTGCTGGTCCCCTCCATCGAATTTTCTTGTGCACTAAATTCACTTAGAATTTTCACAAGTAAAGAATCAGCAGCCTCAGCTGAATTCAATGGGAAGTTTTATTAGCATGCCTAGGTATTTTGGGTCAGTTTTCACTTAATGAGCCACCTGCTCTTGTTCCACTTTCTTGGGGAACATGACCAAAAAATAGGGAAGTTGCCTCCTGCAACAGCTAGAAGTAGTTTGAGGATGCTGCCAAGTGTCAATCTCCTCTCAACCCGACCTATTCCACAAAGTGACCATTAAAACACTCATTCAACAGCCTCCTTAAGCTGTTGTCTCATCTTTCATTTATTAATTAATAAAATATTCAGCAATTACATGCAATTATCTTTGACCCCACTTGGTCATTAATTACAAACTTTATAATAAATTTATAACATAATGTCTCCTAAAACATAAAATGTTTTTGCAAATTTGGGGTATGTGACATACACTCCCCCTTGAATATAACATCGTCATCGATGTTATTTATTCTTCATCCTCAGAATTGCCCTAAAATAGAATTGCATATGCTGCCTGCATATGGCTCTCCAATTCCCAGGTGGCTTCTTCTGGACTAAGGTGCTTTCATTGCACCTTCACTTGACCAATGGTGTGATTCCGACGCAAAATCTCCCTCCTTTTGAGGATACAATTCGGTTCCACAAGAAAATCTCCTTCGAGTTCCACCTGCACCTCATTCTAATTTATAACATGAGTAGTATCATGTAAATATTTTTTTAATACAGAAATATGAAAAACATTATGAACCTTCAAAATTGGCGGTAAAGCCAATTGATATGGCACTTGTCCCATTCTGGACAGTATCTCAAAAGGCCCACAATATTGGGGTGCCAACTTAGCACAACTTCCTAATTTCAAAGAACTCTTTTTAGGCCTTACCTTTATAAAGACATGTTCACCCACCTGGAACTTTTTTTGAGTCCGTTTAAGATCTGCTTGACTTTTCTATCTATCTTGCGCAACTTTTAAGTTACCTTGCACCTGTTTTACAATTAACTCCATCTCCTTTAGTAGTTCAGGTCCTAGTACTAACCTGTCAACTGGGTTACTCCATGAGATAGGGGTATTGCACTTTATGCCTTACAAAATTTTAAATGGGTTATATCTTGTTGAAGCTTGGTAGTGATTGTTGTAAGCAACCTCTACCAGGTGTAAATAATCTTCCCATTTACCTGGTTGTTCCTTAACATACATTCTAAGCATATCTTCCAACACTTGATTCACCCTTTTAGTCTATCCATCCATCTGGGGATGAAAAGAGGTACTTAAATTTAAAGTAGTATTCAGGCCTTTAAATAAAGACTTCTAGAAATTGCCCATAAACTTAGGGTCTTTGTCTGAAATTATGACTTTTGGTATCACATGTAAACGAAATATTTGTTTCATGAATATAACAACAATATTAGCAGCCTTGTAGATGGTCTTTACAGGTGTAAAATGAGTTGCTTTACTAAGTCTATCAATGACTACCATTATCGAGTCATTCATATTCTGATTTCTAGGTAGACCTGTAATAAAATCAAGACTGATTATTTCCCATTTCCAGCTAGGGATAGGTAATGGTTGTAGTAAACCGGCTGGATGCTCGTGTTCAGTCTTAACTTGTTGACATTCAAAACACTTGGCAATGTATTCTGCCAGTTCCTTCTTCATGTTTTGCTAAAAATAATCCTTCCGTAACATGGCTATAGTCTTCTGATAACCAGGATGTCCTGAGTAAGGAGTCTTATGAATTTCATTTAAAATTAGTAGCTTAATCTTATCTACATTATGTATATATAGCCTATTTTTATATAGTAATAATCCATGTACTTAAACTTTGAGTTAAATTTTCTATTACTTTTGCTTGTAATTTCTGATAATTTTCATCCATTTTTACTCCTTCCCCTAACTGTTCTTCTAAATATGTTTTCTAAGTGTCGTCTATTGCTATAAAATTCACCCTTGCATTTCTACTTAGAGTGTCAACAACTTTATTTTCTTTTCCCTTAATATGTTGGATCTTGAAATCGTACTCACTAAGAAAAGTTAGCCACCTAGCCTGCCTTGCGTTTAAGTTAGGTTGATCCAACAAATATTTTAATCCTTTATTATTTGTCATTAACATAAATTTTCTTCCAATTAAGCGATGGCGCCACATCTTCAAAGCATGTATGACGACAACCAACTCTAAATCGTAGGTTGCATAGTTTTTCTCATAAATCTTAAGCTTCCTAGACTCATATGCAATTACGTGTCCTTCTTGAGTTAAAACTCCACCTAGACTGTCGTTGCATGCGTCAGTGCATACTACAAAGTCTTTATTAGGATTAACAATTCTCAAGATTGGTGCAGTAGTTAGTAATGTTTTCAACTTTTTAAAAGTTTCTTCACAGTTTTGATTCCACTCGAATTTCTTCCCTTTCTTTTGTAAAGAAGTTATGGGATTTGCAATTTTCTAGAACCCTCAATGAATCTTCGATAGTAGCCTATAATCCTCATGAATGACCGTACGTTAGTCACGTCCTTTGGGACTGTCCATTCTTCAATTGCTTTTATCTTTTCTAGATCAACTGAGATCCCTTCTTTAGTTACTACATGGCCCAAGTGTATTTTATCCTTAAAGAAATTGCACTTACTAAATTTAGAAAAAAACTGATGTTCTCTCAAATTTTGTAAAACAAAATTTAAGTGCTCCTCGTGTTCTTCTTTAGACTTAGAATAAATTAGAATGTCGTCAATGAATACCACCACAAATTTATCAAGGTACTTATGCAATACATTATTCATTAAGCATATGAAGACAGTCGGGGCATTATTCAAATGGCATAACAACAAACTCATAGTGACCATATCTGGTCCTCAAAGTTGTTTTAAAAATGTCTTCATCTTTGATTCAGACCTGGTGATAACCAGATTGTAAATCAATCTTTGAAAATACAGTTGTTCCACGCAGTTGATCAAACAGATCATCTATGTAGGGAAACGGGTATATATTATTAATGGTCATTTTATAAAGTTGACGGTAATCAATGAATAAGCGTAGAGTATCGCCCTTCTTTTTAACGAAATAACAGGCGCTCCCCATGGAGACACGCTGGGTCTTATATACTTCTTATCAATAAGTTCATTTAACTGTAATTTTAATTCATTTAGTTCCAATATATTCATTTGATAAGGGGCTTTTGAGCTGGGCACTGCACCAGGTACCAACTCAATAGTGAAGTCTAACTCCCTTTCTGGAGGCAGTCCCAAAATTTCTTCTGGAAGTACATCCGAATACCCCCTTAGGATGAGAATATCTTCCAGTTTTAGTTTATCTTCATTATTAGTATGTTCTTCGTTAATTACAGTTACATCAAAGGCTTTACAACCCTTTCGAACAACTCTCTTTAATTGCAAAACAAAGATTTGTCTGATAGCTGTTTTCCTAGTGATTCTCGTTGCGGTTACTATTTCTCCTTCATTATTTACGCAAGTAAAAGTTTTATCGAAACAGTTCATAACTACTTTATGCTATTCTAACCAGTCCATACCAATTAACATGTCATAAGAGCCTAAAGGAAGTACATTAAGCTTCACAGAGGTTTCAAACTGATCCATACTTACAGTGCAATCTTTTACAAAACTAATCACTTTTTTTCTTTCTCCAGTAACTAGTTGAACTAACCATGACGTTGCAAACTTTTCTACTGATGACTTGCATTTTTCTACTAAATTAGGAGAAATATAACTCATGCTAGCCCCTGGGTCAATTAAGATAGAAATAGGTGTTTGATTCAGCTTACTTTCTACTTCCACCATGGAAATTTGATAATCCGTCTGCATTTTTTCTAGTGCCGCGTTGATCCTGGGCATTGTCCTTGATAAGTCACCAACAGTCATCTCCTCCTGCACCGTATGCATGTTGCTGACAGTCTTCTTTCTGTTAGGGCAGACTGATGCATAATGAGGTCCATTACACAACCAACACTTTAATGGTTCTTTACGTTCATTATTATTAATGTAATTGCTGTGATTATTAGCAGGTTCTTCATTTCTAGGGCCATTAGGGTTTAACCGTGAATTACCTTTATTTCCTTGGAAATTCTTATTAGGAAAATTACGTGTGTTATTATTCCTAAAATTGCAGTTAGGTACGAAACCTTTCTTCTTCTGTTCAAAATTATTAGACCTCTTAGCCTTCCAGTTTGACATTCTTTCCTTTTTGCAGTTCTGCTCATAGAAAAAAATTGCCTTTTGCATAGCCTCTTCTAGGGTTTTTGGATTATCGTATTCAATTCTATCTTTAATGTGAAAAGGTAGACAAATTAGAAACCGATGTACCTTAGGCTTCTCATCCACAATGTAAGGCACGTAACGTAGCAAACTTAAAAATTTACTGTTTAATTCTTTCATGTTCATAGTTTCAAGCTTCAGTTCATAAAATTCCTTAGCTCGTTCTTCGTAGTATTGTTCCGACAAAAACTTCTTCTTAAAGTATTTCTTAAAGGTACTCCTGTTAATGTTATTTTCCCTAATACCTTTTACTCGTTTTAAATCCTGCCACCACATACCTGCCTTCCCAGTTAAGTTGTAAATGGCCATCCTTGCTTTTAGCTGGTTAGAGTAATTATAGATTTGGAAATACTTCTTCATTCTAGACAACCATGATTCAGCTTTTTCTCCTTTCTCAGTTTTACCATTGAAAGTGGGTGGTTTTATCTTCTTAAATTCTCCTGAAATTTCTTCATAAGGCTTAAATTTTCTTTTTCTTGAATGATAATTATCTTCACTGCTATCACTAGTGTACTCACGATTCTTCCTATGTGAGTCGCCATAAATTCCAGAGGGCGAGCTACTTTCAATTTTAGACTATTTAGACCTTTTACTTTTGTGTTGGTAGGACATATTTTCAGATCCCATTTGTTTATCTTTTTCTTCACTCTGGAACTTTTCCATCAGTATCTGGTTCAACTCCTTTTGAGCTCTCATAATTCTTTCTTTTTTCTTTTTAACTGTTTCCATCTCAATTCTTAATTCTTTAACAGTTTGTAATAATTCTGAAGAATTGTTAGTTATTTATTCCTGAACTGGTTCTCTTTTAGAATTACTTTGTTCATTAAACGGGGAATCATCATCTGCATATTCCTCGAGTCTTTCAATACCTGTAGTTTTAGCTTAGAAGAAAAAAAAATCTGGAAATAACATTTCAAAAAGAAAATAATAATTAGTATGCATGCATTTAATTTTACTGTTTGTCTATGCAGGTTGATCCGCATTCAGGTCTAGTGTCTGAACGTGTGCTCTGATACCACATGTAATACTCTGAAAATTCATAAAAATTTAAAAAAAAATCTATGACATTAAATGTTTACAATCGTCACTTTCGAGGGACATTTAACTGTTAATAGTTAACATAATAAGGTTTAAACTAGAACTAAATCATTTATTAAATTGTAGATCTGCATACTTAAATATTTGCTTTCATAAATCATTATTAAATATTTGATTTAGCAGGTCATGATTTAGAATAACATGAATTGAAACATTTGTTTAATTACTAAGTGCTAAAGTTTATTTTACTGTTTGTGAATATGAAGGAACTTCAGTTAAGTCCGAGGCTTACTTAACTTTTTAGCTAATTCAGTGAAGTGATGCTTCTTTTACAGGTCTTTTAATAGGTAAGACGTTTTGTAACCAGTTCCGGATCGAGATTAATTATCTCAACTAGCATAAGTAAAAATGCTAGTATATTTGTTTAATTTACAACTTTGATCAAAATAAATGAGGTATGGTTGAAACTGTATATTTACATTTTATTTAATTTCTTGTAAGCATAAGTATTTGGAGAATCTGAACATAAATCTAGTTATTCTTCTACATTGCTTTAACCATAATTGTTCATAACACTTTCATTTATTTATTATCAATTTAAGTCCTATATACAATTCTAGAGAAAGATAATTTTGTATACAAGGTCATTTGATACCTTATTACTTGTTACCAATGATAGTTCATATGTATTTGTCTCAACAATATTCAAATGTTATGTAACTAGGAAAGCCTAAATCTAGGTATAGTTATAAGGTATAATGATTGACATTCATACATGGAACTAAAGATTTAGTGCAGAAGACAGTCTAATAACTGCTTAAGTATTTACCAGGTAGAAATATAATAATATGAACGTTATATCGTTAAACAATAGTATTACTGCTTTGTGTAAGGAATGAGAGACCACTTCCTACAAAATCTATCCAATCCATCCTTCGCATGACCTTCATCTCACAAGGAGATATGATATAAAAATTATTACCCTATAACAAAACTAAGTTATAATACTCATACTAAGAATCATGCTATGAATCTTTCTATACTTGCAATCTTACACACATAAGTATTTTTAACCAATGTATTATCATAGGTTTTCTACAAGGTCTTTTTACAAGTCCTATAGTTTATCACAAGGTGTTTGTTTATAATGTTAACAAGGTTAAAGGATTCTTTTGCATAAGTTATTACCAACTACATGATTCATAATACATAGTTGTAAACCCTAGTTTATGCGAAGACTACCACCAATATCATTTTCCTTTAAGATTATAATATGCATCTTATAATATAGAGGTATTATTCTCTTGTTGAAAGGGTTTATAACCAAGTTTTTATGTAAATTATTTTTACTTGCAAGTTGCTCCAAGACTCTCGAAAACTATAGAGCTAGACCCACAATTCCAAAACGTATTGAACTCCACGTGGTCGATGCTTAATGGTTAGGTTGTTTTACTTTGGAGGTTCGCTATATAACTCTCCTAAAACCCTAAAATTCCACATTTGACCTATATTTTTACTACTAAATTGGAGAGGGGCCCGCAGGCTCATGGCCGCATAGGCCTTGATGCCACTCCTTATCTCTGCATGTACATTTCTTCTATGTGTGAGTTCTTTATTGCCTTCGATTTACTCTGTGTGTGAGGCCTCTGACGCCATTTCTTTGCCTCTGCGAGGGCTTACCTTAGTGCTTTTGTTTAGTTGTGAACTCTTGAGTGTGAGCTCGATTTCTGGTTCATCGTGGCGTGGCCTTGGCTTTTGATTTGAGCAATCTCGTTGAGGCTTCCTTGACAGAAGCTCTCCTCATTTGCTCGGGCCTACTCCATATAGTGGCTAGGGTTCTGTATAAGTCACCATTTACGTGGCCGAGATCAAACTCTCCTGGTATAGTTTCTTTTAAGTTTTAAAACCTTCTATATTGTTTCAAAGTTTTTATTGTCTTCGTTATTTGAATTAAGAAAGAGCTTAATGCCTAAATGGTTTAACTTGTGCAGTCTTCCGGTTTGGCTGATGTGTGCTGGAAGCCACTGAAAGACTCCACGTTTCGTGTCCAACCGAGTAAGCCTCGGTCTCATACCTGAGGTTCTTCCTGCGATGGGTGTATGGGGTTTGGTTATTACAGTTCCACCGAGATGCGATTCCATTTTTAGTTATAAAATATTTTGTTTGTTTTAGAAAGGCCATGTGGTTGAGACTGAAATGTTTTGATGAGAAAATTATGAAGCCTTTGTGGTCGTAGCTTGATGACATTCTTATGAGGCCTTCACGGCCGTAACTTGATTTATAGGAAATATTTTTGGACAGGCTTTTAAGCCATGACTTCTGTTGGAAACGGACCATTAGGTCGTAACCTAATTGGAAACTGCAGTGGTTTCATTTATAAATTAAGTTAGGGTTTTTAAATATTCGACTTGTTTAATGTTAGTCGTAAGGCTCGATCAATGGGTGGTTAAGATTGATAAATGATAAAGACAATTTGTTTTTGAAAGGCCCTATGTTAGTTTAATACATTTTGCAGTCTTTTGACTCTACGGTGTTTACGTTGATAAAATAAAATGTATTTTATTTAGACATTAATATAGGGTTTTATTTGCAGTTTAAGTCCATAATTTTTTATTTTGTTTAAAAGAGAAAGGATGTTGAGAATTTTGATTTTTAAAACAGAGTTTGAGTTTTTCTGTCAGTAAAAACAATTATTCCAGGAAATAAATAAAAGAAGGGTTGACTAGTACAACCTGAGTTTTTTTTGTGTACTTGGGTTGGAAAATTTAAAAGGTCTTTACTTAAATAGTCCTAGTTTATTATTTGACAAACAATTTAATACTGTTTTTGTGAAAAGTTTATTAAATTCGGTGTATTTATAAAATAGATAATTTGTATTTGTATAAATGTAGAATTTATGCTTCAAGTAATTATGAGTAAAATTGTATTAACCCTCTTCTAGAAAATGAGAAGGAAAATGAAGGTCATATTTGACAGTTTCTCCAAATTAGGGTTTTGTAAAATTTTAGTTATTTTAAAATCTTTACAGAGTTTAATATTTAATTGTAATGAATTTAAAGTTTGATTCTTACTTAGATGAGTAATGAAATTATCTAAGTGATTACTAGCCCTCATTTTACTATTTTCTTTATGTTATTCCTGCTTATTTGTTTTTCTGTTTTTATAATGTTTTTAATTACTATGTATATTTATAATAATTAGGCTTATAGCAAATAATGTATTTACTGTGTAAATAAGCGTACAAACTGTGTATATATATATATATATTTTTAAGATTTGGAAATAGTTCATTGTCTAACTTCTTTAACAGGTGCATTCTAACTAAGGAACTCTTGAACATTCTTACAAAGAATCTGTAAAAAGTAATCAACCTGACCCTGCATTCTTCATTTGATTTAACCATCAGAATCGAATCTAACCTACTGTACTAGAGTACTACATTCTTGAAGGTGTGGAAAAATATAGTTAGGTATTTTTTATCCATCAGTAAAATTTGAAAGTACTCTAATCATTTATCCTAATCCATACCTATCCAGAATTTGTCTATATTTTCACAGTAAAATGATTCATTCAATAATTCTAATAACAGATGATCAGAAACATAACATATCATTTCCTAAATTCATTCCTTCTTGATCCTAAGTATGCATAGAGAAATTATAAAGAACATGTAAAACCTGGAAATTTAGCAGAGGAGACAACAACTTAAGGAGCCTGTTCCTCCCAACCAACTCCTAGAGATAGCTGAACTTCAAACCTCAGCACCCTCGAGCCTGTCTATTGGTCCACTTGGATGAAAGCACTAGGTGAAAGAATTGGTTTAGCAAACCTCTGCAACTCTACTGAGTACTCAGCAGTAATCTGTTCTGCTTGTAGTAGTATGAACTCAGCTTAAAATTAGATGCACTAGTTCAAAACTTCAGCACTTTTCACTCAAAGAAAACTTCTAATAGTCCCCTCCATCAAATTTTCTTGTGCACTAAATTCACTCAGAATTTTCACAAGTAAAGAATGAGCAGCCTCAACTAAANGTCTTTTGGGTCAGTTTTCACTTAATGAGCCACCTACTCTTGTTCCACTTTCTTGGGGAACATGACCACAAAAATAGGGAAGTTGCCTCCTGCAACAACTATAAGTAGTTTGAGGATCCTGCCAAGTGTCAATCTGCTCTCAATCCAACCTATTCCACCAAGTGACCAGTAAAACACTCATTTAACAGCCTCCTTAAGCTGTTGTCTCATCTTTTATTTATTAATGAATAAAATATTCAGCAATTACATGCAATTATCCTTGACCCCACTTGGTCATTAATTACAAACTTTATAATAAAATCATAACATAATGTCTCCTAAAACATAAAATGTTTTTGCAAATTTGGGGTAGGTAACATATGCTCTCTTATAGTTTGGTTTCCTAGATCTTACTTTACAGCTACGTTCCATTCCCCAAGGAATCTCCATCAACCATTGTGTTCCCTGATTTTTCCTGGGTTTGTCCGATTTTCCTTCCCAGCTATGGTCCATTCACCATTGAATCCCCGTCAACCACTGCACCCTGATTTCTCCAGGGTTTGTTTGGTGCCATTAAGGCATTTCGACGCCTAATGTACTTCCCTGAGGTTTACTTCTCTATGTCTCCTACTCTTGCACACATGGTCTCCTATTTAACATGGCTTGTCCCTTTCAGTCTGATTTTCATTAAAGGTAGAAAATGTATTGGTTACAACTATCCTCTAGGGACCGTTTGGACAGATTCTGCAATCAAACAAACTCATCAAAATACAATCGAGATTAAATATTACAAATAATGTTCATAAATAAGGGGATATTACATCCACACCCTCTTATTGCAACACGGTCCTCAGTATTCCTCCATCGGTTCAGGAAATAGACCTGGGTACTTCTTTCACACATCTTCCTTGAGTTCCCAAGTCGCCTCCTCTGGGATAAAGGGCTTCCATTGCACCTTAACCTGAGTGACGACCTAGTTTCGAAGTACTGTCTCTTTCCTGTCCAGAATGCGTAGAGGTTCCACTTGAAATTCTCCTTCTGGTTCCACCTGTACCACATTCGATTCAATGATATGAGTGGAATCTTGTAAATATTTCTTTAGCAATGAAATATGAAAAACATTATGAATTCTTAAGTGTGCTAGAAGAGCAAATTTATATACCATGGGTCCAATCCTTTCCAAGATTTGAAAGGGTCTGCAAAACTATGGTGCTAATTTGGTACAACTTCCCAATCTCAAGGAACTCTTTTTGGGTTTGACTCGGAGGTAAACATGATCTCTGACCGAAAATTCTTTAATGTTGTTCCTTTAAGTCAGCGTAACTATTTAGGCAATCGTGCGTCGCCTTCAAGTTCATTTGTACCTTTCGAACAGTCTGTTCCATTTCTTGTAACATTTGAGGTCCTACTATCAGTCGATCCACTTGACTATCCCAACTAACAGGGGTGGTACACTTTTTCCCATACAGGATTTCGAATGGGCTCATCTTAGGTGAGGCATGATAACCATTATTGTATGCAAACTCTATTAGATGCAAATAGTCTTCCCACTTAGTGGGCCTTTCCATGACATACATCCTCAGCATGTCTTCGATGACTTGGTTTGTTCATTCTGTTTGTCCTTCTATTTCATGGTGGTAGCTAGTGCTGAAATTTATCTTGGTTCCTAACCCTGCAAACAATGACTTCCGAAAGTTTGATGTAAATTCGACACACCGGTCAGAAATTACCATCTTTGGTACTCCATGAAGTCGGAATATTTCCTTCAGAAATATTTATGCAACATTAACAACCTTGTAAGTGGACTTTATAGTAATAAAATGAGTAGACTTGTGTAACCTATCTACCACAACCATAATTGAGTCATGTTGTTTTTGAGTTAATGGAAAACCTGTGATAAAATCCAAAGATATTACCTCCCATTTTCATTTGGGAACTGGCAAAGGTTGTAACAAACTTGTTGGATGTTGATGTTCAACCTTCACCTATTGACATTTCAAACATTTAGATAGATAATCAACTAAATCTACCTTTAATTTGGGCCAAAAGAAGTGTTTTCTTAGGGTCGTAATCATCTTTTGGTAACCATGGTTCCTTGCATAAAGAGGTTTGTGCATTTCATTTAGGACAAACAATTTTAAATCTGCAACGTTAGGCATGCACATTCTCCCTTTAAACCAAATTAACCCTTTCTGGTCTACTTTGAATTATGTCCCATTCAATTTTACCTTGTCCTTCAGCAATTTATTCAGTAAATTTTCATATTCAACATCATGGATGTTGTTTTTTTATTATTCTGCTCATTAGATCACTTTCTGGTTGGCTCATAGTAATCTCATATACTTTGTGAGCTCGTCGACTGAGTGCATCATCCACCCTATTATCCTTACCCTTGATATGATTTACTTCAAAATCGAATTCACTTAAGAAGGCCATCCATCTTGCTTGTATGGGATTTAGCCCCACCTGAGTAAACATATTCTTCACAAAGGTGTTGTCTGTCAACAAAAGGAACCTTTTCCTTAACAGGTGATGGCGCCACATTTTTAAGGCATGCACTATTGTGGCACTACTGCTGCCAACTCTAGATCATGCACTACACAATTTCGTTCATGCTCTTTCAATTTGTGACATTCATAACATACTACATGTCCTTCTTGAGATAATATCCCCCCCAATCCCTCCTTACTAACATTTGTATAGACTGTGTAGTCTTTATAGGGGTCAACCACCTTTAAAATTGGAGCCATGGTTAACAATCCTTTTATATTTTCAAAGCTCTCTTGAAACTTCAAGGACCATACAAACTTTACTCCTTTCTTATGCAAGGAAGTGATGGGATAGGCTATCTTTGAGAATCCTTCGATGAATCGTCTGTAGTAGCCGGTGAGTCTGAATGTCAGTGACATCTTTAGGCATAGGCCATTATAAAATAGCCTTTATCTTTTTTGGATCTACCGTGATCCCATTTTCTGAGATGACATGACCTAGGTACTGAATTTCATTCTTAAAGAATTCACACTTTTTGAACTTAGCATACAGTTGATGCTGTCTCAAGATTTGTAGCACGATTTCCAAGTGTTGTTGATGTTCTTCCTCCGTCTTGGAATAGATTAGGATGTCCTAAAGAAATATCAACACAAACTGGTCTTAGTACTTGTTGAAAATACTATTTATTAAGCACATGAATGTAGCAGGGGAATTGGTTAAGCCAAAAGGGATTACTACGAATTCGTAGTGTCCATATCGGGTCCTGAATGTTGTTTTGCTTACATCTTCTTCCTTGATCCTGATATGGTGATAGCTAGACCGCAAATCTAACTTGGAGAACATTCTAGCTCCCCCCACTTGATTAAACATGTCATTAATCCGAGGTAGAGGATACTTGTTCTTGATGGTTACTTTATTCAGCTGTCTGTAATCTATGCAAAGTCTTAGAGTCCCATCCCTTTTCTTAACAAATAAAACTAGTGCTCCCCAAGGAGACAGACTGGGTCTGATGTAACCCTTATCCAACAATTCTTGCAACTGAATTTTTAATTTGGTTAACTCAGGGATGCTCATACGATAACGTATATTAGATACCGGTGCAAACGCATGCATAATCTCGATGGAGAAATCTATTTCTCGTTGAGGGGGTATTCCTGATATCTCTTTTGGAAATACATCCATAAACTTACTTAAGACTGGGTGGTCTTTTATCTGTGCTTGACCTTCATTAAGGAGCAGGTCAATGACCCTCACTACATACAACTTACAACCCTTTCTCATACACCTTTTCAATTGCATGGCAGAGATTTTCCTCAAGGAGACATGTTTAATGACACCTTCTACCTTCCTAACAATTTGATCCTCATACACATAAGTAAAGGTTTTATCAAAAACAATTCAATATTAATTTATACTTTGCTAACCAATCCATGCCAATAATCATATCATATGACCCTAAAGACAAAACATTCAGATTAACCCTAGTCACATGATCCATTATTTAAACTTCACAATCAACAAGAAACTCAGTTACCTTTCTCTTTGCTCCAGTGGTCAGTTGGATTGACCAAGGTTTTGCATGCCTTACCTTGGCGAGCTGGAAGTCCTCCACCACTTTGTGAGTGATGTCACTTAAGGTAGCCCCTGGATCAATTAGTATAGAAAGACTTCGGTTAGATATAGTACCTTCAATCTCCACAATTGCAGATAGATAATCTGATTGTTGATTCTCCAGGGCTGCATTAATCTAGTGGCAACTTTTCCCAACTTCCCCAAAAGTAAAAGCTTCCCACAGGCTGTGAACAACCTTATTAGTTTGGTTGAGGTGTGGGAAGTTCCTTCGCAAGTGGGGCTCTCCACATTCCCAACATTTCAAGGGTTCTCTAGGGGTTCCAACAGTCCCCTTAGGTCCAAGGTTCACATATTTATAGTTCTTCTGTGGAAGCTGATTATTTTTGTTGTAGGAATTTCCTTGCGGATTCCTTGGCATGTTTCGGAAGGGTGGTAGCTGGAAGCCCTTCTTTTGTTGGTTGAACCTTTCATGTTCTTTACCCTTCCAAACCTTGGAGAGCTCATTCCTCTGTTTGTATTGTTCAAAACACAACCTTGCCTTTCTTAAGCCTTCATCGAAGGTTTTTGGATTGTCAAATTCAATTCAGTCCTTATAATACTGCGGCAAGCAACTCAAGAACCTCTGTATTTTCACATTTTCATCTTTAATATACGACACCAACCATAGCCAATCCAGAAATTTGTTAATGAGGTCCTCTATATTCATTTGACCGAGCTTTAACTCGTAGAATTCCTCGGTCTTTCTTTCATAGTAGCTTTCTAAAAAGTATCGCTTCTTGAAGAACTTCTTGAACTTTGACCACTCCGAGTTCTTCTCTTTGATTCCCTGGGAAATCTTTAGATCCTGCCACCAAATGTTGGCCTTTCCCTTCATGTTGTAGATGAAAATTCTCACCTTTATGTTGCTAGAATAATTGTAAATTTGAAAGTACTTCTTAATGTCTAACACCCAAGCCTCTGCTTCTTCGCCGGTCTTGGATTCCCTGTTGAAGCTGGTTGGTTTGATCTTTTTAAATTCTCCTTCCAAGTGGTCGATTTTTCTTTTGCTGATCCACTTGGCTTGGTTTGCATATTTTTGAGTTCCATTGGAGGAATTGTTCTTTCTTTCGACACTCTCTGGAACTTTCGAGCTCCTCCCAATATCTGTTTGGGGATTTTCCCCATTATTCTTCTCTTGCAGACTTTGCAGCAGTATCTCATGAATCTCCTACTACCTTTCCTGAGCCTTCTTTAGCTGCTCATTGTTCGTTTTGAAGCTCCATATTTCTACGATCAAGTTCCTCATCGTTTCCAGAACTTGATTGGCTTTAGAGTGTTCTCGCTCTGGTTATGATGTGCGTGGTGCTGGTGCACCCTCTTCAGGTCGATCTGCATTCTCACTTTGTGAGGCCATTGTTGTATCCTATTACAGAACAATTCTATTTATGCACAAAACATTCCAACACAAATTGTTATGATTAGAACAAAGTTTTTTCATAATTCAGCGGAACTATATGTTCCCAAAAGGTGACAGGGTTGAAACCAGTAGCTCTGATACTATATGTAACATACCCATATAACCTGCTAAAATGAATGTATAAAAAAAATATTTCACATAAACATGGGCCATGGATCTTCCTCTAACATTCATTCCTAAACTTGATCGTTTCTGCAATAGTCCTTCTGCATACAAAGGTCCCTTCTGCAATTAAAGGTCCCTTCTGCAATTAAAAGGTCCCTTCCGCAATTAAGAGGTCCCTTCCACAATTCCGCTTCCGCAATGTGGATTGTGGATTACGGAGTCCCATGTATTTTGTTCAACTTTCCTTTCCGCTTTCTGCAATTGCGAAAGCCTTAATATAATATTTTTATGATTTATTCTTTTCGCTTTTTGCATTCTGCAATGCGGATTATGGGTTGCGAAAATATTAACATTTTCATGATTTATTCTCTCCGCTTTCCGCATTTTGCAATTTCGGATTGTGAGTTGCGGAAACCTCAATACTTTTATGATTTCCATTTTCCTTTTTCCGTATTCCACAATGTGGATTGCGGATTACGGGAACCTCAATATTTTCAATTTCCTTTTTCCACCTTCCGCTTTGCGGATTGTGGAAAGCCCATATTTCTTATATTTTCTTTTTCACTTTCCGCATTATGCATTCCGCAATGTGGATCACAGATTGTGGAAAGCCCATATTTCTTTATATTTTCTTTTCCACTTTCCACATTCCGCAATGCGGGTTGCGGAAAGCCCATTTTCTTTGTATTTCCTTTTCACTTTTCGCATTCCGCATTCCGCAATGCGGATTGCGGATTGCGGAAATCCCATTTTCTTCATGTTTCCGTTTTCACTTTCCGCATTCCGTAATGTGGGTTGCAGAATGCAGAAAGCCCATTTTTCTTTATGTTTCCTTTTTCACTTTCTGCATTCTGCAATACGGATTACAGATTGCAAAAAGCCCGTATTTCCTTATACATTTTTAGGCTTATGCAGGCTTTTTGGACCAAGGTTTCCCACCTAACTTCTACGTGTTTTCTTGACAAGACTAAGGAGTTTTTTCGACCTTAATGGACTCATGGCTTAGGCTGAAAGATTTACTTAGACAAGCTCAAGCTTAAGTATTTTATGGTGATGAACAGTGACCAGTTCCTAAGAACTTCAATAGCCAAGCTTTCCTTCATAGTGTTACCTTCCCATAGGAATTTAAGGTATTATAAAGGGGCTTCACTAAACAGGAAGGGGGCTAAACCTAGGAGAGCACATTGACTTCCCTACCAGGGGTCCCTTAGACTAGATTTAACAAGGAAACCTCAGCATCCTAGTAACTCTTTATATAAAGCAATATTAGACCATTTGAGCCTCCAATATCACCAAATGCAAGTCACAGTCATTCAAATAGAGGATGAGTATACACCGATTCATAAGCAACATTTTTATTAATAAAACTAAAACTAGTATTTATCATTTCATAAGCATTACGAACACACATTTATACATACACAACTATACTCTGAGCTCAATAGATGTACAAAAACATAAACCCAGTAATGAAAACTATTTATAAAGCGAGTTGTAATGAAAAGGGAACAACCACGTTCCACCCAACCGTAGATTATGCACAGATATGTTATGTCCTCAATCACCCCCGAGATAAACTATGTGTTCTAAGAGTGGAGACAGCTAACCTTAGTTCAGTTTCCAGGTAGAAATCACTTTCCTAATACAGAGTGCCCACACATCAAGTATTTCTCTCAATTCTTTCCTAACACCGAGTTCTCACATAGCAAGAGTTCATTCTTTCCCAAAATACTCAGCATCATCCTACCTCCTCACATATGCTCTCTTATAGTTTGGTTGCCTAGGTCTTACTTTGTAGCTGCAGTGCATTCCCCAAGGAATCCCCGTCAACCATTGTGTTCCCTAATATTTCTAGGGTTTGTCCGATGTTCCTCCGCAACTACGGTCCATTCACCATTGAATCCCCGTCAACCACTGCGCCCTGATTTATTTAGTGTCTGTCCAGTGCCATTAAGGCACTTCGATGCCTGATGTACTTCCCTGAGGTTTACTGCTCTACGTCTCCCACTCTTGCATGCATAGTCTCCTGTTTAACACGGCTTGTCCCTTTTAGTCTGACTTTCATTAAAGGAAGAAAATGTAGTGGTTATAATTGTCCTCTAGGGACTGTTTAGATATATTTCGCAATCAGCGAAACTCATCAAAATACAGTCGAGATTAAATATTGCAAATAATTTTTAGAAATCGGGGGATATTACAGGTTGTAGCAAGAATCACAACTTTAAACCATATCAATTATCAAACTACAAGTTCTTAACCAGCAAACATCTAAGTGCGGAAAGACCGTTTGTGGAAGCCTATTCCAAAAAAGGTTGAAAGGAAACCCGCAATCCGCAATTGAGGAAGGGTAAATGCAAAAGGTTATTTCGAAAAAGTTAAAAGGCAACCGCAATCCGCGATTGCGGAAGGATAAATGCGAAAGGTTATTTCAAAAAAGTTGAAAGGCAACCCGCAATCTGCAATTCGCAATTGTGGAAGGATAATTCAAAAAAGTTGAAAGGTAACCCACAATCTGCTATCCGCAATTGTGGAAGGATAAATGCGGAAGGTTATTTCAAAAAAGTTGAAAGGCAACCTGCAATTTGCAATTCGCAATTGTGGAAGGATAATTCGGAAAAAGTTGAAAGGCAACCCGCAATCCACAATTGCGGATGGATAAATCCATAAGGTTATTTCAAAAAAGTTGAAAGGCAACCCACAATGCGCAATTGTGGAAGGATAATTTAAAAAAGTTGAAAGGATTCAGAAAGATCATTGCGAAAAGACTAATAAAATTAGAAGTTCAGGACTGAACAGATAAATAAATTGGAGCCTAATTTTCAGAGCCGAGTTCAACGATTGAGGAAAAGTTGAACGAACAAGTAAATTTAAAAATGAACAATGAACCTTCAAAATTTTAATAATGCCTTATTACAATTAATTGAAGAACAAGGTAATTTAATACAAAACATCACATGTAGGTTGAAAAACACCCGATGATATTGTTCGGTTAGAAAACATATACATTGCACAACCGGTCATATAACAATAAAGTATGTTTTAGTAACATAACAAAAACTATGACATATGTTTTTAGTAGCATGTAGGGACTATAATGATGTGTCTATAGATATATATGTTATATCAAAAAAAAATTTATATATGGATTTTTGAGGTGTGTGACACTGACTATTGAGGAAGTAAAAAACTTCTGCCAAAAAAAATTGTAGATTAGAATAAGATGATTCCATCATACAGAGATGCAAAAAAAATAAAGCTTTGACCCCACCTCCACCTTAGATGGGGAGAAAAAAAAACAAGGAGGAGGAAGGAAACATTAGAGAAAATACTTCCTTTTAGTATATATGTCAAATTATTTAATTGAATACTTCCCTCTATAGTTTTTTTTCCACAAAAAAAAATCTCAATTCATATTATACAAATCGCATTGTACAAAATTGGTTGTAGCCATTCATTACATAGTCTTCAAGTGTAGACTTCAGTTAAAAAGTCAGCTATATACTTCAAAAATATACCTATCTATAAAGTACTTAAAGAGATTTAACATAAAGATGATATAAATTCTTGGCATGATAAAAAAAAACAAGTAGAATTATATAGGGATATCTACTAAAGCAGATTCATTCTCTAATGCATTCAGACTTAACCAAATTCTCCACCTTCTCTCATCAACCATAATGACCAATTTGGATAGAACATCGTAAATTGAGTTCCTTTCCCTGTACACATGGGTGGATGATATGTCCTGAAATAATCCAATGTATCTAAGTATATCCTCAAAGAGGGGTCTAAGGATGATGTTTTTGGGCGGTTTCTTGAGTCTGAACCAGTCAATCATGAATTGAGAGTCCCAAAGATCTGAAGCTAACAAACACCTTTAGAATAAGCCAAAATGAGGATATACTTGAGAGCTTTCATCTCAACCATATTATTGGTAGTTCTACCTGTTCCAATTGCAAATTTGAACCATCTATCTTCAGAAATATAAAGGACGCCTCCAACTCCACCATCACCATTATGACTGGCTCCATTGAAATAGCCCCAACTTCTCTCTTTATCAATAATCTTTTCACTAACAATTCTCTGGTGCGGTTGTCCCAAAATATGTGGGAAATTTTCAAGAATAGACACACTCTTGCTTGCATAACTCTAAGGAGGAATGATTTTATCATGAAAAATAGCTTGATTACGCACAAACCACACACCCCAAACCATAAGAATCGGTAAAGTTTTGAAATCTGAATAAGTAGTATCATTGAACCAATGAAGAAATTCATCATTTAAACTGCTACCTTCCCTTATGAATTGTCTACCATAGAAGTTTTCATCGAATTGCTGCATTTCATTAATAAATTTGCAGTGAATAAACATATGAGTAATGGATTCAACAACTTCACAACAGAGAAGGAAACAACTAAGACCAATACCTAGGAAAGAGATGATCCTATCCCACACCGGTATTTTCATAGACACAACCATCCAAAAGAACAACTTAGTCTTCAGAGGACAATTGATTTTCCAAATGGTGAGGTGCCACCATAAGGGCTCTAGAATATCAGTTTCTTCTTTGTTTGCTAAATAATCAAGATTAGGAGAATAATATCCACTTGCTTCATTTTTAGTCCATATCATTTGATCCTCAAAACTCGTGAGGAAGTTGTGGCAATGAACAACCTCTTAAATGTTTTTTTCCCAAAGGATCAAATGATTACCAACAAAACCTAGCTCTTTAGCAGAACACCAACTCTGTTGAATCCGTGAAGATTGATATAAGTTTATTGACTTTTTCTAGTGTGTAACATGTATGCCACAAAATATAACGAATGATAATAAATATATTGTACATACCTCATTTGAAACCTTCAACCATACAATATACCTTATTTTTAAAAATACTTCCAACCTAGTTAGAATTAAAATGCTATTTTTTCTAAAAATTCTTGTGAGTATTTTCAATCATGATATATTGATGTAGGAGTTGAGCCACTAGTAGACGGGGTGAGTGAGGCTTTTGAGTAGAAGTTGACTTGGTATTGTGATGTTGAACTACTGACTGGTAAAAGAGAAACAATGAATTTTTATTTTATTTATTTAAAAATAACTTGCTCTATATGCACCTTCCTTGGACTTGAGACATTTTTGACCTCTAAAAGAACTAATTTTTCTATTTAGTATTGATGTTTTTTCACGGGGTCTTCACTTAGTGAAACCATGCCATAACACGTTCGTTCGTGGCATATGAAACAATACCCCTAATTTCAATAAATATTGGAAAATACATCCCAAAATCGTTTTTTTAACCCCTCCCAATATGCCTTCCCAATTTAAAAAAACTCCTATTTTCACTATATATTGCATGTATCCATTTTTCATTTACATTTTTTATACCCCTTTATATTTCTACCTAGTATATTGACATGACACCCCACATGCATTCTACAATGCACCTTGCTTCTTTCGATGTATATTGTGGATGCACATTACTTCACCCACAATGATCAAAATCACAGAGATCACATTCCTTTCACAATAACTAAATAGGCATTCTTTCAGAGGTCTACAAAGTTTAAACATCAACTCCAAGGTTGCATGGATCCGTGGCTACAAGGATACGTTGAGTAAGAGTGCAGTGAGTACGCAACATGATCCCCAAAAGTAGGGGATGCAAGTACAAGAGTATAGTTATAGCCTAATAACACATATAAATAAATGTATAAAATAAGATAGACATGCATTGCATAAAGGGAATTTCAAGTTTTAAATAAGACTCTAAAGTTTTAGCTTCAAATTTTACTATTCAAAAAATAAAATAGTAGTAGTTCTTAATTACAATGTACTATTTATTACAATTACTAATATTACAGATTAGCATTTAACAATACATAAAAGTCTATAAAACAGGTCTAACTTTGTAAAAACATATCATTCTCAAACTTTTAATCACTCCAATACAATATAAATATGGGTTAAAAAGATAGAGACTTACCAAATGTTAGGATAGGAATGAATAGTTGCAAAATCAATTCCTTTGATTTGGTTATTGGTGATGAAATCTGTCCCCATAGAGAAGCCTCGATTGATCTTGGTTTTGTATTCTCCATAAAATCCTTCCAAACTAGCCTCAAGAGGATGGTTTCCATCAATGGATTTCACATGGCTAGTCATCTCCTCAATCCACCCCGGTTTGATCATCACAGCCAAATAACTACCATGTTTACTCATAATGCTCACACATAATCATTACCAAAATAATTAAGTACTAGAAAGCTAAATTACAAAGAGAACCCCAGCAAACTATCAATACAGTGTCAATATACAAGATCTGGTAACTGTGTTGTTCAACAATAGAAACAAGACCTTAAACACAACATCCTTGTTTGAATCTTTGGTTACATTTTTTTTTCCATTTTCCAGTTCTGATTCAAAGATACAAGGTGTTAGATGACCTGGATGGTCCTCCCAGAAGGATCACTTTGACAACGGCTCGTTCTTGAGATCCCATGCAAATATTTTAGGGTCATCCCTGTAGGATATTCCAGTGATGATGTTCACTCTAGTCAATAAAGTCTGCAAGAAAATGCATTGTCCAATGCAGATTTGAGTAGCTGTTGTATGTATATGTATTGCATGCAAATTCGTATATGCATGTTTCTATACATAATGAAAGAAACGTAATCATATAATGAAACATAAACAAACATTTATATAGTTAGTTACTTTAACATGGTTCTTATAATAGCTTTTTACAGTGGGATTGGTGAAGAAATCATTAACAGTGTTGAGATTCTATCCAGCAATGCAAGCCCATTGTACATATTGAGCCTTTCCTCCAAAGTTCTCATAATTATTTTCCTGGCTAATTATGAGTCTGAGACCATACTTGTGGGATTTAGAGACCACAAAGTCCAGAGCTTGAAGCAAAACAACCCCAAAAATCAGAAGATAAACAAACGTGAGTACAGGAGAACACATTTAGAAATGTGAGTCTGTAATTTGAAATGGGCCTGCTTGCCTCCTCCTATTCTCATACATAACTCCATATATTTATATGTACATATAGATATGAACATATTTTTATAAATATACAGATATATGAGACTAATTATATATATATATATATATTAATATGTACTATTGTATATGCCATATCTAGATGTATCATATCCAAAAAGAAATCTAAAACCGGAATACGTATTCTCATCCATATCCTATTTATGTTCTGGTAACTCCATCTCAAAACCTACATAAGTGCCATTTGGTAAACAAGTAATATGTCACATAAAAGAAAAAATAACACTAATTCATAGATCACAAACATGATAATTAGATATGTCATTAAAGGCAAAGAGAAAATTATAAAGTAAGCTTCCTATACTTTTCAAGAAAACCAAACAAGGATAAAAAGGAAAGCCAAATAGCAAAAACCATAAAAACCAAGCGTGTAATATGCCATGTACATGTCTCCAAAGTACTTGATGTTGAAGTTTAAGGGTTAGAGGAGTTTTTAATTTAAGAAGTAAACTTTAATGCATGAACATATAAAATCCGATTCAAAACAGTACTTCTCTACTAAAATTTGAACTGTAATAAACAAACTTAATTTTCATCTCTTTCAACTTAACGCTCCATTAGCCACTGCGTTAAAGTTGGTCCTCGAGAATCATCAAATGCCATGTACAGTAACAATAAGATAAAATAATGTACAATAGATATCAATAGTAAAGAATCATAACCAATATTTGAATCAACCATATGCTCATATATTTCACATTTGATCTTGTCACCGAAGGGACAAGTCAATCTAAGCAAACGATTTACGTACCTTGAGAGAGAATGTGAGAGGGTTAAAGCAGAAGCATACTGACCCATACTTCTATGTCAAAAAGCACAATCATGATGATAAAGGACACACAGTCATGTTGGGTAAGGATGCAGTCACATAGTGTAGAGGAACACAAGCATACTTTTCACAGTCATGTTGGGTAAGGATGCAGTCACATAGTGTAGAGGAACACAAGCATACTTTTCACAGTCATGCTTGAAAAACCACAGTCCACCCATAAATTGAAACTCACTATTACGTTGGGGAAGACCCTAATGTCCACACAAGAAAACAAGCACATGTTCACCCTGGGTAAGGACCCACAGTTCACTCAAGAAAATAGATCATGGTTATGCTAAAGAAGGACCCATAGTCAACCAAGAAAACAAATCATGGTCACATTGGGGAAGGACCCAAAGTCCACTCAAGAAAACAGATCACGGTCATGCTGGTGGAAGACCCACAGTCCACCAAGATAGTGCCAAGAAATAGATCACGGTCACGCTGGTGCGAAGTGACCATGTGGAAGGCATAACAAGGAAAGACTAGTCACGCAGGAAAAGTAAACCACGTTGGTGGTGCAATAAGAGATCACATGGAGCAATAACAAAGATCATGTAGAGGGATAGACCTCACTCACACTAGAGCAGTAGACCAATAACTGGATCCATCTCTCATGTTAAATTAAAACATCAATTTACAATCTAGATACTCCTTAAGATAGGGTATCAAAACATTAATAAACATAACCTATTGACCAAGTAAGATAAAGGATCATGAGTCAACCAAGGGGGGCACAAAAAAACAAACCACAAACCCACAAGGTCAAGGTAAACTATATAAGGTGGACAAGCAACTCCTTTATAGGACCAACAAGACCAGTAATATTTTCTCTCTCTTAGGGTACATTGTTTTATATATTTTTGTCATCATTGTATAAGAGTCATTAGTTATAGAAAGTAGAACCAAATAAACAACTTATACAAGGAAGATAAATGAAATCCATAAAAAGTAGTTAGCTTGGAAACTGCAACTACAACTGAAATCCATAAATAGGCATCAATGCAACTACAACTTTTGGAAACTGCCAACCAGATTTTGATATTTAAACATAGCAACAGGTATCTGATAAGAAAAAGGACATAAACCATGACAAACTATCTCAAATAGACATAGGCCATGAAAAACGATGACAAAACAATATTAGAAACAAAATAGTATTGTTGTAACTAGACAAGATAAGTTTAAAGCATAATTTTCATCTCTTTCAACTTTAACGCTCCCTAAGGTCCCTGTGTTAAAGCTGAAAAGCATACAAAGACAATAAGTAACAACAATAGTAAATCTAAGTCAAAGTACAAAGAAAACAAATAATATAACCCACTAGGAGAGTTGAAACCTTCCTTATACTCAAATCAGCACACCTAAACAGTGTAGCGAAGGTATTAGTCCACACAAGTCTAAACGCATAATTTTCATCTCTTTCAACTTTAACATTACCAAAGATCCACATTCGGGAGTGTAAAATTTGAAAGAGATGAAAGTTATGCTTTAAACCTATCTTGTCTGTGTCTTGTCTCACTCTTGTGTAGTTACAGTTGAAAAACATACAAAGACAATAAATAACATCAATAAGAAATCTAACTTGTGTCTAAATCAAAGTACAAAGAAAACAAACAAGATAATCCACTAGGAAATTGTGCCCAACCATATTTTGATATTTAAACTTAGCAGCAGATAGTTGATAAGAAGAAATACATAAACCATGACAAACCATCTCAAATAGACAAACTATGAAAAACCATGACAAAATAGTACGAGAAACAAAATAGTATCGTTGTAACTAGACAATATAATTTTAACACATAATTTTCATTTCTTTCAACTTTAGCACTCCTGAAGGTCCACATTTGGTAGTGTAAAAATTGAAACAGATGAAAATTATGCTTTAAACTTATCATACAAAGACAAAGATAATAAATAAATAACATCAATATTAAATCATCTAGTTCCACTTGAAATGCATACAAAGACAATAAAAATCAGCAGTAGTAAATCTAACTCAAAGTACAAAGAAAACAAATAAGATAACCCACTAGGAGAGTTGAAACCTTCCTTATACTCAGAATACCTTTTTAGATAAGATCTTTTCTATTAAGAGACAAGTCACTACAGGAACAAAGGACATACCTGAGAGAGAATAAATTTAGTTACTGTAGGTTTATTCAACTATAGTAGCAGGTGAGTAGCGGTCAAGGTAACCTAGTCGACAAGCAAGGAATCCCCAATTACTGGAGCAGTCCAAGAAACAACAATCCATAAAATATGAGGTAATGATGACATTCCACACACAAACCAAAACTCAGTTTGTAGCCCATACAAAGCCCATGGCTTTCTTGAGCATGATGTGAGTTGTTTGGGGCTAACCCTGTTTGAGTGGACTAAGATATCTGCTGCACTGTTTGAGTGTTTGGGTCCGCTTAAAGTGAACCGTAAGGAAACCCCAATTACTAGAGCAACAGACCAAAAAAAAACAGTCCATAAAATATCATGTAATGATGACATTCCATGAACAAACCAGAGCTCAGTTTGTAGCCTATACAAATCCCATGGATTTCTTACAACTTAGCAAAGTCAAACAATGGAGCAGAGATATTAGTCCACAGGGGTGTCGCTGACGGACCGATACCATATCACGTCTGCTCATATTAGGGGCTGAATAATTATTAAAAAAAACATTATATTGGGGTCATATTTAGGGCTGAGGGGTTTATTTAATGGGTTAAAAAACTATGTGATCAAGGTGTGTGAATCAAGGTGGGAGAATAACTCTTTTACCCATAGGACCAAGGTGTACCATCAAGGTGGGGACACTACCCTTTTACCCAGAAGACAAATGTGTCAAACTCTTATATGATCTCTCAAGGTATATAGTCCATAAGTGTTCCAAACCACAATAGTACGTTTTATCATCACCTTATAAGGAAGGTTCGTTGAAGGTCCATACCACAACAATGAGTTTTATAACAAGATATTTCCACACCCTATCCATCTTTCGAATCAACAATAGTCACAATTTCCTAATGAGTTAATATGCTCTCCACACAAACATGACGAAATTTAAAAAAAACACTTCCATTGGAAAAGTTTAAGATCTTAAACCATAAACATCGAATGGACTATCAAGACTTAAACTTGAAAATTTCTCTGATTTCTCAACTTTGTTGTTAACTACTGAACTATTACCATCAGCATTGTTGCCAATAATATCTGAAAAATCATTTTTTCCAATTCCTGTACAACATGAGAATGAAAAAGAGATACATTTTTCTTTTAGTAATCATACAAAACTTGGACTGTGCTATGCAACTTCCATGAGCTAATAACACATAGTCAACTAATAAGCTTTAAAAGCATAAGCAAAATGCAATGTTAGATAGAAAATAATGAGTATCTAGTTTCATGCATTTGGAGCATTATAGACGAATTCCAAATCATTTTTTCTCAACCAAATACTTAAGAAGAAAAACACATAATGGAAATAGAGGTAAAGATTTACACATACACATAGAGGAGATCACAAACCTAAAACCATTACCACAATAATTTATGTCTCAAAAAAGAGTTCTTTTTTTCTATTCTCTGCAAAATTGTATTCATAAAAGATTGTCCATGAACAATCTGCTTCTTTTTTTGGGATCCAACCATCAAACATCATAAAATGCAAATTATATACAAAATGGCTCATCGAACAAATGTTTAATAAACCTCTTGTAAATCAATGTTCTTTTAACTAAATCCCTAACTCCTAGGAATCTAGTAACTGGAATTTGTTAATAAAAACAAATTTCGTAGGAAATCCATGTGGTAGGCCAAAGAGATATATGAAGTGCTCCCTTGCATTGTGAAACCTGTTAATCATTGGTGTAGTATATATCTGTTTTTCCCAAATTTTTCCATAACCTTCCATTGTTCATGATTCGAGATGTCACAATCCATCATTTATTTAATCACCACCTCTAACTCCACGTATGGGTGTAAGAAATAGGTGGTAGACGTCTTTGAGTGATCAGGAACCATTCAAATATCTCAAAGTCATCAGTTAATGTCTCTATACTTACTTTTCCTATTAGTGCCTTTGTCAATTCTTCAAATTTGGAGTGGTCCACACGTTCATGCACTAGCAATTTAAGATAATGTTCTTGAGAAAATAACTTGCCCTTATCATCCCATAATAGAGGAAGTCCTTGATCGAACTATTCTTAAAATCCTTAACCTCCAGAAGCATATGATTTGCTTTCTCTTGTACAACTTTGACCAAATTATGTTTATTAATAAACTTTATAGCCCATAGAATGATGGCTAGCCTATCCCTGATTGCCATCTCTTGCATCTCTTCATATGTCAAAGTTTTTAAAAAATTAACAACATTTTGGGTAGTCTCCTGTGGCTTTTTGTTTGGATTTTCATTTACCAACTTACATATTTGAAGAGCTAAATCCACTATTGCATTCTTATCGTTCACAAAATTTAAATAGGATCTAAACTTGGTGATTTCTATAGTCAAAGTATCCCAAATAAGATGTTTAGATCCTTGTAGGGGTAGTTTTCCTATCATCTTCTCATTCAATTCGTTGATCCTCTTCTGAAGTTGTTTCTTTTCACCTGAAAGATTGTTTCTTTCTTCAATAATTTTATCCAATTCATGCTTCAACTGGACACTACCTTCTTTCAACTCTTTGATTTCTCCCTCTCTCAAATTTATTTGTGACATGGCAACAAATAAATAATCAGTGGGAGATTCGTTTAATTCATCTTCACTCTGAATCAAGGGTTGGCTCATTAACTCCTGCAACACTTCCTCTTCTTCTTTTCGATTTGCATTAAAAGCTGAAATCTGGGACACCTATTCAGATCGTTTAATTTCTCATGCCTCTTTATCCTTCTATATATTTAACATTTTCCCCCTAAAGTCCATCAATTCCTGGTAAATTTTATCCTTCTCTTGCTACAACACTGTCAACTTAGATAGCTGAACGTGTTGCGTACCTGGAACTTTTAGTTTTTTCTTAAGAACTTGGATAGTTTTTTCTTTTTCTTCTAGCAATTTTTTACTTGCTTGAACATTAGCCGGTTCAGTCCCTGAAGTTTTAATGTCTGTCTATAATTTTTTAATCTGAACTAAATGGGCTTTGTTCTCCACTTTCTCATGTCGGAGTTGGTTCTCTAACTTATCAATAACTGACTGCATCCTTGTAATCTTCAATGTGGCTTGTAGTAAATCAGAATATAAAACATCACCAGTCTGTCGACGAAGCTGGATTTTATCAGGCATGCTGATTTTCTCCAGACTGAACTCGACTTTAGAAACTTTCTCATCATCTATCATAGAAAATTTAAGGGTGTTCCTCTCTAAATCCCTAGTGGAAATTAGCGACAATTGTTGATCTGCTACCTTTCTCACCTCAGGAAAAGATTTTGTGTATTGTTTAAAGCTTGCTTCCTTTGTTCTACATAGCTAGAAATAAAGTAAAACTTAGATCTATATCTAGAGTCAGATCTTGTGCTACCTTCTTCATGAAAATAATATTCTCTTATTTGTACATGCTGTTGTTTTAAAATGAGACCTTTTTTCATCATCTACACTCTGCTCATCCTTCATCGTCATTTCCCTTTCAGGTCATGTCTTTAGTCTTTTGTTTGAGTTTTCTTCATCGACATCCATTATGTCGATTTCTGAAAGGTCCATTTTCTTTAAGGAAGTAGAATTAGATGGTGTGTGTACAATTATAGCCAAGTCATTTCCTTTCTCTTCACCTACATCTATTCTTTCTTCTTTGAGTCCTTCAGAATCCTCCTCAAATTCCAGTAAATTGACTATTTTATCCATGCCTTCCATTGATTGATGTTAGAAGGCCTTGTTTTTTTGTTGTTGTCTTCTTTGTAATATGATTTGCCTTGGATCATAGTTTAGCCTCTCCATTTCTCGAATTCCATAGCCTCTAATAATTTTTCAGCAATATTCAAAGCGCCTTTGTTTTTTAAAATGAAAGGGTCGATCTTGAATGAGAACTTTACGTTGGAAGACTTCTTAAAACTAGCAAAGTGTTCTTCTTCTGGACACAACCTCTGCATGATAAATTCTAACGCAAAAATTCTAGGAGTCAGAAAGGTAGGTAATTTGTAAGGTGGTCCTGTGTAACCATAAACATGAACAACAATGAATTCCTTATATAAAAACCAGTCTCCTATACAACTTTCTTCCGAGGGCTGCAAACTACTTTTCATTTCATCTAACACTCTGGGAAAATTTTCATTAAAAAGTATTATGTATACTTCCTCCATGATTTTATTCACAAACTCAAACATATTTATCTGCCTAGGTATCCCAAGTGAAAAAATTGTATTGATGAAATGCAACTCAAAGACATTTGAGCATAGCAACATGTTCAGTAAGTATGACTGATACTTGAAATGTCTTAGCTTGGGAAAATACGCTAGTTGAAAATGAATTGCGGTGGCTAAGAATTCATCGAAACCAAAACAACAGACTTGGTTTGTCTCTAGTTTTGATAAATTTGTCTTCAACAGAAAACCAATCATAGCTTTAGTCATTGACTTGTCCTCATCATATCCCAATATTTGACTCAATATTGACAACACCAGTTGGACCTCTTCTAAAAAAAGATGAACATCCACGGGAAAGGCAAGACTCTCTACCACATTACTAATTTTTATAATTCATATCAAAAAGGAATTTTTCATATCAGACTTACATTCCAAATACACTTGGACCAGGGTTTCTTCCCTAAGGGTTTCAGTATTTTCAGGAAAAATCTTGGGCACATTCAGAACCTCGCGGATGACATTTGAATTAACCAGACAAAGGATCCTAGTAGTGTTTTTGTTCATAATTACTCTCTCAGTGGGAGAATAATTATTTACACGCCACTCTACAAATTCAAGGCAATGCAAGGTTTGCACGACAAAGAAATAATACATAAAAGAATTCCACACATTCAAATAATCTCTTCCTTATGCTTTAAAACTCCATAACTGTTCTTTGGACTGAGAAATGTTGCATAGAGAGAGAATTGGGTCGAATACATTTCCATCTCTATCAACTTTCCTATACATAAATTGGAGAGGGGAAATGAACTTGAATATTTTTCCATAACACAAAATCAATAAGAAATAACGTGGAAATTACATGTGTTAGAACTACCTGGAAGGTGGTGAAAACATTGTGGTTGACCTTCAGACAACAACCCGAACTGCAGACCCATGCGTTGTCAACGACTTCACTGTTTCCTCAATACCTCAACAAAATAAACCTTTTCAAAATGACCAATGATTTTTATATTAAGTAATGGGATGAGTTTCAGAAGTCGCGGAAAGTGCTTTTCCCTTTACGATTTTCCCCAACGGATCTCACCACATCACGTTGTGTGGTAAGAGGTTTATAATCTGCTACCGTTTATCTCCTTTATCTCTCGTGCTACTACGTGCTCCAGATCACCTTCCAACCGTTGATCTTATCCCGACCACATCTTTTCTGTCCGATCATGTCGTCCTGATCCTCGACATCATATCTGGGTCCCATGACCGTGTGAATACACGCATGTCAACCTTGACATTTATGAAAAATTGAAACCCAAAGATTTGACGCTCATTGAATTTAATTACCCGTCATAATTACTAGGACCCTTTGGTTGAGTTCTGAGTTGGCGACCATTAACCAACCTATGATAGAGCAATGATTGATGCCACAGGCTCATTACTTGCCATTGGATTTAATCATATTAAGATCCAATGGTAAGCAATGAGCTTGTGACAACAATCATTGATATGTTAGAGGCTGGTTAATTTTCTCCTTTTGAGTTGGTAACTTGGTGGTTACGTTGTTTTGGAAAATGAGTAAGGAGTCATGTTCGCTAAATCAGACACATTATGTGGAAGGATGTGTTAGAATTAATGTGCCATTGATCCTTAGGCAATGAGTGCCATTAGATTTAATTATTATGCAGTGTAAAATGACTGAATAATACCAACTGAACAAAACAAATCTCACAGGAACAGACAAGTATTGCTCAGTATAATTTTAGTATTAACTTTCATTACCTCCCAACAGTATACAATGGTAATACATAAAGGAGAATTCGAATCATGAGAGATGAATTCAAATCTACCAACTCAGACTAACTGCATGGCTAACTAGAAATGTTTAAATCACTATCGGATCCCAATAGGCTAACTCCAGATGTATAATCTAGTCTCTCAATTAGTTATAATCAGTTAAACAAGTCTAACTGCAATGGTAGGTGAGAACTAGGTGAGAAATAATGCCTTCCCACATGCAGCCATGCATAACTGGCACTAACTGAACTAGAGGATATCTAACTGAAGCATAACTAAGCTTGACTAGTCACTCACTACCAACAATTGAAGGAGGTTGGTGCCAAAACTCCTAGTGGCTCCTAAAATGTAGGGATTAGTCTAGGAGGCACCTAAACTGATCCATGCAAGTCCAGTCAGCTCTAGTAAGCCTCTATCAGTGTTCCCCACACTTTAGTGACTAGTGCATGTGGCCCCATTAGGCCAAGTGGACCCAATGGTACTAGTGGACCCAATAATAACTAAATGACTCCTAATTTATGCAAATATTTAATATAATAGAAAATTTGGACAAGGGAGGATTATAAATCCTAACACCACCCCTGAATCCTAACTTGGACAACTATGGGCCCTGGAAATAAGACCAAAATTAACCCATATACAATGTAAAAGAAAAAAAATGATGCTTATTAAACCAAGGAAATAGGAGAAAATCTCATGGGACCCCCCCCCCCTTCAAAATAAGCAGTAACATGAACAATCAAGCCTTAATACCTAAAAGAGACCCGAGAAAGGAAAATATCTTTTAAGTAAAAGACTTGGTGAAAATGTTTGCAATCTGATCCTCTATAGGACATAATGCAGTATGATAGTTTTTTCATGCACTAGTTCCTGAATATAGTGCATGTGAACCTCAATGTGCTTTGTTCTTTGCTTATGAAATGGATCACTAGAAATTTTGTTGGTGCTCTGGTTGTCACAATAAATGTCCACCGACGGTGAAGTGTGGACCCCAGATTCTATCAAGATGCCATGTAGCCAAACTGCTTGAATAGATGCATTCACAACTCCCTGATTCTCTGCCTCTGCTGAAGAGAGTGCAAGTGTTGCTTGCTTCTTGTTGGACCGAAGAATTGGCCCAGATCCAATCATAAACACAAATCCTGAAGTGGATTTCCTATCATTCCCATATCCTGCCCAGTCTGAATATGTGAAGCCTATGAGATCAATCCGTGTACTGGTTGCATAATGAATCCCATAATCTCTAGTACCCTGCACATAGTGCAAGATCCTCTTTGCTGCCTTCCATTGCATCTCATGTGGCTCCTGCATGTACCTAGCAGAAACACTCACAACATAGGATATGTCTGGTTTCAAATGTGTGAGATATAGAAGGGTCCCAATGAGATGTCTATAGAGAGTGTTGCCTACCAAAGGTGTAGAGCCACCTTTCTCTAGCATGATGCCAGATAGGAAAGGATAAGGGGATGCCTTGCATTCTCCATGTGGAGTATCCCGAGCATGTCTGATGAGTATCTGGACTGTCTGATCATGATTCCTAAAGTCTTTTGACATACTTCGAGACCAATGAACTGTCTGAACAATAATAGCGAATGCTTTGTTTAGGGATGACTTGATGCTTCTCAATCTAGCAACAGAGCTTCTAGTAATGAGCAAGTCATCCACATAAAGAACAATCAATAGCAATAATCCCTCTTTCTTATGCATGTAAACATTGCAATATGATTTACATCTTTCAAATTTTTGTGAGATGAGGAAGGAATCCATCTTGGAGTACCATGCCCTTGGGGCTTGTTTGAGTCCATACAGTGATTTCCTTAGTCTATAAACTAAATAAGGATCATCAATAAACCCCTCAGGTTGTTTCATGTACATCTCTCCCTTCAAATCACCATGGAGGAAGGCACTTTTCACATCCATGTGATGTACCTCCCATCTCTTGGAAGCTGCAATTGCCAAGACAAGCCTGATGGAATCCATTCTAGCTATTGGAGCGAATGTCTCATTGTAGTCCAATCCTTGAACCTAAGAGTATCCTTTGGCTACCAACAGAGCCTTGTACTTGGTTGTGGTTCCATCAGAGGCTATCTTTGTCTTGTAGACCTAATTTCACTGACCAAGTTTCCTCCCTAGAGGTAAGGAGGCAAGTTTCCAAGTTTTATTTTCATGTAGTGAATCAAATTCCTCATCCATACATGCCTGCCATCTAGGATCATGTCAAGCTTCCTTTAAAGTTTGAGGATTTGACCCCAACATCATGAAGCACCTCTCAGGGAGAAGTGGATCTGTGTGGGAGAGTGCAACATTCTCTTTCTGATACTGGGACCTCGTTCTTCTCTTGTCATCTAGATCCCCAACACCATTTCTAGCTGCTTCTATGAGCTGTTGAGCCCATTTAGGCTGCTGAATTGAGGTAGATGTTGGATTTGGAGCTAGATCTCTTTGAGGTGTACGCTCAATAACTGAATCATGCTGGTCTTCCTCTTCTTCTGAATATGAAATGTTAGACAATAAATTTGTATCTGCAATAGGTAGTAAAGGAGTTTTGATACCTTTATCTGTTTCGAATATAAGTTGTGGTTGTACTGGATCTGAGTATGGAATGACATGAGAGAAAGCATATGCCTTGGAGGCATGATCTGCAATTCCTTTCACTATAGTCTTCCCAGTTTAGATTTATTTGATCTCTACTTAGTCAGGGCCAAATACCACTTGCTTTGGTGAGCTAGTGTGAGTCATCTAGTATATAGACAAGAGATTCGTTGTAGGAGAGGGCACATAGAGGACATTTTTGAACTCACCATGCTGGATTTTAATGGAACCTCTTCCTGCTGCTAGAATTTGGGAGTCATCGCCCATATGAATAGTAGGCCCTCTTGTGAGGCTATGAGTGGAGAAGGAATCCTTGGAGGAAACCATGTGGTTGGATGCTCCAGAATCAATCAAATAGGTTGTTGATCGAGAGAGGCGAGATTTCAAGAAATGGAACCTTTCATGATCATCTGTCGATTTTCCATCATCAGAATTATTTTCTCTTTGCGAAAGAGATATGTTGTTCTGCTTGAGGAGAGCTGACAGTTGGTCGATCTGCTTCTTCATGAAATGGTCTTCTGGATGAAAACCCCTCATACAGTAGGGACACATCTTCTTTTCAAACTTTTTCTTCTTCTTGGAGCCCAAAGATCCTTCAGAAGTCTTCTAATTCTCTTTAGGCTTCGAAGCAAATGCTTTATGCTCCTTCCCCTTTTGTCTCCCTTTAGCTTTCACATTGGTAGAGTATGTCACTAGGAGAGATTGATCTTTGGAAGTGTGGATGACTCCCATCTGGACCAGCTTCTTGCTCTTGTATTAAGGACTTGGTAAAGGTATCAAGTGAGGGCATATTCCAATTAGGAATGGGAGCTCTTCTGGAATGGAAGATATAGACAAATACATAATACTCAATACCTAGTTTGCTGAGTATGGAGAGGACATGCTACTCATCCTTTCTTTATATTCTGCACTGTCTGCATTAAAGTGCAAGAGACTTGAATTTTGTAAAGAATTGTTGTATGGTCTAAAAAATGCTAGGATGTAAGGCTATCAACTTGTCTCCAAAAAGTATCCCTGAAACTCATCTTGCTTGCCAAACAAGACTTCAAGCTTCTCCCAAGATTCTTTGGGAGTCCTCAAACCTTCAAGGTGAAAGAGGAGGTCTATGGATATGTGAGTACATAGAAATCCAAAAGCTTCTTCTAAGCGCTTCATAAATTATTTTTTCTCAGCTAGATGATGGGGCTCAACCTCCCTTCCCATTATCATCATGAACATGCCCTGCTTGCGCAAGGAAACCTGCATATCTGCCCTCCAATCAACATAATTGAAGGGTGTTAGGATCCAACGTGTGGAAGGTTGAGAATCCATAATTCTCTCGCTGATAAGACAATATCTTCAATCAAGCTACCTAGCACATGTGCAAATTCATTGCAAAACCAAAACCATTCGCACTATGTTAGAATCAAGCTTTCCCTCTCGACATATACACTTTTTCAGGGTCTGTCATGCCCGCACCGCCACTCTGAATGAATTCAGAGGAAGCAAGGCACTCTTTGCGAGACTTTTGTGGAAACCCAATGGCTTCTGGTGTACAATAGAGAGTAGGCAGACTTGAATCTTTTCAGAGAAGGCTTTGATACCATGTTATAATTAATGTGCCATTGATATTCAGGAAATGAGTGCCATTAGGTTTAATTATTATGCAGTGTAAAAGGAATGAATAATACCCACTAAACAAAACAAATCTCACATGAAACAAACAAGTATTGCTCAATATAATTACAGTAGAAACTTTCATTACCTCCCAACGGTATACAATGGAAATTTATAAAGGAGAATTCGAATCATGAGAGATGAATTCACATCTACCAACTCAAACTGACTACATGGATAACAATAAGTGTCTAAATCAATATCGGAGTCCAACAGGCTAACTCCAGATGTCTAATTCAGTCTCTCAATCAGTTATATAATTAGTTAAACCAGTCTAACTCCAGTGGTAGGTGAGAACTAGCACCTTACCACATGTAGCCATGCATAACTGGCGCTAGCTGAACTGGAGGATATCTAACTGAATCTAATTGAAGCATAACTAGTCTTCACCAGTCACTAACTACCAACAACTAAATGAGGCTAGTATCGACAATCCCAGTGGCTCCTAAAATGTAGGGATTGGTCTAGGAGGCGCCTAAACTTATGCATGAAAGTGCAGTTAGTTCCAGTTGGCCTCTATCAGTGTTCCCCACACTCTAGTGACTGGTACATGTGGCCCCATTAGGCCAAGTGGACCCAATGGTACTAGTGGACCCAATAATAACTAAATGACTTCTAAGTTAGGCAAATATAATCTAATATATAGTTTGGACAAGGGAGGATTATAAATCCTAACATGATGACAACTCGAGTACACATTCTTTGAACTCTCTGGGATAAATGAGCAGGTTAACTCATTTATTATCACCCTTGTCTTCCCAGTGCTCACATAGGTCAAATTCCATGAATCCACTTCGCAACATGTCAATTCATTGCTCTCAATATTGGAAAATGGGAACATTTTGGTTCTATTACTTCAATTTGGGAACCAAGAAGGAGCATACTCATTTCCAATCCTAATATTCTTTGAACAACAAAGCCAAGTAGGATATGGTTGACTTCAAGAGTAATTATTTATGCTTCTATCCAAGTATTTTTGTATAGAGTTAAGTGTTTTTTAAATTTTAATATTTTTTTATTATTTTAAAATGTTTGAAGGTGTTTTATTTCATTGTTTTCAAGTAAATATCAATTTGAGGTAGAATTAGGGTAATTAGTATCTTGGCCTATTTTGTTCAGCAGAAGGATCAATAAACCATAGATTTTCGAGGGTCGCTTGCCTTAGATAAAATGAGAAATGGATATATTTTTTTTCTATTTTTGGATGATCGCTAGAATATGGGTCTCTCCCTTCTTGTTTGATTGGAAAGATTCGTAGCTTTCTATTTCCAAATAACTAAGCCAAATCACTTGAGTTTAGCAGTTGCAATAATTACTTTTAATATGACATTTAAAAAAAATACTTTAAAAAATAAGTAAATTTGATATAAAATATTGACACTATAAATTTGTAATAATGTAAAGTGACAAAAAATGAAAATACCAAACTGTCAACGAATTTCGATTTGACAGGCAAGGGGAAATTGAAATTCCAGGCTTGACTAAGAGAAATCTCTAACCTTAATCACATACACCTCAATGTTTTTCTAATTCCTTCAAAATGTGTCCAACTTATCCTTTAACATAACATTTCTACAAAATGAAAAATATGGAACCCCTTAACTTGACTTAACTTAACATTTCTACAAAATGAAACCCTTCCATAACAATAAAATCAGTGAATAACAAGGTACTAAAGATTCCTTTGGACCGCAACCTAGAGCACAAATTCACGTGTTTTCCTCCTATCCACCTTTCCACTTTCGCCATGACAAAATACCCCTTTTAACTTAGCCAACGACCCTTTATATTAAGTTTCAAAAGACCAGTTTCGGATCTCCAGCAGTAGTTTTTCTCTTACCACTTTTCCCAGCGGAGTTCATCACATTGCACCACGTCGAGAGTGGTTTATAATCCACTACTGTTTCATCCTTTTATTTCCCGTGCTACTCCATGCTCCAGAACAACTCTCCACCGTCGATCTAATCCTGATCAGATCTCCACCATTCATATTCATTCGCCCACTCCTTAACATCACATATGGGTCCTATGATCACGTGCATACCCCGCATGTATGATCCGTTAGCGCTTTTTGTTGCTGCCCTTAGTCACATTACAATATTTTAGGCTAGCTCCTCGTGCTAAGAGAAATTTTTCCAGCCCCTTTAAAATGTGTCCAACTTATCCTTTAACCTAACGTTTCTACAAAATGAAAAATATGGAACCCCTTGACTTAACGTGGAATTAACTTAACATTTTTACAGAGTGAAACCCTTCCATAACAACAAACTCAGTGAATAACAAGGTACTAAAGCTTTCTGGTGAGAGGTGAAGATTATAGTTGATCTTTGGACCACAACCTGGATCGTGAATTAATGTGTTGTCCTCCTATCCACCTTTTCGCTTACGCCACGACAAAAGATCCCTTTTAACTTAACCGACGACCCTTTATATTAAGTTTCAAAAGATTGGTTTCAGAGGCTCCAGACAGTGGTTTTTCGCTTACCACTTTTCCTAGTGGAGTTCATCACATTGTGCCACATCGAGAGTGGTTTATAATCTGCTATTGCTTCATCCTTTTATTTCCCGTGCTACTCTGTGTTCCAGATCACCTGTTCATCGTTGATCCAATCCTGATAAGATCTCCAATGTTCGTCTTCATTCGCCCACTCCTTGACATCACATCTGGGTGCCACGATCACATGTGTACCCTGCATGTACTATCTGCTTGCACTTTTTGTTGCTACCCTTGGTCACATTACAATCTTTTAGGCTATCTCCTCGTGCTAATAGAAATTTATCCAGTTCCTTTAAAGTGTGTCCAACTTATCCTTTAACTTAACATTTCTACAAAAATGAAAAATATGGTGTAACAATAATGATATAGTAACAATCGCAATTTCAAAATGACATGTATGTATATTCATCACTTAATTTTAATTTATGCAAATTCGGATGGTTTGATGATGATAATGTGATTTTGCACAATTTGATGTGTCACTTAGTTAATATTAAAGGATTTTTTTGTTTACCAATGCACTTGATAAAAAAACCCAAATACAATGATTGTATAGCTTGTGTTGTAGCTTGAAACAGAGGCAAAATGAATGAGATTGAGTCTAAAGCATGTGCAAGTTTCATATATGAAATTTAGGTGTAAACATCATCCTGGTCAATTAGTCTCTTTGGTCACACCTGTCACCTTAAGTAGACAGAGTTAGATTTTCAGCATATCTTATGGGAGAACAATCAGAAGGCAGACTATTTATCCAAGGAGGCGCTCTCTTTGGCCTCAGACCTCTTGTCCTTCACATAATTATTTGAAGGAAACATTGTTGGGGGAGGTGAGATTCAACTCTTCTAGAATCTCACCATATATGTTTCTTGATTAGTATTTTTAGCATGCCTTTGGCATTGATGTAAGAGTATAGATGTCTTCGGTCTCCATGGATGAAGGTCATCACTTTATGATTAGTCAATCCCCTGAACGCCTCCCTAGATAATATGCTTGGGTTCTTTTTGTGTTCTTGATGGACATGCTTGTTTCTCTCTCTCATATAGGTGGATCTTTTGTTGGGATTTGGGATGACTAGCTTTATGCCCTGTTTGTTCCTTTCAACTACTTGAAAGATATTTTGATCTTCCTATGATGTAAACACTATCCTTTGATTCACATGAATATCAAGGCTAAGCTATTTTTCTTATGAAAAAAAAAGTAGCCAGAGTTAATATTTAAATGTTTTGAACTCAAGAATCACAACACTTGCTCTAACTATTTCATTTTCAAGAATAACTCGATTATAAATATAATGAATATACTTGCTAGGGTTACGATAGGGTCTGTAGTCTTTGGTCCTCCGTTACCAAGAAAATGAAGAATTTGCAATAGAAATAACTTATCAATAATATCCACACAATTATCTAATACAATAAGTCAAGCGAGTCCGTAAATATAAATATTTGATGCTTTATATAATGCATTATAATTGACGTGTACAAAACATAGCCATAAATGGACTGCAATTTCAATATTTCTCTAAATTCCTTTCCATCTCTGAAGGTCAAAATTTTCACACTTCTTACCAGTTCAACATATTTAGTTGTCATGCCTAAATGGTCTAATGATATGATGAGATTAGGGAGCATAAAAGAACACTAACTCTGTTATCAGTTGGAGGAATAGAATGATATAGTATAAACAATGAAAATGAATGAATAAAATTGATGACACAATGCTAATATTTTATGCAGTAAATAGAGATTACCTGCGTAGAAATATAAGTAAATTCACAGTCTCCAATGAATTACAAAGATGAGATAATCCACTTTCTTTTGACTCTGAGATATATCATATGAGAATAAGAATAGAGTCCACAATAGATTTCTTGTATCCAAATCCCCCTTTCTTCTCTAATTATATTACTTAGAAATTTCATTTTTGAAAATCATTCGACAAACAACGTAGTTATCAACTCACCTCCAAAGGAAAGAGAGCAAAGATGACACATTTAAATAGAATAATAAAAAATCTACCAATTACTCGGTGTTCGGTACTTCTGTGGTAACTTCAAACACTAAGATAAAATCGATTCCACAACAACAATCTTGAACTCACATGATATATATAACATAAAATTTGTGTTTTGCTTCATCAAAGGATCCACACTCTACTCATTCCCTGTTTTTAGCAGTGTCGTAATAAACTGAGTGGCTATGCTCCAGTTTTGATCTGAAACTAGGCTCTACATTAGATTACTATCTTTTACTTGCTATTCAAACTTAAGTGCATTGAAAAGGAGATACATACAACCTCACTGGTGTAATGGATAAAACAACATTGAGCTAAAGGTGAACGAACTGATCTTCTCGTTAAACTGGTCACAAGTTTGCTCATTGCTTGCATTATTCAAAAAACACTTGCTTCAACAGTTCTACCACTAGAATAACATATATATGAAACCCACTCAAACCAAATTTAAACATTTAAAAAACAGATATTGGGAAACAAATCAATTGTTAATTATCATACATTGAATAAGAGGTACAAAAAGAACATGAACAACATGAAGCATGAAGAATCATGTACAATCAATGCTAAAAACTCTAATCTGAGCATGACCAACAAAATTTCAAGAGCCCTCAACAACCATGCTTCAAGAAAGAATAAAGAAATATTTGACGATCGATAACTTCACATCGAGTTATCCCAACCATTCGCCATCTGAACCATTCACCACACTTGAAGCCAACGAGTATAAACTGAGTGAAATTGATACAAACAAATCAACGATAATACAAAAAATAATACTTTATAAATAAGCTATAAGATAGTAGTGAAAAGATAAGAGAAATTATAATGTTTTGAAAACTCCACCCTATTTAAATTTTTAATGAAATCCTCATAAATTATGTGGTCGCTTTCTTCTAACTTGTATGTGTCATTCTTGATATTGTATGATAGGTTTGTTGTTGCTATAACATATTCAACTTGTATGAATAGATGATCTGTCGAATCACACTTGTACATGAATTTCCCCTTTATTATATTATACCAACAACATTAAAGCTCAACACCTTGAGGCCTATCCCATAGAGCAATGTCATTATGGTAATCAAACACCCTATTACCATCCTTCTTTCTTATTCTTTAAACTCTTCCAATGTACCAAGTCCCACAAGAAACACCATGCTTTGTACTTTGAGATACAACTTTTCCTTTAGTACGTTCAACTACAGCTATAGACTCACTCTCAAACAACACCGCACAATCTGATCCAATTCCAAAACCAACTGCAAGACCCTTTTTGGGGGCCCTCTCATCTCGCTTGAAGTATGCTCCATTCCTCAATTTAGTCAAACTATATTTAGATAATGTTGGATTTCCATTCAATTGACTAACCAAACAAGATTTGTACATGTCCTTACCATCAATATCCACCACTGTTTGGTAGTAATGTTTACATTTTCATCAACGAAATCTAAAATTCCATCCAACTCATGCCCCCACTCACTTTCCATCGTTTGCAATTCACTATCATTGAGTACCATAAAAGAGGAAGATTGGAATATGGATGTGGAATGACCCAATGAAGAATTATCAACTACTTCATCCATTACTTCGAATGTTGGATAATTGTGATCCTCTATCCATGGTTTAAACCACCAAGAATCTTCTGTGTGTCTTTCTGGTTGCATGCCAAGACCTAGTAAAATTCTTTGTGCATCCTCCAATCCTATCTTGAGAGATTCTATAATTTTATTATCTATGGATATTGAATCATATTGTGACAAGATATCACCTTCCTCTACTGTTTGTTGATGCAATTTATTCCAGATACTCATTTGTTTCTTATGAGATTTATTGAAATGAAGCCCTTGGGGATTCAATTCTTCTTTAGCAACTCTATTAAGGGTTCCAATATCATGAAGTAAGTTAGTGAAATCATATGCCCTCTCTACTCCAACCATGCCACCAACTTTTCTAAAGAAGTTCTCACATACATCCGACCCAATCATGTGTAATGCACATTGCAAGTTAGAGTATTGATCATGAAATAATCAACAAAACCGCAAAGTGGCAAGAAATTTTCACATCTTGATATGCCTCTCTACTAATGAAATTAATGTTAACATTAGTATTTTCTTGTTCTCTGACCCAACATAGCCATAACGTGAAGAAATGATGGACTCTTGAATAATTTCGCACTCTTTCCCAAAGAGTCAAACTAGGAAATAAAAAAATATCAATATAGTCAACAACAATTGCAAGATAGGTCTCGGTACCCAATATCCTCTATGTCCCGCCACTTGTACTTCTCATTTCCTTCAAGTACATATGGACATGCCTTGAAGCAATGTGTTGTGCTGAACCCCAGTTTTGGCGATCAACCCTCTCCATATCCTCAATTTTAAGCTTGTGGTCATCCACTTTAAAATTGTTATAAACCATTCTTACATGGTTAAAACTAATCAACTATTGTCCAACAATCAAATCTCGTTGACCACTAAACATAGGATTCACTAGCTTTTTTCCATTATGGATGTAATCTTGGTCATTTGGTCCTGTTACTTTAAATCCATCATACAACCCAGTTGGTCTCCACCCTTCCCAAGGAATTTGATATCTCATGCATGTCGTTTAGTAATAATCCTTCAACATAAGCATTATTTTCCTACTATCCCCATCCGAGGAATGACTAATAATAGGTCCTAAAAAATGTTCCAAATGTTTCTTCCATAGGTCTTATATTTTTTCCCATTGTAGATGGACAAAATTTGAATCAAATCTGTTGCACGTTGGATGAACAACCACAACCAAATGAGGAATCTTCTCATGTAAACGGTTTGCAATAATAACACTTGCATAATGGCCAATCACATAATTCTTGAAGGCATATGTGATAATATCATAGCCTGCAGCGCCCTCACCAACTGTCACAAAGAAATGTGATTAGCACTTATGTTCTTCTTTCTTACCACAAAACCCACCAATGTATCATTTTTTGCTACCCACCTGGCATATTTTTTCACAACAGTTTCATCTTCAGCAAGGCATACGATAATTGGGCCCTCTATACCATGTTTGGATTTATAGGAAGCATGAAATTTTTCGATTGCCTAAAAACTGTACTCCTGCTCCCCTGGGATATATGTCAATGATTTTCTAACTTGCCTTAAAGTCGTAGATATTGAAGGGCCATCCGGATTCAAGCTAATAAAGCTATGTAATATATGAGCTCCCCATACCTTAATCATTTCATAAATGGATTTAGTGGATGCACTATACCTTCTCCTTGACTTTGAACAAGCTAGGTTGTGAAATATATCTTGAACAAATTCCCAAACTACATCTTTACCTTGTAATTTTCCTTGCTTATGAGCCTCACACACATCCTTGCAAAACCTAAACACATCCTTCCTTCCTACAGATTCGAACAACTTTTCCCTTCGAGACCTCGTTCTAATAGACAGTGTAGCAACCTTTGTCCTCTCTTGCCAAAGAGATCGCATTGTTAATCTATGTGTAGCATTTGCGTCTCTTGCAACAATTTTGGGTTCAGCTTGAGTCAAATGGTCCAACCTTCTCCCTTTCCATGTATCTCTCCCATGTATTTTGATGTTGGTCCTTGATTCACGATATAAACGCTTCCGAAATTCATCACAATTAGGTATCAACTTACAAAAATTGCATGTCAATGAATCAAAAGGGATTCCTGTTTCAGAAACCCTCTTGCAATGAACATGTCTATATGTACCGTTAATACGACATTCAATACCATAATAACATAGTGTTCTCCGGGTATGTTTCTCTATGGCCCACAATTTTCCAAATGTTGGTGATCCATTAGAACCTTTTTGTCCAATCTCTCCCCTCTTCTATCAAGATCGGGATCCCAATACCCCCAACATAGTAATATTGGGGGAGGCAATTTTCCAATGAGAAAACACATTGGAAAATGATCTACTAACTGTTACTAACAAGTAATAACAAATAAAGCAATGTGCAAATTCAGATTCAAATTAACACACCTGAACTAGAAGCCTGTGAACTTGTAGAAACCCTATGTAATGGTGGTGGTAGTGATGGGATCAAGAACTTAGTCAAACTTTGTTGGGACTTATCATTGGTAGGATTCTTCGGTCTCCCAATTGTTCCACTCCTCAACATAGCTGTAACTTGTGAAGCCTCGCCTATAGTAGTAGTGTGCTTCTTTGATTTCATGTGTTCATTTAGAGAACTAACAATATTACCACTTGTCGGCACCAAAGAGAACCATCTATTGCATCGTGTACATTTCACTCTTACTTTTTTCTTGTCCTCATAGTTTGCAAGTGTTGCTTCCACCACCTTGAACAAATTAGTCTCTTGCATTTGGTTGAAATCGTGTAGAAGTTTGATTTCTTGATCAATCTCAAGTTGATCGCTAGCCATTGTTTTCTGCGTTTGTATGTTACATGAAGGAATTTCATTAATTCCCAACATTGAAATGTGACGTTGATGGGACCCTGTTTTCATATGATTGTTTTTAAAGTTACAAACTGTTTGCGCTACCAAGGATACTTCCCCCGTTCCATAATCAATGCCACAAATTTCATAGCAGACCTTTATATTAGGTTTTCCATTTTTTGAATATACCTTGAGTGTTAGCTTCTCCTTGACAAACTCTTCCATTAAACATTTCACTTTATGTTCCCAAGATTCCTATACATTAGGATCAATTGCTACAACTTGTTCCACTGACTCAGACAAATGATCAAATCTTGGTTGTTTATGCATAGGTTCCTCCACATTCCCTTCAATGTTTTCAGAGATTGGCATTCCTTCCATTACCAGTGATTGCAATGTTTCGACAACCAACGTGCCTACTTTCCTCTTAATGCCTACATTTGTTGTTGTAGGTTTCCTTTTCTGCTCTTGCTTTGTATTTAAAGGAATTCCATTTGGGCCAATAAAATCAAAAGTATAATCAACGATTTCATTGTCCACAATTTCACCATGGATATCAACATATGTACAATCTTTTCAACACTGGACTGTGCCAAGGGCACAATTCTCTTCACTAATAAAAATTGCGAAGTCCACAACATCACTTGGATCCATCTGCATTTCCATCCATGTGTACCTTTTAGTTGGTTAAGAACATGTTAAGAAATGAATAAAATTATAACAATTTTTTCAAAAATTTGGATATAATATGGCTACGAAATGAGGTGAGTGCATCCATAAATAAATGAAAAAAAAGGTTCAAATTTACACATGCATATTAGTTCATTATTAAAACAAAGAGATAGAAATAAAGGTATGCACTTTCAATTCAAATCTCTAAGAAGGAAGAAAAAATGTTACTATCGGGGTGAAACACCTTGAAACAAAATGTATTGTCAGTGGCTTATTCAAATAACCCTCCCAAAACTGAAGAGTAAGCTTCAACGAACTTGTAGAAGATCAAAACAAGAGATGGAATCGAACCACCAATCTTCTGCATTATATAATGCAAATGCTCTACCATTGAGCTATCACCCAACAACTTTATATACAAGAAGAATATTTGTATTTTTTTAGAGTTTTTTTAAACCAATTAGCACAATAAGCATATTTCACTCTTTTTTATGTAGTTCTCATGGAGGTTGTAGTTATAATACATATTCATCCCAAAATCAATAGATAGTTCCATATGTTCCATATAATACTTGGGAGAAAGGAGGTGGGATTGGTCAATTCCATTGAAAGTGGTCAGTCAAAGATCAAGGCTTGGATTGGTCAATTAATAAACTCATATTTTATACAATCTAAAAACTCCCATCATAGGTTGATATTAGCATGTTGTAACAACACCATCACAACTCTTTATTTCATTTAAATTGAACCCTCTTAATACCTTTAGACTCCATTTTCCCTAATTGGATGTTTGGAAATAGTATACTCTTTCAACCACCAAAATATATAACATAAATTATTCATGTTTTACTAAATATGAGATTAACATAGAGACAAGCATGGCTGCCAAATAAAGTACAGTGCAGATCCATGAAGTAGATGAAAATAGATATCATAGCCATGAAAAATACACCGTGGATCTATGCCTCAGTATGCATCAGGAGGATAAATGGAACAATGAGATGAACAAACTGATCCTCCAAAAGTACCAATGTTATAGGGGTGAGCGGTACTATCTTGCACAACTTAGGCAGTATCATGAAAAAAAGATGCTACAAAAGGCTCGATCGCCAAAATATGTAACATAAATTATTCATGTTTTACTAAATCTGAGATTAACATAGAGCTTCAAGGGCATATATAACAATCCTAGCCTTCATGGTAGTCCCCTTGTGCCGAGGGAGAGCCAAACTCAAGAGAGAGAAGAAGCTATTTCAATGACAATGGATAACCCTTCTAAGTTCCCTATATGGTTGCACTCGTAAATAGGGGGCTTTATAAGTTAAGTGCAATTTTGAATGCTATGAAGGCTTCGGTAATGAAAAAGAAAGAAACACTACTACATAGAGGGGGGCTTGGTCAATGCTAGACTCCTAAACAAATGTTATGAAAGCTTTGGTAATGAAATTAGGATGAGAGTAAATAGACCATGTGTAACATGTATTGAATGCATTGTACTACACAAGATAAAAATATCTAAAGCAAGGCCTTTGCTGTAAAGCAAGATAAACAAACTTTGAATGTAACCCTAGATGGATAGTTATGTTCTTTGTTCTTTGCATCGTAAGAGTGGAAAAAACTAATGATAAACAAGAATACCTTTCCTTTTGTTCCAACAACATGGATAAATTTCAGCCGGGACAGAGATTCCTCCAAGTGTAATATCTACAAAAATGAAAGTGATGAAATACCGTCAGTCTGTAGTGATATACAATATGGATGATGTTGACTTACAAGTATAGAATTATTAGATAAAATGAAAGGCATGTTTCCAAACTGTAAAATGCATATGATAAGAATATTGTGACATTGGAATTCAATGACTATAGGACACATAATCTAAACCCTTAAACACACCCTACGGATGAGCCAGACTCCTTTGCTATTCCTTATTCCAAGGGGTTATCAACGAGATTTTTTACTATTTCTTTCACTCAATATTTGGCCTCTGTCTCTGTGGGTGATTCTCTTCCCACCCTTGACCCTGCATTCATTGTTGGTGGTTCTTTTGGGTAAAAATAAGATCACCTACACTCGCCTCTGCGGCTAGGATTTGAACCTATGACTTTGATGCTGCGGGATGGGATGATGGCTATTATGCGACCTTTGTGTTTGTTACTGATAATTTTTCCACTGCTCACCCTTCTTTCTTTGTTTCAGCTAGACGAAATGTGAGCATTATAACTACACCACATATACCTGTAAATGGAGGATCTTAACTATATATCGAGGAGTCAACTGGCGAAAACAACAAAGTTGCACCCAAGTTCCCACTTATTACATGAAATAAGAAAGATTGCTCAGTCACATACCATCAAATGTAGTAACTATAGTTTGGTACGATGGTCGTTCACTTCGTTGCTTTACCGTGTATGGGAAACATAGGCTTTCTCTAAGGAAGTAGTGTAGATGCTCTCCTTCCTTGCAATACGGGTTGTTCATTTCTTTCTTCCTGTGGCACTTCAATGAATCCAATAGGCTGAAGAAAGGTAATACAAATGAATGCTCTCAGTATCCACCAAGCGAGCTGCTCTGCCTTAACTCTTTGAGCTTTCATTCCATTAGAGGAAATTTGAGGTCTAAAATGGGTCTCCTAAGGAAAATAATAAAATAATCTTTATTAATTTTGGGGGAAGAAAGAAAAAAACTACTTTTTTTGTTCATATTTTAAGCATATCTCCTCGTGTGTTTACTCAAATTTCGAGCGGGAAGGCTCGTTGGATGCAAAATTTAATTATGCATCCTATGAGTACCCACAATGCATACTTTTGACGGACCCCGCTTCCCTAAAAACAAGAATTGGTGCAGCAGGGTCTATCAAAAGTATGCAATGTGGGTACTCGTAACGAGCCCTTCCGCTCGAAATTTGAGTAAAAGCACAGGGAGATATGGTGGAAATATGAAGAAAAAAGTAGTTTTTTTATGACAAATATGTGAAGTCAACCATTATAGTTGAATCATTTTATTGAAATTCTATTGGTTCTTGAATTCAAACTCAGAAGAATTTATTGTTGGCTCATTTTCTTATAAGGCCTATTTTAGACCCCAAATTTCCTTTAATGACTGGATCTGTTGCTGGTGTTGGATCAACAGAATGAGAGAAAGAAATGGTAAGGGTTGGTTCAATCTTTCCAACGTATTTGATGGAATCCCCACCCCATCCCCTCTGCAACTATCGTCAAGCTCTTCCAATGCTCCCCCGCTCCTATTTTTCGGGCCGCTTCTCTACTCTGTTTGATATTTTCGAGCCGCTTCTCTCTGCCGTTTGATAATAAAACCCCCTATATATTGTATATTTTTTAGGCACATATAATAACCCCCTTGTTCCTTAATATGTCCTCGATATAATTTTTGTTTTTTTATAATTAATTAACCCCCAATATGAACAGACGTGATATGGGTATTGTTCGTCGACGAAAACCTCGTGTGTTTTTCCTGGAGGATGAAACCCACTATACCTAAGTTTTAAGATTTAATATTCCAAGATAGTAATGAATTGTTCCATGTTTGAATTTTTTTAGAAAACTATTTTTTATCATTATAAGAATTAGTTCCATTAAGAAAAGAAATCAAAGGTACAATAATATAGAAATTTAGTTTTCTTCTTTGATCATAAATTAGCTATTCCTTGATATTAAAACTTATTGAGTATTCTTAGCTAATTAGTCATTGTAAATAGTAAAGTAATTTGACATCAATAATTAGTTTCTCTTAATTTTTGTAATCAACTATAATAATGAAGTCATTTAACATCCCTACACAAAAATTGACACGTGAAACAATAATTTGAAAATAAAATGAATGGCAATATTTCATTTTGAATCTTGTGCAAAAATTTAATTGAGTGAGTTAAGACATCATGTTTCAACCATGATCGTCATTCTTTAGTAGCTTAAGGAATGATCAAATTGGGTATCTAGTGGATATTAATTAGTAATGGGCTAAAATTGTAATTTGAGCAGATAGTCATTTATACTCGATTAAGAGCTTGTTTTATTGAACTTAAGGAAATATGGTTACAACTGAAGTCTACACATATTTAGTAAAAATAAAAGTTTTCCTCTCTTTAAGTCATCAATTTATTATTTTAACTTAATTTTATTTATGCATAAAAATATATTTATAATTTTAAACTTGTATTATTAAATTTTAAATCAATATTATTAAATATTATGAGAAAAATATTTTAAATAATAATAGTTTAAACTTACAAAATTAAAATCTTACGCATTAAAAAATTATAATTTTACAAAATATTGTGTATAAATAGATCTCATTTTCATTTTCGTGGATCTCAATCCCAATTGTAATTTTCAGAACATTTATACGTTTCATGTTTGCTCCTTAGTGTTTTAGTGGAGGGCATATGTTGTTATTTGGAAATGTTATAAATATGGACTTTTTTATTTAAAAATTTATGTTTTATGGGTTTTGATCATAGTTATTATTCATTATCATTTCTCCTTTAAAATGTTTTTATTTTTATTTTTGTAAAATTAGAGCATGATTTTTTTTTGTAAAATTATAGCATGATTGTTATATTTCTTATATGGAATATATATAAATCGTTTACCTCTTTTTAATTTGTTCATAGAATTTCTAAATTTTTTCTTAGTCTATAGTTTTGAGTGGATTGTGTATAGTTCACAAAAAATTCATTTATATGAGTTTTTAAAATAATGCAAATTTGTTATGTTTTCATTGGGCTGAGTTGATGAAGCTTGTCTTGGGAATTCCTTTCCACTTCGAAGAGGGAGCATGCGTCATCCATTTAAACCTCGTATGGCGGCCCACACATGTCCTATTTCTGCAAGAGTTAAACATCATATGGTAGCCCACTCACATCATGTTTCTACAACTTCCCTTGCAAGACTGGTTGGGTTTGTGGTTCTGTAACTAGGCAAGTCTGTTGAATAAATTTGGATCGATGTGCGCATTAAACACTTCTGCATTTTAATGTGCAAAAAACACTTAGTGAACATGGTTTTTCATAGGTTGATGGTTGACGAGAGTACATGCTTCGTCTTGTTGATTGTACAACATCAGAAGTCATTCTCTGGACTTGTGAGTAATATCAAGTCCTATGTATCCTCATATGATTGAGGTGGTGATGTTGTATTGTAAAGCTTGTGAGTAATATCAAGCTGAGCCTTGTGAGCAATATTAAGACTGTGGACATGTGTTTTATCAAGTCTAGACTTGTGTTGTATCAAGTCAATGATTCTCATAGACGGTACCCTATGAGAATGGATCTCCAATTATGGAGATGATATTGTATTGTATCAAGATTGAAGTCTTGTGTTGTATCAAGACTGTGGACCTCCTTTTGTTGAGGTGGTTATACTATGTGATATATTACTAGTCATGGCCATTGATTGATATAAGTCTCCTTTAGGGATTAGCTACTCCTAAAGTGAATTACTTTAACATATGACTATATGGCCTAGGGTAATATATATGATCATTAGTATGTGTGGACTACTTTTTTCTTAGTATGATATGATAAAGATGGATAAACAATACACATATGGACCATGCATTAATTATTTAATGATAATGAGATAAAACACAGAGAAAGAGAAGTCGAATTGCCCATGCAAATGTCTGAGAGAACTCAAGTTAGAAAGCTTCAATAAAATAGGAATGCCTCAATCAAAGCATCAATTGAATTATTAATGAATGTATAAGTTAAGTAAAGAAGATCTTATGTTCATCAATCAACATGCACCAGTTAACTAAAGAGATCCATGCAAAAGTTAATAATAGAAATTGTGCATGGATGGCACTAAGAGTGAAGCACTAATGACAATTAAGTTAACATGTTAACTAAGTGATCATCAGTCAGTTATTGAGTTCAAGTCAATTATCATTTAGTTCAAGTTAGTTAACATTCAGTTCAAGTCAGTTCACTTTCAGTTGAAGACAATAACATTCAGTTAAAGCTAGTTGAGGAAAGGAAGGGCACTAATGTTTTCATTGAGGGAGTTCTAGTTAGCTCCTCCTTGTGAATTCACTATGTGGTGCTCTTAGTGTGTTTATTGAGCTTCCTATGCGCTACCTTCTACATGCTATGGTTTTTGGATTGTTATTAATATGCTAGGCATATAACAAGTTTAATGCAATTGATTTTGCAAGGTTACATTGGATCTCTCTTCTCTATTGTTGAGGTGATATCTCTTATTGGGCAATCTTCTTATGTGTTGTAAACCATTCTCTACAAATCTATCTATCATACTCAATGAATTGCAAGGTTTTTCATCCTCCGTGTTTGGAGGTGCAGTGCCCATGGAGTTAGGATGACACCTATGTTTCATGTTGTCATTAATTTGTAACTAGCTCCATAAGAGTTGTTTTGTGAAAATTAAAATGACTAAAATTAAATAAGAAGAAGTTGACCATTATGTTATCAAATTTCTCATTTTCTTTCCTGTTATAATTGATTTATAATAATTTTGCATATATTTAACTTGATAATAAATCTTAACAACATGGAAATAGAAAATAGATTATGCATAAAATTATCTCTACAAAATAGGTATTTTAAGCATTTAAATAATCTACATAATACTAATTAGAATATCTGACCTTGAATCCTTTCACTAACTACCAATAGAATACCTGTACCTTTTGGTTTTAATGGATCCCTTAGTAAACCAAAAATTGATGTTTCCACCCTACTGACCAGCAGATATCTTGATGCCCCTAGGAAATTGATGAATTTCCTAGCCCCCGGGCCCACAGACTGAAAATTCCTAAGCAATTCTCTCTTTGTTCCAATATTCCACTACAACAAATTTGACTTTTAGGTCACTTTTCGGGGTGGTTTTGGCTTTAGAGGTGATCTTTACAAAACTGCCCCTAATAGCACCAACACTAAAAGTTTGTACTTTTAGGGGCGGTTTTGGAAGAGATCAAAACCGCCCCCTAAATTTGACTTTTGGGGGCGGTTGTAATGCCCCCCCCCCCCCCAAAAAAAAAAAACAAAAAAAAAAGTGACTTTTAAGGGCGGTTCTAAACCCCTATCATAGACACCTATGGGGACGTGTAATGTCCCCTGATTCATAAACATTTAATTGTAATAATATATTTTAGAATGTATGTTCTGAAACATTATCTGTGATGATAAGTGCTAGACTGTATGTTTTGATGAGTTTGGTTGACTATGGCGCCTTCCCAAACGGTCCCTGGAGAACAATTATAACAACTACATTTTTCCTTTAATGAAAATATGAATGAAAGGGACAAGCCACATTAAAGAGAAGACTATGCATGCAAGGGTGGGAGACGTAGAGCAGTAAACCTCAGAAAAGTACATCAAGCACCAGAAACGCCTTAATGGCGATGGATAGACCCCGGAAACCACCCGTGGAAGATGGGAGGCAGAAAGAGAAGTTGAAATAAGGTAAAAAGTGGATTTCCGCACCCCTTAGTCCATCACAGGAGGCGAGAAGCAGGAATCAGAAAATAGAAAAGAAAAAAGGTAGAAATGTTGGTTTTTTGCTTCCCGGACTCCTCCTGCAGAAATTAGAAAATAGAAAAAGAAACAAGGTAAGATGTTGGTTTTTCGCCACCCGAAGCCCACCCGCGGAATGTGGAAGGCAAAAAGCAGAAATCGAGAAGTTAAAAAGATAAAGGTAAGATATTTTGGGTTTTTCGCTACCTAAATTCCGCCCGCGGAATGCAGAAAGTAAAAAGAAAAATTAAGGCAAACTTAAGAGTTTCCACCTACCGTAATCCACATTTCGGAAGACAGAAGGTAGAAGGCGGAAAGTAAAAAGAAAAATTAAGGCAAACTTAAGATTTTCCACCTATGACAATCCACATTTCGAAATACAAAAGGAGGAAGGTGGAAAGTAAAAGGAAACTTAGGCGAACTTAAGAGTTTTCGCCTACCGTGCTCTGCATTTCGGAATACAGAAGGCGGAAGGCAGAAAGTAAAAAGAAATATAGGGAAAATTTAGGAGTTTTCACCTACCAGAATCCGCATAGTGAAAGACAAAAAAAAAAGGAAATCATAAAATATTAAGGTTTCCGCGACCCGCAGACCGCAATGGCAGAATGCAGAAGGCAAAATGAATGAATCCTAGAAATATTTTAACTGTGGAAAGGACTGTTGTAGGAACGATTAAGCATAGGAATGAATGATTAAAGGAAATATTCATGGCCATGCCTTATACAAAAATATTTTTTTTTATGCATGTTAGCAGGTTATTTGGGTATGTCACATATGGTATAAGAGCTAGAGGTTTCAACCTTGTTGACTTTTGGGTACATCTAGTTCCGCTGAATTATGGAAAGTTTTTTTCTAATCATAACAATTTGTGTTGGAATGTTTTATGTACAAACATAGTTGTTCTGTAATAGGGTACAACAATGGCCTCACAAAGTGAGAATGCAAATCGATCTGAAGAAGGTGCACCAACACCATGCACATTGCAACTAGAGCAAGAGCACTCTGAAGCCAGTCAAGTACTGGAAACAATGAAAAACTTGATCATCGAAATACAGAGATTCAAGGCAAATAATGAGCGACTGAATAAGGCTCAGGAGAAGCAACAATAGATAAATGAAATATTATTACATAGTTTGCAAGAGAAAAACAATGGGGAAAAAACCCAAACAAAGATTGGAAAAGATCCAAAAATTCCCGAAAGTGCCGAAAGAAAATATAGTTCCTCCAATGGAACTCAAAAGTTTGAGAATCAAGTTAAGTCAGTCGGAAAAAGGAAGACCGATCTTCTGGAAGGAGAGTTTAAAAAGATCAATCCAACCAACTTTGATGGGGAATCCAATACCGGAGAAGAAGCAAAGGCTTGGCTGCTAGACATTAAGAAGTACTTTCAAATCTACAATTAGTCTAGAAACATGAAGGTAAGTAAGAAAGGCCATATACAATCTGAGGGGAAGGGCCAACATTTGGTGGCAAGACCTGAAGATTTCCTAGGGAATAAAAGAGAAGAACCTAGAATGGTCAAAGTTCAAGAAGCTCTTCAAGAAGCAATGTCTATCAGAAAGCTACTATGAAAGAAATACCAAGGAATTCTATGAGTTAAAGCTCTCCCAAATGAGTATAGAGTACTTCATTAACAAATTCCTTGATCTGTTGCGGTTCGTGCCATATATTAAAGAATAAAAAGTGAAAGTACAAAGGTTCTTGAGTTGTTTGTCGCCATCTTATAAGGATAGAATTGAGTTCGACAATCCCAAAACCTTGGATGAAGCCTTAAGAAAGGCAAGGATGTGTTTTGAATAGTATAAACAGAGGAATGACCTCTCCAAGGTTTGGAAAGGTAAATAACAAGAAAATTTCAATCAACAGAAGAAGAGCTTCCATCCCCCACCCTTCAGGAAAATACCAAGGAATCCGCAAGTAAATTACTACAACAAAAATGAACAACTCCCATAGAAGAACAATAAATCTGTGAACCTTGGCCCTAAGGGGACTATTGGAGCCCCTAAAGAGCCTCTAAGGTGCTGGGACTGTGGAGAGATCCACTTGCGAAGGAACTACCCACACCTCAACTAATCAAATAAGGTTTTTCACAACCTGGAAGAATCTTCCACTGTTGGGGAAGTTGGGAAAAGTCACGACCAAATCAATTAAGCCCTAGAGATTCGACAAGATGAATACCAATCTACAATTGTGGATATTGAAGGTACTATCTCTAAACAAAATATTTCTATACTAATTGATCCAGGGGCTACTTTGAGTTACATCGCTCCCAAAGTGATGGAGGATTGTCGCCTTGCCAAGGTAAGGCACGCAAAACCCTGGTCAGTCCAACTAGCCACTGGAACAAGGAAAAATGTAACTAAGTTTATTGCTTATTATGAAGTTAAATTAAGGGATCATGTGATTAGGATTAATCTAAATGTTTTTCCTTTAGGGTCTTATGATATGGTTATTGGCATGGACTGGTTAGAAAAGCATAAGGTAATATTAAATTGGTTTGATAAAACCTTCACTTATGTGGAAGACGATCAAATTGCTAGGAAGGTAAAAGGTTTCATTAAACCTGTTTCCTTAAAACAAATCTATGCCATGTAGTTAAATAAATGTATAAGAAAGGGCTGCAAGCTTTATGTGGTGTGGGTCGCTGACCTGCTCCTTAATGAAGGTCAAACTCGGGTAAAATACCACCCTGTTTTAAGCAAGTTAATGGATGTGTTTCCAGAAGAGATACCAAGACTACCTCCTCAACGAGAAATAGATTTCTCCATTGAGATTGTGCCTGGGTATGCATCGGTATCTAAGATACCTTACCGTATGAGCATCCCTGAGTTAACTGAATTGAAAATTCAGTTACAAGAGCTGCTAGACAAGGGTTACATCAAACCTAGTGTGTGTAACGTCCCCAACCGTCTGACCGGCGAAGAGGACGCTACCAAAACATCAAAAACCTCCGGGAAAATAGCCCCATGAACATGAATGTACATATAAATCTGAAATAAAATGCTTAAAACATAAAACATGCTAAGATGCATAAAACATACAAGGATACATAGCTACTCAACATACAACGGAAGCAAACAGGTACATTCAAGCATCAACATGTTCATCATGATTCATGAAACAGTAAATGTAATTGCAGAAGCAAAATGGACAAGAACACTTATATTATACAGAACTCATTTGCAACCAGCTACGTCACTGCAACGTTAGATGAAAAGGGCATGATTCCTAAGGTTAAGGGGGGGGGTTGTCTAACCGTGGGGGTCATTGGGAGTTTTCCATGTGTCGACCACCCATTTAATTTCTGTTGTCTAGAATCAGTTATTACTGAGTAATGGTGGGTGTGGCAGGACTGTCAGTCCTTGCCCACGTGCCCACTCCACCAGCAGAACCTTCCGCCTCACATCACATGGGGCAGAAGAAAACACTCTCTCCACTCTTCCACTCATGGTTTTTCCTTGGCCTTCTAACGCACAGGAGCTCGGCGTTGTTCTTCCTCATGGAGGGAGCTAGAGAAAGGGGGATTGTCTCATGATTTTCTGGTGTAGAAGCCATTCACGCTCAGGGACTGTGTGTATGTGTGTTACCCTTATGGATTTGTGGTATGTGTACCTATTTTTCCCTGTCCAGGATTGAGAATTGGACTTCTCTCCCATTGTGGGACTGTGTAATGTTTCTGTCACTTCATTGTTGAGCTGGGACTATGGTTCTTTCCCTGATTTGGCGGTTTGTTGTGGTTTTCCCCACATTGTTCGTGGTTGTGATCTCTTTCATGTTTTGAGCTGTTGTATGTTGACATTGAGTCGTTTTGGCCACGATAGGGCCAAGAATGACTTAGGACTTGGTTTCCCTTGTCTGAGCTATGAACTGCTTATCTTATTGCGGGTATGCAGTGGTTGGTCTTCGGACTGTTTAGAGTAGGATTGGAGGCTGGGTATTCTTGAGAAACTTGGTGTTTGGGAGCCACTCAGAAAGAGTTAGATTGTTGGATTTCTTCTCCACAATCCTTGAAGAGCATTGGAAAGGGAAGTCAGGGCCTGAGGGACTGTGAAGCAGAGAAAGGACTGATTCCTGATGTTGGGTGTGTGGATGTCTTAGAGGTCAGGCTAGTTCCAGTGTAGGTGTCCTGATCTGTCCATTGAGACCACCAGCTTAGCATTTAGCCTTTCCTAGCTCCATGATGGCCTGATAAACCCAACTGCGTTGACTTGGTTGTTTTTGTATAACCTTGGCTATGTGTAAGCCTACTTTGACCCTTGTTCCTTGGGGAATCATGCCCAGCTCGGGGGTGGCAATGTTGCTAAGAGATTGATGAGCACGCTGGCTTATGGTTGGGTGGAACGTTGTAGCGACGTAGCTGGTTGCAAACAAGTTCTGTATAAGCTAAGTGTTCTTGTCCATTTTGCTTCTGCAATTACATTTACTATTTCATGAATCACGATGAACATGTTGATGCTTGAATGTACATGTTTACTTCCGCTGTATGTTGAGTAGCTATGTATCCTTGTATGTTTTATGCATCTTAGCATGTTTTATGTTTTAAGCATTTTATTTCAGCTTTATATGTACGTTCATGTTCATGGGGCTATTTTCGCGGAAGGTTTTGATGTTTTGGTAGCGTCCTCTTCGCCAGTCGGAGGGTCGGGGATGTTACAGTGTGGTATCAGAGCTAAGGTTGCAGCATGGGATTGAATGGGACATGAAGATGTAGTGACAAAGCCATCATTGCAGCATTTGGCCTCAGAGGGCCATGAAGAACCAGTTAGCAGAGGCAGGTTTCCTTCTTCCCTGAAGAAAATCGATGAAAGACAGGAAATTCACAAAAATTTGTCTAAGTGCCGAGCCATCGAGTCATCAGAGAACTAAGTGGGAAGCTTCCCCGATGCGTCGAAAAGCGTAGTCAGAAGGCCATCCGACGAGGGGCAGATGGAATAGAATTGCTTAAAAATTTCTAAGTGACAGACCATCAGCACATCGGAAGACTTAGTGGGAATCCCTTCCGATGCAGTGGACATATTAGTCTATCGCTCGTCCGATACGGACCTCGACCATCAGTGAAGTTTTGCTGTTTGGATTGGCGCCAATTAGCTAATCGCGCAGCCGATGTGGAGCTCAGAGGAAATTAGTTGTTGGAGGCACCGATACATTGGCGGAGGATAGAAGACGTGACCACCGAAGCGTTGACCCGTTAGTCTGAAGAACCTCCGATCAAGACCTCGGTGCCAGTGAAAGTTAGAAGATGAGGGTGTTGAAACGTCGGTGGAAGAAAGGAGAAGGATAGTTGCTTGGATCGCCGACGCAACGGTGAAGTTTAGAAGATTGGCCCACCGAACGTCGCCAGAGTTTAGTTGATGCGGCAGCCGATGAAGTGGCAACCATCGGTGGAGGATAAAGGAAGTTTTGGCCAAAAAATAGATGATGGAGTACTCGCAGTTTCGGCGGAGATTAGTGGATTGATCAGCGAAGTATCGGTGATGGCGTAGCTACAACGTCGGTGGAAATTAGACATGGAAAACGTTGAAATGTCATCCCTTTTAGCCAGAAAGGCTTCTGATATCGTCGGCGAAAAATAGACAACGCAGGTGCTGAAATGTCGACGGAAGAAAGTAGAAAGAGAATTTTTTTTTGAAAATTTCTCTAAGTATGGAATTCATTGGCGACAATTAGAGGATGAAGGTGCTAATGACGAAGGGTTTCGGCGGAAAATAGTTGAAGGCGGAGCCGCAGTTTCAGTGAAGATCTTCCGAAGACCGCCGAAACGTCGACGAAACTTAGCTGTTTGAGGAGTCGATGCAAGGGAGGAAATTTTTTGAAATTTCTAAGTGATGGAACCATCGGCGAAATTCAAAGGTTTGGGTCGCCAATGCGGTGAAATTTTTTTGTTGTTTGAGCCGCCAACACATCGGAGGAGAATAGAAGATGGGAGCACCGATACGGCAGAGAAGATTAAAGGATTAGGTCGTCGATGAATGATGTCGGAAAAAGTTAGAAGATCCAGCTGTCGATGAACAACGTCGAAAAAAGTTAGAAGATCCGACTGCTGAAATGTCAATGAAAAATAGGTGATGGAGCTGATACATTGGAAAATATTAGCGGTTCGAACTGCCGACATAGCAGAAGAAATTAGTTGATGTGTCTGCCGATATGTCGGGAGGAGTTAGTGGTCTTGAGCACTGATGGAAGTTGGAAGAGTTAGTGGATCTGTTGACCGCCGTTGTGGGAGACTATGGGACTAACCGTCCGATGAGCGAGTGGTCAGTTGCTCCGATCGCTGATGCCGTAGTGAGTAACATTCCCGATTGCTGACATAGAGTGGATAGAGATTTCGATAGCCGATAGAGTTACGGTTCGCGAAAACCACAGTGAGCTTGATTTCCATCGTTGTGGATGTCTAAGGAGTTATCCACCCGGTGGATAGTGCCCCTGATCGCCGCTACTGTTTCCTAGTTCATGTCATCACCGATGCCGCAGGGGATAATAGTTCCGACCACCGACACACAACAGACCTTGGCCTCACCAATAAGTGGCCCAGAAGGCTTGCATCTGAAAAATATAGTCAATGGAAGCACTGACACAGTGGAAGATGTTAGTTGTTAGGGCAGCCGATGAGCGCCGGATAAATGCAGTCGCCTGGGTCGCTGAAGTATCGGAAGACTAGTTCACTAAGGCTCCGATACGTCAAAAATTTAGTTGGAAAGAGGTCCGATTGGAAAAAGGGAAAATTTGGTTTTTCCAGTGAATTCCAGCTAGTGTCTCAGTGAATTTTTCAGTGGATTTTCAGCAGACTGCCATTAGATTACAGGGCTGAAAAGGAAGAAAATTCCAGGTGGCTGAGGTTGACATTTCAGACCAGAATACATTTGGTAAAAAGCATCATTTTTGAAGTGGTGTGGTTTTCACACCCGAGGTCAGAATGAAGCATGTGGATAGGCGTTGGAAATCTTATCTAGCAGGGAACAAGGGAGAGTCACCAGAATTTGAGTGTGGAGCAAGAAAGTGCTAGTGATTGCTTGAAAGAGAAATGCGTTGTTGTCAATATGGACAAATCCAGGAATTGCATGCCTAGAGGTAGCAAGACCATGAAGTCAAACTAGCTGTTGTGTGGAAGAGGAGGTCCATGCAAGGATGAGGGACTTGAAAAGGGAAAATTTCCTTAAACCCTGTCTTGCTAATTATGATTACAAGTTTTATACATGAAATGTATGAGGATATGCCTTGCATGCATAAGATATTACATGTTGGTAAGAATAGTGAGAATTATACATTTATAATGAGCCACTAATGATAATTATTGCATTGATGTTGGCATTAGCGGAAAAACCAACGACAACATGGACATGGCTGAATATGTTGCTGATGCTGACGAATGTGACTAGCAACCCTATGGAGAAAGGGATAAGGCAACAAGTCCAGAATCAAAAGTTGGTGAGCAAATTATGCAATCTCCTGCAAAGGACCAACCAAACTGGTAATGTCAAGGGTGTAAGTAGGACCCATGAAGGTAAGGGTTCAATTATGACAATTGCATGGAGTGGTAAAAGCAAGAGATCTCATACCATGTGGGTAATTTAAATTTATACTACATTCATATAGAAATGTGTCATGCCTGTATATGTTGTTATGAACATAGTGACTCAAAGAAAGTGAGTACTGATGGTCTTGATTACAAGAAGGAATCCTATATGAGGTAGTATGCAAGGTAGCATTGAGTGGATATGCACTAAAAGATTTTATAAATCTTGTAGTTATGCATTGAATGGATGTATAGGAAAAGTATGAGTAAATGTTGTAGATAGGCATACGTAAGTATGGGTGCAAATGTTGTGAAGCATTGTATGAATGCATCGATATAGTGCATGTGTTATTATGAATAACTAATGGCTGAAATGATGAATTGATGACAATTCTGGAACCATTTCAAGAGCTGCTGTGAATGCAGGATAGTAAGTGCATGAAGAGGGTAGTCATGATCGATTGGCTGCTGGAAATGCTCTATGGAATGGCAAGGTGGTACAAATGATACGCGTGTGAAGTAAGGAGTACCTAAACATTTCATTTAAATTGCATAATTGATGTGACTGTACCCTGTAATTTAAAGTATGATAATGATTGCGTGAAGTAAATGAGTTTTGGTAATATTGATGTGATTAACAGCTGGAAGTATTTGAATTTTATAAATTCTGAAAATGCTTCAGTGATTGTTACAACAATAAAAAGGTTATATGCATCAAGGTTTACCAAGTGTTTGGCTGATTGAAGTTTAGGTTTCAGGTAGATTGTTTAGAGCATGGAAATGAGAGTAAGACCATGACAAATGCCGGAATCTACCATGTGAAAGAGCCAAACCTTATGAGAAGAGTCTCATGGTTATGAAAATAGTTTGTATGCATAACGGGTTGTTAAATTTGAATTTGTGAATTTCAGATTTGAGAAATTACTGACAACTACTAATCACTATTGGCTTGCATAAGATTGTGTCAGGAGGACGCATTGTAAGTGGGTATTCATGTTATGCTAGTAAGCATAAAATTATAATGGGCGTAGTGGTGCTGCTTACAAGAGACCCACAATTGAGGATCACCTCATTGCCAAGCAAATAAATTTCTGTAGTAGACAAAGTGGCAAATTCCTATTGAATTGAATTACTCATGTCATTGTTTGGTTATGGAAAAATCAAATCTGGATTGTATTATCAGATAATGATTGAATTTTTGGCTACTTGATGAATGTTCCAGGGGTACACACTGTAGGAAGATCATGTGTGATGGCCCGTAGGAGCCAAAATTCATGGGGAGGTTTTCCCTTATCTTGGAAATGGGTTTTGGGTGAAACTCCATTGGACATTTTGGAAATGTCTCATCTGCACTACATGTTTGGTAAGCAACATGAGTGAGATGGTATATATTATGTCGGTAAGACATGTGTGGATACAAAATGAAAAGAGGAGTTGGGATGGAAAACCAAGGGACTGTCAACTCAGAGAAGAAAGCCCCCATTCCTCCTTAACGAAGGAATACTGCCTCGGCAAATGGATAAGTGTTCTGTGACCCTAGCTAAGAATATGCATGTCAAATTATTAAAATTCCATATGCAAAACATGTTTTGATTTTATTTCTATTATCACCGATTGCTTGAGTATGAATAGGGCCTACATGGCACACACCAGAAAAGGGTGCACACTTTCCCGATGTCGGATCATGAAAGGGTTTTCAATATTGATTACACCCTAGGGAGTGGACGCACTCCTGGTGTCTCAATACTTGACAGTGAATGATGTGAAGTATGATTACAGTTTTATAGAAATAACGCTGATGAGTTTGCTTATATTGCTTGTGTTGTCAGGTTAAATAGATGTAGTCTGGTGTTGTACACTAAATGGAATTAGAGCTCACTGCTGGAAATGAAACCTGGAAATGGTAATGATAAATTTCCTTCCTAGTCGGCATGAAGATGTACTGGAAGGAGATGTTGGGCTATTATATGCCCGGGGATCCATAGTAGATACTGGACCTAGAAATGGTCGTTTATTGTTGATATAAGTGCATGTGTTATTGTTGATGGCCTGATAAACCCAACTGTGTTGGCTTGGCTACTTATTGGTTGTTGATAGAAGTGCATTGTTGATATAAGTGCATTGTTGATATAAGCGTATTGTTGATATAAGTGCATTGCTGATATAAGTGTAGGTGATTTGTTGACTGTCTGATAAACCCAACTGAAGGTTGGCTTGACTGTGGAAATTGTGGGAATGATATAGTATGGTTAGTTGGCTTGGCTGAGTAGCCTGATAAACCCAGTAGTGTATTGGCTTGATTGCCTGTGGCCTGATAAACCCAATTGTATATTAGCTTGGATGGACGGTCTGATAAACCCAACCGTAGGTTGGCTTGACTGTGCTAGATATATATAAAAGGATGTTGTGAAGCAGCCTGCGTGTTGACCTAACATCCAAGTCCATAGGAAATCCCAAGGCTTGCAAAGCGAAGTAGGATCCTGTGGACCAGAGAGGAAACACACAATACATATAAGTATTGGATTATTTTGCAATTTCTTGCTTATGAATATACATGTGTATATGATTTGGTTATGATGTTTTAAGCTCTTGTTTAAGAGCTAAAAACCAATGAGAATAAAGTAAACATGTGAATCTATTCAATGTTTGAATATAGGTATCGCTAGGAGAGAGCACTATGAGAGCATCCTAGGGGTGCATGTGGACATGTGACTATCCTGAAGAGCTCAGAATGAGCAGTAATGAAAAAGGTGCTAGTGAGATTGTGAAGTTCCTAGCAGTTGAGACAAACCATGTGGGGAGGCTCCATGGTTGAGAGGTCTAAAATAGACCAGAGACACTAAGTGTCATGACCAAGAGGGATTGGTCCAACATTCACGGTGAAGTGAAAAAGGCTGAGAGCATGAAAACCACAGCGGTGGTGTGGGTTCCATGATGGAACAAAACAAAGAGGGGACAAACTCTTGCTACTCTCTCTTGCCTTTTGATTATATATATGTATATATACTTATGCATTGTGAAAACAAAGGATTGCTGAATGCATGTATGACTGAAAATATATTGTGTTTATTTGCTTAAAGTAAATTATGAATGCTGGAATAGTTAATTCCCTGCCCAAGAATGGACATGAATGAGCTCATGTTCCTGTTGGGAAGGCATGACAAATATGAAAGTCTCCTTGATGAGACTTGGACTATCATGCCAATTGGGTAATTAATTGACTCATTTTAATGGCTATATTATGCTTGGTCTAACAGAATTTCAATGATGCATTTCATAGGTGAAAAAGGTGAAATCCAGTGGTCCACATTGATCATGGCAGTGGACCAAAAGCTGTTGGACTTGGCTGGAAGTTTCCTTCAAACGATTGCCAGGACCCAAGAGAATCTTGGAGAGAAGTTCAAGATACAGAAAAGGCAGAATGAGATGAACCACCATATTTTGCAAGACTCTATTGGTTTGCAAAAGGACGTGAAAATCCTTCTGGGAGCAATCGAAAAAGGAAAGGAAGGTGGATTAATGATGGGACATTTGTCCAAGCGATCCGTTAAGAAACGATCTAGGCATGAAGACTCAAAGGAAATTGAGTAGGTAAAGATGAAGCAGCCAGCGAAATGTTGGAAATGCGGAGGACATCATTTACGCTGGGACTGCCCAATGAGGGAACATAAAGAGGGTAGCAGCCACAAAGCTCCTTGACTTGGGGATGAGCCAAAAGCTGAGAACCAGCAGGAGAAGCTTGTGGAAGCCGATGGGCTTGGTCTTGAAAGTTCAAAGTAAATAATTGAACACGGGACAGATCTGCAAAATTTTGAAATTTTGAATGCACAAATGGTATATGCATTCCTATGCATTGGAACACCGAGGACGGTGTTATTCCAAGGGGGAGGGGATTGTAATACCTCGGTTTTTTACCGTGTTTGCATTAAAAGGTACATGATGTATATTTTTTAATTAATCGCGGTGTGGAGCTCAAGGAAAAAGCCCCACCATCGATTTGGTTGTGTATGTTTCAGCAGTAGGGATCGTTGTCGATGGTATATCGTGCTATCCGGCACATTATAGTTTTGGCACCATGTAAATATGCACATTAAATTAAAATAAACCTACAGCCAGCTACAATGGTGCAACATTAAATAAAAAGGGAGTGATTCCTAAGGTTAAGGGGGGGGGGTTGTCTAACCGTGGGGGTCATTAGGAGTTTGCCATGTGTTGACCACCCATTTAATTTCTGCTATTTGGAAGCAGTTATTGCTGAGTAGTGGTGGGTGTGACAGGACTGTCAGTCCTTTCCCACGTGCCCAATCCACCAGCCGACTCTTCCTCTTCACATCACGTGGGGCAGAAGAAAACACTCTCTCCACTCTTCCACTCGTGGTTTTTCCTTGGCCTTCTCACGCACAGGAACTTGGTGTTGTTCTTCCTCATGCAAGGAGCTGGAGAAAGGGGGATTGCCTCATGATTTTCAGGTGCAGAAGCCATTCATGCTCAGGGACTGTGTGTATGTGTGTTACCTTCATGGATTTGTGGTCTGTGTACCTATTTTTTCCTGTCCAGGATCGAGAATCAGACTTCTCTCCCATTGTGGCATTGTGTAATGTTTCTGTCACTTCATTGTTGAGTCGGGACTGTGGTTCTTTCCTTGATTTGGTGGTTTGCCGTGGTTTTCCCCACATTGTTTGTGGTTGTGGTCTCTTTCATGTTTTGCGCTGCTGTAGGTTGACATTGAGTCATTTTGGCCATGATAGGGCCAAGAACGACTCAGGATTTGGTTTCCCCTGTCTGAGCTGTGAACTGCTTGTTTTACTGTGGGTATGCAGTGGTTGGTCTTCAGATTGTTTAGAGTAGGATTGGAGGTTGGGTATGCTTGAGAAACCTGTTGTTTGGGAGCCACTCAGACAGAGTTAGACTACTGGATTTCTTCTCCACAACCCTTGAAGAGCATTGGAAAGGGAAATCAGGGCCTAAGGGACTCTGAAGCAGAGAAAGGGTTGATTCCTGGTGTTAGGTGTGTGGATTTCTTAGAAGTCAGGCTAGTTCTGGTATAGGCGTCCTTAGATATCCATTGAGACCAGGAGCTTAGCATTTATCCTTTCCTAGCTCCTTGATGGCCTGATAAACCCAACTGAGTTGACTTGGTTGTTTTTGTATAACCTTGGCTATTTGTAAGCCTGCTTTGACCCTTATTCCTTGGGGAATCATGCCCAGCTTGGGGGTGGCAGTGTTGCTGAGAAATTGATGAGCACGTTGGCCTATGGTTGGGTGGAACGCTACAGTGACGTAGCTGGTTGCAGACGAGTTCTATATAAGATAAGTGTTCTTGTCCATTTTGCTTCTGCAATTACATTTACTATTTCATGAATCATGATGAACATGTTGATGCTTGAATGTACATGTTTGTTTCCACTGTATGTTGAGTAGCTATGTATCCTTGTATGTTTTATGCATCTTAGCATGTTTTATGTTTTAAGCATTTTATTTCATCTTTATATGTATGTTCATGTTCATGGGGCTATTTTCCTGGAGGTTTTTGACGTTTTGGTAGCGTCCTCTTCACTGGTCGAAGGGTTGGGGACGTTACAGTGTGTCTCCTTAGGGAGCTCCAATTTTATTTGTTAAGAAAAGGTATGGGAGCCTAAAAGTGTGCATAGGTTATAGACAACTGAATAAATTAACCATCAAGAACAAGTATCCCCTGCCCTGGATTAATGATTTGTTTGATCAAGTAGGGGGAACATAAATATTCTCCAAGTTAGATTTGCAGTATGGTTATCACCAGATAAGAATTAAAGAATAAGATGTAAGTAAAATGTCATTCAAAATCCGATATGGGAACTATGAGTTTGTAGTAACTCCTTTTGGCTTGACCAATTCCCCTGCAACTTTCATTTGCCTAATGAATAGTATTTTCAACAAGTATCTAGATTAGTTCTTGTTGATTTTTCTTGATGACATCCTGATCTACTCCAAGATGAAGGAACATCAACAACACTTGGAAATTGTGCTACAAACCTTAAGAGAGAATCAACTGTATGCTAAGTTCAATAAATGTGAATTATTTAAGAAAGAAATTCAATACCTAGGTCATGTCATATTAGAGGATGGGATCGCGGTAGATCCACAAAAGATTAAGGCTATCTCAAAATGGCTTATGCCTAAGGATGTTGCTAACATCTGGTCCTTCATGGGACTCACCGGTTACTAATGACGATTCATCCAGGGATTCTCAAAGATAGCCTATCCCATTACTTCCTTGCAAAAGAAGGGAGTAAAGTTTGAGTGGTCCCCGAGGTGTCAAGAGAGCTTCGAAAATCTAAAAATATTGCTAACCATGGCCCCAATATTAAAGGTGGCTGACCCCTATAAATACTACACAATTTGTACAGATGCTAGAAAGGAAGGATTGGGGGGAGTCTGATCTCAAGAAGGACATGTGGTATTCTATGAGTCTCACAAATTGAAAGAGCATGAATGAAATTATGTAGTGCATGGTCTAGAATTGGCTGTAGTAGTGCATGCCTTAAGGATGTGGTGCCGGTACCTATTAGGGAAAAGGTTCCTTTTGGTGATAGACAACACCTGTGTAAATAATATGTTTACTCAGCTAGGGCTAAATACCAGACATGCAAGATGGATGGCCTTCTTAAGTGAATTTGATTTTGAATTAAAGCATATCAAGGGTAAGGAAAATAAGGTGGTTTATGCACTCAGTCAACGAACTAATGAAGTATATGAGATCACTATGAGCCAACCAGAAAGTGATCTATTGAGCAAAATAAAGGAAGCTGGCATCCATGATGCTAAATATGAAAATTTACTGAATAAATTGCTAAAGGACAAAGTAAACTTGAATGGGACAAAATTCAAAGTAGACTAGAGAGGGTTACTTTGGATTAAAAGAAGAATATACATGCCTGATGTTGTAGATATAAAATTGTTTGTTCTAAATGAAATGCACATACCTCATTATGCAGGGCACCCTAGTTACCAAAAGATGATAACAACACTCAGAAACCAATTCTTTTGGCCCAATTTGAAGGCAGATTTAGTTGATTATCTATTGAAATGTTTGGAATGTCAACAGGTGAAGGCTGAACATCAACATCCAACGGGTTTGTTACAACCTTTACTGATTCTTGAATGGAAATGTGAGGTAATATCTTTGGATTTCATCACATGTTTTCCTTTAACTCTTAAACAACATGATTCAATTATGGTTGTGGTAGACAAGTAAAGTAAGTCTGCACATTTTATTCCTCTGAAGTCCACTTATAAGGCTGTCAAAGTAGCTGAAATATTCTTGAAAGAAATATTTCGCCTACATGGGGTACCAAAGATGGTAATTTCTGACTAGGATGTCAAGTTTACATCAAACTTTTGGAAATCATTGTTTGCAGGGTTGGAAACTAAGATAAATTTCTGCACTAGTTGTCACCCTGAAATAGATGGACAAATAGAAAGAACAAATCAAGTCATTGAAGACATGCTAAGGATGTGTGTCAAGAAGAGGCCCATTAGGTGGGAAGACTATTTTAATTTGGTATAGTTTGCATACAATAATGGTTATCAGGCCTCAACAAAGATGAGCCCATTCAAAATCTTGTATGGGAGGAAGTGTACTACCCCTGTTAGTTGGGATGGCCTTGTGGAACGTTTGATGGTAGGACTTGAGATGTTGCAAGGAATGGAACATACTGTCTGAAAAGTAAAAAAGAACTTGAAGGTGGCACAAGATCACCAAAGGAGTTATGCTGACTTGAAGAGACAAGCCCAAAAAGAGCTACCTGAGATTGGGAAGTTGTACCAAATTATCACCACGGTTCTGCGGACCTTTTTAGATCTTGGAAATTATTGGATCTGTGGCATATAAAATTGCTCTCCCGACACACTTGAGAATTCATAATGTTTTGCATATTTCATTATTAAAGAAATATATACATGATTCCAATTGACTGGAATGTGGTGCAGGTGGAACCAGAAGGAGAATTTCAAGTGGAACCTCTGCATATTCTGGACAAGAAAGAAACAACACCTCGAAACCGGGTCATTGATCGGTATAAGGTGCAACGGAATCACTTTAGCCTGAAGGAGGAAACTTGGGAACTAGAGGAATATATGCAAAATAAGTACCCAGGTTTATTTCTAGAAGCTATGAAGGAATACTAAGAACATCGAGGACAATGTTGCATTAAGCAGGTGTGGATGTAATATCCCCCGATTCATAAACATTTAATTGTAATATTATGTTTTAGACTGCATGTTTTGAAACATTATCTACAATGATAAGTGCTACACTGCATGTTTTGATGAGTTTGGCTAACTGTGGTGTCTTCCGAAACGGTCCCTAGACGACAGTTGTAACAACTACATTGTGCCTTTAACAAAAATCTGAATGAAAGGGACAAACCGTGTTAAAGAGAAGACTATGTGTGCAAGGGTGGGATATGTAGAGAAGTAAACCTTAGGAAAGTACATCAGGAACTGAAAATGCCTTAATCACACTGAACATACCCTAGAGAAAGCAAGGTGCAGTGGTTGACAAGGATTCAATGGTGAATGGATCGTAGCTGCGGAATGAGATCGAATAAACCTTGTAGAATAAGGGGATGCAGTGGTTGGCGGGGATTCCTTGGGGAATGGACCATAGCTGTAGAAGTAAGACCTAGGAAACCAAACTATAAAAGGGCATATGCAAGGAGGCAGGACGCTGCTGAGTATGCTGGGAACGAATGAACTCTTGTTGTGTGAGCACTCTGAGAATTGTTAGGCAAGGGTTGAGAGAAACACTTGCTGTGTGAGAACTCTAAGAAGTGTTAGGAAAGGGGTTTCTTCCTGGAAACTGAACTGAGGTTAGTTGTCTCTACTCTTGGCATGTATAGTTGGGCTCGAGGGTGATTGAGGATAGAGGATATCTGTGCCTAATCTACGTTGGGTGGAACGTGGATGTCCCCTTTTCATTGCGGCTCCATTTACCAACAGGTTCCATTACTGGGTTTTGTTTCTGAGCACTATCAAGCTTAAGGTATGTTGTATATGTGTAAACATGGGTTTCATTATCAATAGAATGAAAAATAGCAAATTTATATTTATTGATGGGAATGATGCTTATGAATGGGTGTACTCATACACAGTTTTGCATGACTGTGCCTTGCATTAGGTAGGATGGTAACTCAGATGGTGTACTAATGTTTATACAGAGTTACCTGTATGCTTTGTGACTCTCTATGAATTATGAACTCATGGCATGTCTGTGTGTGTTTGAATGTATGTTTCAATGTTGTAGAGATGATAAAGGAAGATTTAAGTTTGTTAATGAAAGCATTGCTCATGACTTGATGTATGCTCAGATGGCTATGCTTTCGTTTGTTATGTAGTTCACTAAGGGTGTGATACCCTGCTATGTTAAGAGTGGCTATGACTGCATTGGATGCATAGATCATTGAAAATATATGCACCTACTTTGTTTAATGAGGCATAATTTGTATATTGATACAGTCCCCTTAAGGAAACACACAGTAGAATAGTGTAAAGATTCAAGTAGAGTTAACTGCTGTTATACTCTCATGCATTTTACATCTACATATGCCTTTTGGTTTCCCATGCATTTTGCTTAAGTTCATGGAAGCTAGAAGCCTGGTTATAGAGTCAAAATGCATCTGACTTAAGCGTTTCTGCACCCTGAAAACCTCCTGCAGAAGGTGGAAGACGGGAGGCAGGAAGAGAAGTTGAAATAAGGTAAAAAGTGGATCTCTGCACCCCTGAGTCTACTGTGGGAGGCAAGAGGAGGGAATCGGAAAATAGAAAAGAAACAAGGTACAAATGTTGGTTTTCCGCATCCTGGACTCCGACTGCGGAAGGCAGGAGGAAAAAATTGGAAAACATAAAAAGAAATAAGGTAAAATGTTGGTTTTTCGCCACCCGAAGTCCATTCACGGAATGCGAAAGGAAGAAAGTGGAAATCAAGAAGTTAAAAGGATAAAGGTAAGATATTTCAGGTTTTCTGCTACCTGGAGTCCTCCTCTAGAATGCGAAATGCGGAAGGTGGAAAGCGAAAAGTGAAAAGAAAAATTAAGGTGAACTTAAGAGTTTATGCCTACTGCAACCCGCATTTCAGAATATGGAAGGTTGAAAGTAAAATGAAAAATTAAGGCAAACTTAAGAGTTTTTGCCTACTGCAATCTGCATTACAGAATATGGAAGGAAGAAGGCAGGAAGTAAAAGAAATTTAGGCGAACTTAAGAGTTTATGTCTACCGTGCTCCGAATTTCGAAATACAGAAGGCAGAAGGCGGAAAGTAAAAAGAAATATAGGGCAAATTTAGGAGTTTCTGCCTACCTCAATTCGCATAGCGAAAGGTGTAAGGTGGAAACAGAAAAAGGAAATCGTAAAATATTAAGGTTTTTGTGCCCCGCAAACTGCAATCGTGGAATGGAGAAGGAATGAATCCTAGAATTATTTTAATTGTGGAAAGCACTGTTGTAGGAA
>LPNX011092229.1:54138-91833 GCA_001517045.1 Pseudotsuga menziesii | reverse complement strand
GGTTAAAAAACCCCTTTGTAGGTACCTACGGGGGTGGTTTCAAACCCCCCCCATAGGTTCCTACAAGGGTGGTTATAACCCACCCATAAAATTCCATCTTACTAACCTTTGGGGGTAGTCTTAACAACCCCCCCAATAACACCAATGCTAAAAGTGACTTTTGGGGGTGGTTCAAAACCCCCGATAAAATTATTTATTACAAAACTTTATGGGCGGTTATAAACCCCCCTCGTAGGTACCTATGGAGGCGGTTCGAAAACCCCCTAAAACTCTTTACAAACCTTTGGGGGTGGTTATGACCCCCCCTCATATAAACTTACAAGGGGGTTTTCAACCCCCTTCATTGTAACATACAAGGGCAGTTTTGAACCCCCTTCGTAGTGACATATGAAGTCGTTTTAGAACTCCCCCTGTAGCAACATACAAAAACGGTTTGAAACCCCCCCTATAGCCATAATAAATCATAATAACATATATTTTATTAAAAATATTGATATTGCAATATTATTAGGGAACAGAGGAATCGAACCTTCAAGCTCTTTCTTGTAAAGCATACACTCTTTCATTGAGCTAGAACCCTTTATGAATTGGGGAAAGGGGCAATATTAACACCAAGACTGCATCATTTGTAATTCTTAGAAAAGACTAAGTATCCAAACATTGTTTCTGAATTGAGAGGCCTAAGGAAGTATTCTGAATGAAGGAACAAAGAGCCAACTAAGCATGCCTCTTGTCAGTTGTATCTAAGTCAACAAAGGATAGATCCTTTGTTTAAAGGAGGAAATCCTCAAAATACACTATATACATATGAGATGAGTTTCAAATAAAACCCAAATAATGCAATGGGGAATTATTCACATGCAATGGATCATATTTCTAGAGCTTAGAATATTCTACCCCCATGAAAGCAGAAGTGCCAAAGTCCAAAATTTTGAAATGGAACATAAGTTGAATTCTGATTATACTTTCATTGAATAGTCTTCCCTAGTGAAAGTAGGAGTGCAATAATACAAAAGTTCAAGCCAGACATGCACTTGTAAATGAATTGATTTTAAGAATATGTTGCGTAAATAAAATCCATTCTAGATATAAAATGAGCACAACACACATAAGATGTAGAAATAAACAAAGACATGGCATACTAATTATGTCCTTTAACAACTTCCCTCATGGCAGTAGTGAATATCCAAATTTATGTAAAGTATTTTATGTTATGAAAGAGGGTTTGGAGAGTTAGTATACTTGAGTGTTTTACTTTCAAAAGCATAGGTTCTAAATTGGGATAAAGTATCTTGATTATATCTTAAGGCCCAATGGTTATCAAAAAAAGAATTGGGGTCAGATAGTTGAAAAGAATGAAGCTAACATAAACCACCAATGCAAAAGATGTTGAAGTTTTACGGTTAAGTTAGGATTTGACATTAAAAAATAATTTAATGCATAAACATAATTGAAAAGCAAAGTTAGATTCAGAATAATACTACTGCAATAAATTCAAACATAATTTTCTTCTCTTTCAACTTTAATACTCCAGTGGTCACTGCGTTAAAGTTGGTCCTTGAGATGATTTACCAAATGTCATGTATAGTAAGAATATTATAACTGATGAAACAAAACAATAACAATGTACATGAAATAACATCAATACTAAACATTAACAAATACTAATATAGAATTGTTTTGGATCAGCCTTATACTCAGATACCTTTAGGATCTGATCTTGTCAGCAAAGGGACAAGTCACCTAGATGAACAAATGGCTTACCTTGAGAGAGATCTTATGAGGGTTATAGAAGTAAGGGTACATATATCATATTCTTAAACAACATGAAGAGGAACTTCAATCCTTTATCCATGCTTCAACAACACTTCTTAAGTAGGCAAAGAAAACTTCACAAAACACAACCCAACCCTAGGATACTTCACAACTCAGTCTAGCAAGAGTCACTAGAAGGTCACAACCCAGTAGCAGAGAGGAAAACCAACCACTAGAAGGCCATGACCCAACAACAAAGAGGACAAGAAACCCATAGCCCAACAATATATACATCAAATAATCACAATGAACAAGAGGAAGGAAAAATAGTCCCACGGCCCAAAATATAGACACCAAACAGTCCCACGACCCATCAGTATAGACACCAAATGTTCATGACCAACAAGAGGAAGGAAAAATAATCCCACGACCCAATAGTATAGACACCAAATAGTCATGACCAATAAGAGGAAGGATCATAAGTCAAGCAAAGGAGGTCGCAATAAGAATATAAGGAAACCCTCATACCCATAAGACCAAGGCATACCATAAAGGTGGATAAAAAACCTTTTTTACCCATAGGACCAACAAGACTAAGGAATTTAAACTTTTCTCTCTCTCAAGGTACATTATTAAATATATTTTATCATCACTGTATAAGGAGAATATCCAAACTAGATGATGTGATCCTTATTTTGTCAGTCTCTGGTACATATACCTATAGGGCTGAATCTGTGAGTAAGAGTAGTAATAAACAAGTAAACAAAGAATACTATATTCTCAGGTCTGTCCCTATAACATTGTAATAGGTTTCTTATTTCATTAGTTTTTTTCAATATGGATGAAAGCTGTGTGAAATGAGGAATTAACATACGTATGTACCATATTGAATGGAGACAGTGTTTTAGAAATGTCTTGAATCTAATATGACCATACTAGTGTTATAGCTGATTTCACCACTCCAGGTGAATCACTCTTTGTATGGCCTTCCCCTGTCTCGCTGCAGACTCCTTAGACCCCATGGACCATTTTTTGTCCTTTGATGTTTCCTTGACCATCCCTAAAAACATGTGAAAAATGATACACATGACTTTTAAACTTATAAGCGTGTATATACGTGGGTTTAACCTCTAAAACCGCGTGCATCAGGATGTGTACAAAATCCAAATCCTTTTGGAGTTTTCCTTGACATGGATCCGACTCACTTGACTCCTGGCCTTCCCTATGCCTTGAGATCACTCGGATTCGACCTCTCATTACCCCTTTGAAAAGCTATATAAGGAACTCTATGGTACATTGAAGGCATATGAGAGAATTGAGAGCAAAGAAACTATAGTCCATTGTTGCTGGAACTTATGTTTGAGTATGCATCCCTTTGTCCCTTGGAGCACTAGTGTGTTCTTCCCAAGCTTTCCTTTTGCTTGTGAGCTTTCTATCGAGAGATGGAGGATTGGAGTGGTGGAGGCCCAAGTGGGGGATTTAATTTCTCCGGTTCGCAAACATGCCATCAGAGGTTGTATCTTGTAATATCTGATTTATATTAATAGAAATATCATTTCCTGTCCAATAATGTGTGCTTGAATGAATATTTTATCCATTGGATTATGTCAAATTCTTATAAATTATTGATTATATATGCTAGAATAGATCTAACACCATGATATATAGAATGCTTGTATTGTTTACTTGTTGTTGAGGAAGTAATCTATCAATTCAAGCTGAAGTTGGAAAGCTCAACGGGGATCTACTTCAACCGTCCGGAATAAGGTACGAGGTCTGATCCTTTAGTGTTAGACATTTATTTTCTATTGCATATTGGAAAAGATTGATTTCTGGAGTCAAGCTATCTGTTGTGGTACCCCAAGCCATAGGAATTTCTCTCTGTAACAGAATTGGCGACTCCATTGGGGAGTTCCTAGTAGTTGTCCTATGGGGGTTGTTTTATTGGCATTCAATGAATTTGAATTTCTCTCTCTCTCTTGTTTCTGTGTCGGGTCTAGGGGCATGTATGCCTGGTAGTGTCTGATCGGTGTGAAGTTTGTCTCAGCTTGTCTGTTTGCCTTTATTTTATGCACCTTTCTTCCTGTACGTGAGTTTTTAACTCACAGTCACGTATACACGCTGGTTTCTCTGCCATTTCCGCGTATACACGCGGGTTTACTGTGAATAGTCACGTATACCCTTAGTTTTGCCTTTTTGTGGAAGTTAAATGGTTGCTGGGTGAAGTTTGATGTTTACTGAGTCTCCTTTGGCACTACCTGAGTCTGTTTATACCTCTGTTTTTGACCAAAAATGTTTTTTTTAGGCTATATATATATATATATATATATATATTTAGAAGGTTCTTGTCATGGCATTTTCGATTTTTTGTTTGAGATTAGTGCATTAGAGTTCTTTTACCTTAGTGCTTTGCTCGAGTGCTATTTGTCTGTGCTTGCAGAGTGTAGGGGTCGTAGAATCATTCTTTTGCTTTTCATATCTCATTTTATTTCAAAAAATCTAAAAACATTTGCTTATCATCATGCATTGCATTTTGCATTTGGCATTGTACTTGCACTAGATTTGCTTTGGAGTACTAGTTAGGACTTCATATAGGAAAGCTTGCATTCATCCTTTGAAGAAAAATTGTGCATTTCACATAGTAGCATACCCTGTTTTCATGGACACAATGCATTTGAATTGATTGTTAGGTGTGCATTTTACTTCATGTTGCGTCATAACACCATTAGTTGCATGGCCATATCCCTATTTTGAGTAATAAATCCAATTAAAATCAACGTTAAATTAAAATGAATTACAGTCTTTTATTTTCTAGGGTGCACCAACAAGCTTAGGTTTTAGGATCTTGGAATAGTTCATTGTAAGTAAATTCTCCAAGATCACTAAACAACAACATGTATGTGTCTGTCGAGGTGAGTGTGTGAAATCCTTGGTATAACCAGTGTTTCTCAGGATCCTCCTCTCAAAAGGGAGTTAAGCACAAGGCAGTGTGAGCGGTTATTGATTGGGATGACGCCTAGTCATAACTGAGTAGCACCGAAGATATTTCCAGGATTGTAATCGTATCTGGGGGTTCTTTCGAGAGTTTCGGGCTTTGCTACCCTACCCATACGGTCAATCCCGCCTGTGACTGTCCGCCTGAGCATTGATTATATTGAGGTGACCTTAGTGGCCTTACCTAGGATATAGAGGGGGTACTTTGCAGGGGTTATTCTGCGGGTGTCCCGGCCAGGTTGGGGTTGAACAACACAGTCGCTTTACGCGTTGAAGCTAAGGGCCACAATAATTGGTTACATACCTCCACTTGTTGTGTATGGGAGTCTCAAGCCTCTCCTAGGCGAGACATACCTGCTTCATTCGGGAGCTCACTTATCTAGCCCTTGTTTGCTTGCATTTGGCTTTAGATTTTATTAGTGGTTGCTCTGTGCACGATAGTTTGCCTAGGGTTGCGTAAATAGAGAGTCTTTTTTATTTTTTGAGTCATTGTGGATTCAGGTGCGGCTCCCTGCCGCTCTCGTCGTTTAGCAGGACTTCTACCTTCTACTTCTCCTCCTCCTTTGGGAGAGAGACCTAGATAGTCCAGGAGGACTATCTCACACATTGATTCACACACCATGGGAGACCATATAGAGGATATTCCTGAACCTCCTTCTCCTATTCGTGTAGACGATGGGGAGTTTACTCCTACTTACGATCCTTCATCTGACTTGGCCAAGTCAGGTCCTGTGATTTTTGAGATAGGAACCTTTCATGATAGACCTACTAACTCTAGGGCTGATTCCCCATTGACACATTACCGGTATGGAATGCTGGAGGATGCCGAGACTCATTTTCCACCCATGAGCACTAGCTATGGTAGTTATGCTACATCTGGTTTTCCCACACATGATTTGGCATTTCATGTCGAATCTGAGTTCGAGCCTAACACTATGCCTGGGCGCACTCTCATTCCATACCATGCGGAGAGGTTTGGGAGCACTAGTCACCTTGCACCTTCCGTCCCAGTGGTGGAAGTTACATCACATATTCCTCCTAGGTCTAGGGTTAGCGATCCTATTAGGATACCAGACCCGAGACGGGTAATGATAGGGAATAAGACATACATTATTACTCAGGTCCCTCCATCCTCGGTCCCTACTTCTTCAAATGTTCACCCTCCACCTTATTCACGTGGTCCTTCGGGCCGAAACGTTGCTACGAGTTATGTCCGTACTGCAGTTATTAGACCAGTTGTGTCTCAGCTTCATGCACCCCCCGTCGTTTCGGGAGGTCATGCTCATACTTCTAGAGGTCACTTTCCTACTTTCGGCATGTATATTCCTACTTTCGGAACATATGTTCCTACTTACAGAGTGTCCCATGGGACATCACATGCGATGACTTATGGACCCTATTATGTGACGCAGTATGGACAAGGTTCTTCACCTTATGGGGGTAGTTATCAACAACCTGCTTACTCTCCTAATTATGGCTTTATAGCTCCTACTAGTCAAGGTCCACCACACTATGGTGTTTCCACGCCACCCTATATGGGTTTTATGGGACTAGGGCACTATGGCCAAGGCCATGGTGGTAATCAGACCTATATGAATCAGGGAGCGGTCCATCGACCTCATCATCCTAGGCTCCCTTTCCTCACAACACTTAATCTTCCTAACTTATCGAGATTAACGAACGATCTGGTAGCTCATGACTCGGATTGGCCGGCTATCCCTACCAAGCTTCCTTCGGACATACCTAAGTTTGAGGGAAAATCGGGAGAGGATCCGAGCGAACACATTACTATGTTTCACCTATGGTGCTCTTCGAATTCCTTACATCAGGACTCGATCCGTTTGAGGCTATTTCAACGCACCCTTACAGGGCCTGCCATGAAATCGTATATAGATTTACCTAGGGGAGCTTTCGCTTTGTTCGACGACCTTGCGATGACTTTTATTAATCACTTCTAGCTACCAATGCGTTATGACGTTGGTACTGAACTCTTGTTGACATTTCGGAAAGATAAAGCCACACATATCTCTGATAATATTCAAGAGTGGCGTAGAAGGAAGAGGTTAAATAAATCCTTTATACCGCCGGAGTTATTCCTCAAGTGGTTCCTCAAGTTGTTATTGCTGTATATAGCGAATGATGTTTTAACATCCGGAGTGCAGAATGAGGAACAAGTGATTTTTAGGGCACAGGAACTGGACTTGATCTATGCTCAGTCCGGTTTGTTATATGAGATTATTCCCAATGCTTCGCGTTCCAGTTTCGACCCCAAAGTCAAACTTGGACGACATACCGATGGCATTGTGGGTTGTACAAGTGTGAAACCTACGGATTCGGTTGCAAAACAAGTTAGTCAATTGTTAATCAACCAATCTGCTTTGGGACAAGCTACGGCTTCGTCTCAACCCACCCAAATGACGAGTGTACTTTCTATGCAATCATCGGACCAGAAGGGTAACCAACAGCCCAGACGGAAAGAAAAAAGGGTAAAAAATCGTAAGGGTGGGAATAAGAATGAGAATGCTAATAGTAATGACAAGAATGGCCGAAATGCTGGGGGGGATAAGCAAGCTAAACGTAAGGTTAAGTTTCCTTGCAAGTTATGTAAGGACGATCACCTCACTTGCTTGTGCCCTCGTATTGAGGAAGCTTCGGGATTCTTGGCACAGGGCTCAACTGTGCTAACTAACCCTTTACCGCATAATCAAAATATGAACACGAAGTCCCATGACCATCCTGGTGATGATCATGATCCACCGGATGGTAGTGGTCATGGGTGCATTAATATGGTCTGTGCTATGAAAGTTGTGACCCGTGCGAAAGATTATGGTTCATCACAACCCAGCCCAGGCAAAGAGCCTGATCCACCAGGGTCCCCTTTGCGTATTGAGAAACCTATGGATAAACCTGAGATTGCACCTCACATTCCTAAGGGAGTCCTTAAGCATTCAGGGCATAATCCAAATGCCCGAGCTGCCCAAAACTATTCAATTGTCGAGGATTTGGGCCACACTCCTTGTGCGATGTCTACATTGGAAGTGCTTCAGAGTTGTCCTTCACAAAGGAAGGCGTTGCTTTCTGCCCTTGGTGTGAATGATGATGATTCTTCTTCCATGATCAAATTTGAAACCGTAGGACTTCAGCCTCGCTTGCCCTACTATGTGTCTCTTTTGATTCACGTAGAATGTCTTAATATGACCGTTAAGCGCATGGTGATTGACGAGGGCGCTGCTACTTCTATGATGCCTTTATCCTGTTGGAAGGGTCTGGGCTCTCATGAGCTGTCTAAATCAGCGACCATGTTAACTGCGTTTGATGGGAGATCTTTTAGTCCTCTCGGTATCCTTCCTTCACTTAAAGTCCGTTTGGGTGGGAAGACCGTTGCAATAGAGGTTGAGGTGGTTGATGTGCCCCTTGACTACAATCTCTTGCTGGGTAGGAACTGGATGTACAGTATGCAAGCCATTGCTTCTTCCTTGTTCTGCGTTGTATGCTTTCCACATAACAGGAAGATCGTAACAATTGATTAAATGACATTCAAGAATTCGTCTGTTACCGCATATTTGGGAGCTTCGATCCCGATCGTTGAGCACTCTCAGCTGGCAACTGGGAGTGTGGGTGTAGGCATGTATCCATCCATCATGGGAAGCTTTAGTTGTCCTGCATCGATCCTTATGATAGGATCTAGTTCCGATGAGGCTTCGACATCTATGAGATCAGTGTCTTTTCGCACGAGTCATATGGAAGATCCTTGGATTCTTCCTACGAGGGCGCTGCTACTTCTATGATGCCTTTATCCTATTGGAAGGGTCTGGGCTCTCATGAGCTGTCTAAATCAGCGACCATGTTAATTGCGTTTGATGGGAGATCTTTTAGTCCTCACGGTATCCTTCCTTCACTTAAAGTCCGTTTGGGTGGGAAGACCGTTGCAATAGAGGTTGAGGTGGTTGATGCGCCCCTTGACTACAATCTCTTGTTGGGTAGGAACTGGATGTACAGTATGCAAGCCGTTGCTTCTTCCTTGTTCTGCGTTGTATGCTTTCCACATAATGGGAAGATCGTAACAATTGATTAAATGACATTCAAGAATTCGTCTGTTACCGCATATTTGGGAGCTTCGATCCCGATCGTTGAGCACTCTCAGCTGGCAACTGGGAGTGTGGGTGTAGGCATGTATCCATCCATCATGGGAAGCTTTAGTTGTCCTGCACCGATCCTTATGATAGGATCTAGTTCCGATGAGGCTTCGACATCTACGAGATCGGTGTCTTTTCGCACGAGTCATATGGAAGATCCTTGGATTCTTCCTACACTGAGTACTTCGAGTGAGCCCGTCGTGACAGATGTGCCGTTGCCTATAGCTATGAATGCTTATCAATCTAATCTCAAGTGTGTTGCAGAGCCTAGTCCTTCCTCTTCGTGGACAGAGGAGGAGGACCCTTATGTTTTGCCGGCATGGGCAGTACAGTATTCTCACGCACATGATTGCCTGGATACAGTTTTCCCTTCAGATGAAGCGATTATTGAGGCTATGTCGGGAGTTGAGACACCATGGGAGGAACTCCATCGTAGATCGTACTTTCTTCCAGAGCTTGACCGCTTGGAGCGTGAGGATTTTAGGGCGGTTCTTAGTCAGAGAGTTGGTAGTCCTGTGGTTCCATTAAGTTCTCCTGGTCTGATGGCTGATGGAAACATGGTGAACATATATTCAATGATTCCTATCAACATCACTCGCAATACTGGCACGATAGAGAATGTCTATATTGGGGCAGAATGTTCCCATGCTGAGATTCTTGAATATGCCGAGATATTTAAGGAATTTCATGATATTTTTGCTTGGTCTGACGACGAGATGCCAGGTATTGACCCTCGTATTGTCGAGCACGATATTAAGACTTACCCCATCGTTAATCTTGTTCGACAACGTTTACATGCAGTGAATCCTAGGAAAGCACCCACAATTAAGGTAGAGATAGAGAAGCTATTGAAAGCCGGTTTCATCTATCCCTTTCCCTTGACAGAGTGGGTCTCAAACCCCATTTTGGTTGATAAGAAGCGGGGAATGATCCACATATGTACTGATTTTTGTGATTTGAATCGTGCCTGTCCTAAGGACAATTTCCCCACACCATTTATTGATCAGATTTTGGATGAGTGTGCGGGTAGCGAGGTGTTCTCCTTCATGGATGACTTTTCCGGATATAATCAGATACAGATTAAACCTGAGGACCAACATAAGACTGCATTTATTTGTCCTTGGGTAACGTTTGCATATTGAAAAATTTCTTTCAACCATAAAAATGCTGGAGCTACATTTCAGTAGGCAATGACGTTGATCTTCCACGATCTCAAGTCAATTATCGAAGTATTTTTGAATGACCTTCCTGCTCACTTTCGCATGAGAGTGCGTCATCCCTATAACTTGAGATTGGTATTCGAAAGATGCCGGCACTATTACGTTAGATTAAGTCCTCATAAGTGCACCTTTTGTGTGAAGTCAAGGCGCTTGTTAGGATTCATCGTTTCTAAAGAGGGTATAAGAGTCGACCCTTTGAAGGTTGAGGCAATACTTCAGTTGTCTCCCCCGAAGAATATTCATCATCTTCAGTGTTTGCAAGGCATGTAAAACTTCTTATGGAGATTTGTTGTCAACTTTGCTAATTTGACTAGAGGCTTCATGCATCTCTTGAAGAAGGACACCCCCTTTTATTGGGATGAGCGAGCCGAGGAGTCCTTCGATGCACTCAAGCGAGCCCTAGCGTCGGCCCCGGTGATTAGTCCCCCGGACTATAGCCGTGATTTTCTATTATATGTGGCTGCATAATTAGAGACGATTGGTATGGTTTTGGTTCAAGAGGATGAGGAGATCCAAGAGCATGTCATATATTATTTGAGCTGGAACCTTATTGATGCAGAGATTCGTTATTCTCATGTTGAGAAGCTTGCTTTAGCTACCGTACATGCGGTTCAACGGTTGAGACATTATATTCTCCTTCGCCAAACCTTGGTTGTAGCCCATGTCAATCCGTTTCAATTCGTCCTCACCCGAAGGATGATTGGGGGAAAATATAATAAATGGATTGTCATTCTGCAAGAATTCGATCTCGAGTTTGTTTCGGCAAAATCGAAGAAGTATTTAATTTTTGCAGAGCTTATATCGGATTTCCCGAGCGAGGCCGAGGAGTTGGTTTGTGAAGATACGTTGGTTGATGAACACATATTCGTAATCTCAAGGTTAGACCCATGGTATGGGGATATCATAATATATTTACAAACATTGAATACCCCTACTCACCTCTCGCGAGATGAACGACGACGATTATGTCACGTCTCTAAGAACTATCTCATAATGGATAACACTTTGTACCGTCGTGGGGTAGATTCCATTTTATGACGTTGTGTAACTCATGAAGAGGCTGAGGTAGTGCTGAATGATTGCCACGGAGGGGCGTGTGGTGGTCATTTATCTGGGCTTTCTACAGCTCAAAAGATTTTAAGAGCGGGTTATTTCTGGCCATCGATCTTTAAGGATTGTGTTGATGCGGTCAAGAGGTTCCATCCTTGCCAGGTGTTCACACATAATATGTGCACGAAACCTTCCCCGTTACATCCCATTATCACCGCCAGTCCCTTCACTAAGTGGGGGCTCGATTTTATGGATTGCAACCCAGCTTCGGCTGGGGGGCACCATCAAATTATAGTGGCTATTGATTACTTCACGAAATGGACTGAGGCTATGCCTACAGTAAAATCCGACGGTGAGACAGCCACTCACTTTGTATTCAACCAAATTATTACTCGGTTTGGGATTTTGAAAGAGCTTATCACTGGCCATGGCTCGCACTTTCAGAACCGTATGATGGAAGAGTTGGCATTGAAGTTAGGGTATAAGCAAGAGCATTCCTCTTCTTACTACCCTCAAGCGAATGGATAGGTAGAGGCAGTGAATAAATCACTCAAATCCATTCTCCAACGAACCATTGCACAAAGCAAGAACAATTGGCACATCATGTTATATCCTGCTTTGTGGGCATATCGAACCACTGTTAAGACTGCCACTGGTTTTTCTCCATATCAACTTGTACATGGAGTGGAGTCGATATTGCCAGTTGAATGCGAGATTCCTTCTTTGAAGCTAGCTATAGAACTCTTACTGGACACTTCCCCATTGGAGGAGCATTTGGTTCACCTTGAGCAACTTGATGAGCAGCGTCGGAATGCCTTGGTGGCTCTAGAAGTCAATAAACATCGTGTAAAGGTCCAGTATGAGAAGTCTGTTCGTCCAAGGAGGTTTAGTGAAGGAGACTTGGTCCTTTTGTGGGATCAACTAAAAGAACCCTTGTTGGGGCTCGGACCTTGAAGGTACTTAATTTTGGCAACTCCGCGGTTTTGGTGCGAAGCTTGTAAGCAGAGTTGCGGTCCAAAATAGTCTTAGGGGTTCGGGGTTGGGTCGAAGCCCCTCTTTTTGTAAATTTCCCATGGTTTTTGGGTACCCATGGTTTAAGCCCATGGTATTGTAATAGTGCACTTGTATAAATAGGCACTTATGTAAAGGAGTCAAAAAAGATAGAGAAGCTTTATGTTATGATAATGATGTGATGCGAAGAAGATAAGGTCTATTTTTGGGTTAAGGTTAAGTCCCAACTGAGTGCATGGACGACCTCTGCAGCTGAGTGCGCAGAGGGTTTTGGAAGAAAGGTTCTACAGCTAAGTGCACTGTTTTGGGCTGTTGAGAAGATTTACAGCTGAGTGCACAGATCAGAACTGTGTTGTTTGTAAATTGTTGAATATAAACACAGTTCTGTGGATGTAGCCCCTACACTGGGGGTGAACCACGTATATCTTGTGTTGTGGTGGTTCTTTTTATTTTGTTCCTGTTATGTTTTTATGCATTTGATAAGTAGATGAATGGTAAAGTAAGATAAATTGCTAAGTATTAACTTCACTATGAATTCCCAATTAAGGGCTAAGCAAGAAACTGTCTTTTTATCTAAAATCCGAAGCTATTTGAGTGAATGTCGAAGCTCTGTATTGCATAATTATTATTTGTTAAGGCTAAAGGTACAATAATATCGCTCTTTCGCCTGCAGAAACTTGATTTTGCGGCACCCCATATCTATTTCAGGTGAGACTGCAACCTGTTCGCAGGTTGTTGCTGAAAGGGCCAACATTGTGGGTCTGTTTGTTGGTGCGAAGAGAAAAGCATAAGAACCCGGGTCTGCCCTAGCGCCCAACAAATTAGTTCTGTTGCCGGTTGAACCGGTATCTGCTTCAAGAGGGATCTAAGTCGTACCTGGAGGGATATGATTTGGAGGCCCTCAGTAAAAGAAATCACTGACTGGGTTGGAGATACTTATCTAAAATTTGCTGAACAAGAGAATAAAGACCCTCATCGTAGCTCAGACGACTTCTTGCAAAGGTACATTTTTACTGATATTTATGAAATTTTCTTTGCTAGTATCCACATAGAATTGCACCAGTGGTTATCCAGGTTGACAGAAAGAAAGACAAACTTCAAATAATATTAGTCTCCTGATTGGACCCCAAAAAGAATTAAGCTGTTGAAAAGTGTGAACAACGCGGTATCAAGAGCTGTTGACTTCTGGACAACGCGAACCCTTGAAGCATTTGTGACGAAGTTCGCCATCGACACACATACTTCTTTCAGCGAAGCAGAAGACAGTTTTTCAAAGGACCAAGGGGTAAGTACCTGAATTCATTAAGTCTAAAAATTAAAATGCTCTTGGCTGAGAAAGGCATATTGCTTATCCAATCTGATTGCTAGATTTATTGCTACTAGCCTATGTTTGGAAGTGAAAGTAACTTTGACAAGCAAAGTGGTTTGCTTTGCATCGGTAAAAGATACAAGAGAACTGTTGGATCCTATACCCTAGGCCAGAATACCAATTATACCTCATTAAGTCTAGAAGAATCTGAATCTGAAGAAACCCCTTTTGTTAGAAACCCTCCTATAACTCTGCAGTGAAGATCTGTTATCCCTAAGAACCCTTCGCAGTCTGAAAGTAACCCTAGCCCGAGTAGTCCTGTAGCAGGTCAGTCTACCTCCGTAAGTTCCCTTCCTCCTGTTACCAGTCTCCCCCCTGTTATCAGTCTTTCTCCCCCCCCTCCCCCCCCTCGATTCACTATGGCCCATGTGAATGATGATATCAAGCTCCCAGTCTTCAAAGGAACTAGATCAGAGGATCCATAGCAGTTTTGGTTCTTATGCGAAGCTGTTTGGACTGCTAAGAATATTATGGATCAAAATACAAGAAGAGCGCAGCTGGTCACCTCTTTCAGAGAACGAGCTTTGACCTGGTTTATGAAGTTTTCCAGTACTCAGAACTATATCTTGGTTGATATTAAAAAAGCAATGATCAAAGAATTCAAGAAGCCTAAATCGGAGTCATAGTGTATAACTGAACTGAAAGAAATTCAGCAGAAGTGTGGTGAATCAGTTTGGGACTTTGATTAGAGGTTCAAGGTTCTGTTGGTTCAATTTAGTTTCACTATTGGACCAGAACAACATAAAGAATGGTTCATTGCAGCACTATTGCCTCATATCAGGACTCCACTTATGCAACAGAAGGTTGCTGATCAGCAAGAGGCGTTGGAAATTGCTATGAAACTTGAAACAACTCCTGTTGGGGATAATTCTAGAATAGCCCAGATACAGGCACAGTTAGCCTAAATGGCTTTGGAGATTCGCGACATGGAAAAAGGGAAATCTATTCGAGAAGAGGTTTGGTGTACATGATGTAAGACAGAAGGTCATGACAAAGAACAGTGTCCTGCATTAAGAAATTATTTGAATACTGGTGCACTGAACCCGTTTAACCCTGATGTCCTATATTGTGAGATCTGTAGAACAACTGGTCAGTATCGACCTGAAGATTTCTATCTACTGCAGAGATATGTTCAAGTGCCTAAGAATCCCTACTGCAAGTTTTGTAAGTCAGTTGGACACAACGAAGACGAATGTCACAGTTTTGACCTCATGAGAGAGCGAACCTATGATGCTTATAGGGTACAAACCGATGCACAAGGAAATGATGGATATGGTTACCGTGGTGGTACACCAGGTCGAGGTAATTTCATAGGTTGTGGTTGTGGTGGTATGCCTGGAAGAGGTCGGGGCCAAATTATTTGCTATAAACGTAATCAGGCAGGACATGTAGCTAGGGACTGTCAGAACCCAACTACGACATGTCGATATTGCAGAGCAGTAGATCATGTGATAGAGCAATTCCCATAGTTAATAGCCAAGATACAAGAAAGAAATGGCACTCCTACTCATAATGTTCAGATGATTGCTGTAGAGAAAAGACTTGTCCCAGCCCTTAACGTTGTTACAAGGAGTGGAACTACGACGCAGGTGTAGAATAAGGGGAAACATCCTGATGAGGCTTGGGTCCATAATACCCTAGAGAAAATTCCAGCCTTCGATGTTGGAAGAGAAAAAGGAACATTTATGGAAGCTAAAAAAGACTTTGCTGATCCGAGAACATCAGTAGCAACTACGCAACAACATCAACAGCAGTTACAGTTTCAAGAAGCTTCGTCGGATCAAGTAAGTACACTGACATCATTTTTACAGAGTTGTATGAAGCTATTAAGAAATCAGAATGATTTGAATGAGTTACAGAAAGTTATTGCATCTTGCGAACCTCATCGAAGCTCTGATAGAGGAAAAACTGTTAATAGAGTTAGAAGGACTGGAAGAGAAATGAGATTGCATGCTTAGATAGGAGATTATGACATGACTTATATAATTTTAGACCTGGGATCAGAAGTGAATGTCCTAACTAAGGATACATGGGAACAAATGGGGAAAACTACGCTTGAATGGTCCCCTATACAGTTGAGATTAGCCAATCAGCAGAAGATTGTGCCCTTGGGAAGATTCCCTAGTGTACCAGTGGATATTGATGGAGTCCATACCTTAGCAGATTTTGAAGTCATTGAAATAATTGATGATAGCAACCCCTATCCACCATTGCTAGGAATTGAATGGGAACTCGACATTTATGCAGTAATCAACCTTAATAATAGACAGATGACTTTTGAAGGAAAAGGCTTGAGATTCATAGTACCGTTGGACCTTTCTCAAGGAGAAAGGTATACAGAGCCATTCAAAGATGAAGATCAGGATGTTTTGGATCAGATTTACAACATCATAGCTAAAGAAGAAGACTATGTCAACCCTACTGCTGAAGGTATAATGGATTGGCAGTATGACAGTTCTTGCATGACTGATTCAGATGAAGGCTTAGAGAATTGGCAGGATCGATTTTATGAGCTACATGGACATCGATGTGCAAGAATTACTAAGTCTATCAGATGGGTTGGCTCACAGACAAGAATCTTACCTATTTTTGATGGCTTGACAGACCCATAAGATTTTATTGTACAATTCTAAGAGCGAGTACCAGATTCACAGAAAATGGAGACTCTAGATTCAGTATTCAGAGGCACAGTTGCCAGATGGTGGAATGGTCATAAAAAGTATATTCATAGTTGGAGAGCTTGTCAAAAGTTTCTTCGCTTGAGATTCATGGATCAACCTCAGGAGGTAAGAAGCAGATTTAATGGTAATACTAGCCCTCAGGAACATTTGGAGTAGTGTTATGAAGCATGGAAGCACGTACCTTGTGAAGAATGGGTACATAGGTTTGTACACACTCTGGAACCTGTAGCAAAGAACTAGTATGTAGAGGTGGAGCTTCGCCATGGTACTGTAAGTTGGGTTAGCCTTGCTGATAGTTTTGTGCTCACATTTTCTATTACTGAGGTTTTCCCTGCTTTGGACGCAACTATTAGGTTGATCCATACTAAGGTGTTTGATGATAAAGAAATAGCCAAGTACCAACTTGATTGGAAGGAACAAGAAGCTAATGCAGTAGAATGCTATAACCTCACCATTGATGAAGACGATGACCCTCGCAACATTAATATTCTTGAGTCAAAAGGACATTGCGAAGTACATGGACCAGCAGTTGAATCACTTGAAGTAACTCATGCCTTGAAGATAAGGAAAGTAAACATTGGATTAGAAGAAATGCCTAAGTACACTACCATTGGAGATTATTGGGACGAAGAAATAGTGAGCAAAGTGATTGAACTCCTCCATGAGTATTAGGACTTATTTTCGACGAAGTTCTCAGAAATGAAAGGTATGCTTGGTGATATAGGAGTGATAAAAATACCTTTGAAAGCTGATGCGAAGCCTATGAAGCAGCGCCCCTATAGGCTGAACCCTAAGTATAAAGAAAAAGTCAGGATGGAGATAGATAAGATGCTTGCTGCAGGAATCATTGAGCCTGTCGAAGAGTCCAAATGGGTCAGCCCTATGGTGGTACAAGAAAAGAAGAACAAGGGAGAAATCAGAATCTGTGTTGATCTGAGGAAGCTGAATGATGCCTGTTTACATGATCCTTTTCCTACTCCCTTTACAGATGAAGTTTTAGACAATGTCGAAGGTCAAGAAGTGTATTCTTTCACTGATGGATTTTCAGGTTACCATCAGATCAGAATTGCTCCAGAGGATCGACATAAAACAACCTTCGCTACAGAAATGGGATCTTTTCAGTATACTGTTATGCCCTTTGGATTGAAGAATGCACCTGCTATATTTTCCAGAGTAGTCATATCTACATTTAAGGAATTTATTCATAAGTTCTTGGAAGTTTACTTTGATGATTGGAATATCTTTGGTTTATTGAAAGATCATATAGGCAGTTTAAGACTTATGTTGGGCAAGTGTAGATAGCATCAGATTTCATTGAACCTGAAGAAGTGTCTCTTTTGTGCACCTTTTGGAATTCTAGTAGGTCACATAGTATGCAAGCAAGGATTGATGGTGGATCCTGTGAAGATAGCCATTATTGTGAACTTGCCACCTCCGAAGTCTGTTAAGCAACTTTGCACTACGCTTGGTCATACTGGATATTACAGGAAATTCATTAAAGGATATGCTCAGATTACAGCCCCTATGGAAAAGAAACTGAAGAAAGATATTAAGTTTGAGTGGACACCTGAATGTCAGGAAAGCTTGGATATTTTGAAAGAAAAGATGGTAACTGCCCCTATCGTAGTATTCCTTGATTGGAGTAAGGAGTTTCATGTTCATGTCAATGCATGTTCCATTGCTTTAGGTATAGTATTGGCCCAGTCAGGTGAAGGTAATATTGATCACCCTATTGCTTTTGCAAGAAGAAAATTGTCCACAGCAAAAAAGAATTATACTACGACAGAACGAGAAGGTCTAGCTATGGTTTATGCCTTGCAGAAATTTCGACATTATTTGTTAGGATCTCATTTTAAGATGTTCACTAACCATTCTGCATTGAAGTATTTGGTTAACAAGCCTATGTTAGGTGGAACGATATGTAGATGGCTGATTTTGTTTCAGGAGTATGACTTTGAGATCATAGTTAAGCCAGGAAGACTTAACCTAGGCCTAACCACTTGACGAGGCTCGAGTCAGGAGAAGAGCCCACTAGTTTGGATGAAGGTCTTCCTGATGCCCAGTTGTTTGCCATCCAGATGGTTGATGACTATTTTCAGGATATTGTTCAGTACTTGTCTATAGGTTTTGCACCCTCTGAGATGACAACACAACAGAAGAAGCAGCTGGTGGTTAGAGCAGCTGACATTACCTTGATAGCTGGATAGCTATATAAGATGGGACCAGATGAAATACTGTGCAGATGTGTCTTGGAGCATGAAAAGCCATTGATTTTGGTTGAGGCACATTCTGGAGCAGCAGGAGGTCATTACGCAGGAAAAGCTACGGCACAGAAGATTCTGACAGCTAGATTGTGGTGGCCTACGATTCATAAGGATGGAAGAGAGTATTGCCACAGCTGTGATATCTGTCAGAGGACAGGAAAACCATCCAGGAGGGATGAGATGCCTTTGGTTCCACAAGTAACTTTACAAGCATTTGACAAGTGGGATATTGATTTTGTTGGACCAATCAATCCCCCTGTAAAGAAATCTGGAGCAAGATACATTATTACAGCAACTGATTACCTTGCTCGTTGGGCCGAAGCTCAACCAGTCAAGGACTGTAGCACTGCTACAGCTGCAAAGTTCATATTTGATAATATCTTGTTGAGGTTTGGGTGTCCTAGAATTCTTATGAGTGATCAAGGATCACATTTTCTGAATAAGACTATTGAAGGATTGACTGAAGAATTTCAAGTATATCATCAGAAGAGTACTGCCTAACATCCTCAAGCAAATGGAACTGTCGAAGCCTTTAACAAGATTCTTGAGCACGCTCTGATGAAGGTTTGCAATGTTAACAGAAATGATTGGGATCTTAGAATTCTAGCAGTATTATGGGCTTATAGAACCACTTGCAAGAAGTTGACAGGCCACACACCTTTTAGGATGGTATATGCACAAGAAGCAGTTATTCCCATGGAGTACATTGTTCCTAGACTCAGAATATCTGCCTTCACAGAGATGGATGATCCAGCTATGTTGAATGAAAGGCTGGTGAAGATACTGGAACTAGAAGAAGACAGATTCATTGCAGGTTTGCAGCAGCAAGTACAGAAAGCTAGAGAAAAAGCATGGCATGATAGACACATTAAGAAGAAGCATTTTTAGAATGGTGATCTTGTGCTTGTGTACGACAGTAAATTCATGAAGTTCCCAAGTAAGTTCAAGACACATTGGAAAGGAACCTACATAGTTCAGAAAGTTACCGATGGTGGTGTAGTTCAGTTAGCTAAATTGAATGGAGAAATTTTGCCTTCCATGGTGAATGGAAGTAGACTAAAGAAGTACAGGGATGGGCCTGTACCCCCTGATTATAAGTAATAGCAAGAAGAAGAGTCTAAGTACCAAGAACAGTTGAAATTGGGTACTAGACTATAATGAAGCTGTTCTCAGAGGACTTCGACAGATTGTTGGAAAATTTACGAAGTGTCGAAGGTTGTGGAAGAAATTCTGTCGTGGGTCGAAGTTCGAAGTTCTGTGAAAGCTTGTGTCAGGATGACTTGAAGGTCTATATTGTGTCGAAGGTCGTTATTGTGGTGAAGCTTAAGTTAGTGGTTGTGCCGAAGAAGAAAGGTGTGTTGAAGATTAAAATGTGACCGTTGGAAAAAAAATCAGATTTGGCGGCGCTGGTACGTTAACTGCATTAACTGCCTGTAATGATGATATTTTGGGAAATCTAGCATCGTTTGGACAAGATATACTACCGCTCGGTAAGATTTGGTGTCTTTAATGCACAGTTATTGCAGATTTGGTCGTGGATCCTATAAGAAGACACACAAGCCTATGAATTTCGCATTACGCATTTTCTTGAGTTTCACAGTTGAGTCCATGTCAGCTGATCGTGAAGTCCAGCTATTGGTGAGAGAATTCAGAAAGAGGGGTTTGCAAAACTTTATGAGGAACCCACCTACATATGCACCTCATGAAGAGCCTTCCCTAGCCCCGAATGAACCAATGCAGAAACGATCTAACAGAAAGAAGTTTAAGGCAGAAGTTTGCTCTAAGCTGAATGAAGAAAGGCACAAACCATCAGGAAAGACACCGGAGAATCTCAAGATTCAGATGAATCCCCTTGGTTCAGCAGAGCTCCCACCTGAAGATTTTGAAGACTTCAGGGAGGATGAGAATGTTGCATCATAGCATCCACCATATCTCCTATCTGTTCGACCAGGAGTTCAGCCACCTCCGTGGACAACCAAGTTTGCGTTACTCACCCCTTCGTTGCCATAGGGTGTGAAGTTGGTCGGAACGATGACAGGAAGATTAGACTGGCTCAAGTACATAGACCACGATACGAATGATCGTGAGAAGTTTCCATAATTTGCACCTGGGAAATACTTACACTTCGTCCATTACCCGGAGGTTGGAAAAACGTTACTTGAAGTAAAACAGTGGGCTGCTGGCTTGGAGCAAGCTGGCTTATTGAAGATGCTGAATGTCCCCCACTTTGGTCGCAGCCCACAGGTTACCGAGGTGGTCAAGCAGTTATTGGTGTTTTTGCATGATGGGAACCTATGGATAGGAAACCAGAGAATTGCTATTAATGGAGAGATGATTCATAGGATTACAGGCTTACCGAAGGAAGGACCTGATCCTGGGATTGAATTTGTTGGAAAGCACAAAGACACGAAGCTGGCACAGCACATGAAGGATCGTTTCGGTTTGACAAAAGGAAATCAAGGGTATCAAACATCGACTATTCGGCACCAGAACATTCGCTTCGCCGTAGAGATCCTAGCATGCAAACTAATGCAGAAGTGCAGACCTAATGAAGTACCTGCCCCGATCGTCAGTATTGCTGCGAACTGTGCCGAAGGATATAGTTACAAATGGATAGAGTACATCGCTAGAGAATTCCTTGCAGATGTCCGTGATGCATAGGAGAAAGGTAGAGCCTTTCATTATTCCTGGTTGTTAGTGCTTATTGCACTGGTAGGATGGAGAAAACCTACCAAGGCATAGTTTGTTGATGTGCCTCCGGAGATGCCCGGCGCAGCAAGGTATGCATCTCTTTGGGTTTCACAGGATAAAGCCTTGCAGCAGATGACGAACTAAGTGTTCGCCTTCTATTCGATGAATATTACATATGAGATCCTGAAAACACCGTGGCTCAGTAATGAGCTATTTTCTCAGTATACTGGAGTGGCTGAATTCAAGGCTGATATGCATAATGTCTTCATCCAGGCCCGCGCAGATAACAAACATACATGGTGGAAGTTACCATACATGGTGAACTAGGAAGACATCCTCGTAGTAGTTCAGTAGTGGTCGGTTGAATGGATGAAGGATGCAGGAAAAAGGCCCAACATACCAGTCCCTCCTATAACAGATGTGGGTGCAGGTCCTAGTCAGCCGCAACAGAATGACCCACTAGAAGAGAGCAAAGAACAAGATGAGTCACAGCAGAGCGAAGGTGACCATGGTGGAGATGATGGAGCTAATGAAGAAGAAGAATAATTATCTAATACCATTTCAGATCCTAATCGCCCAGATAAGCGCAAGTCCCCAGAAGTGGAGGAAGTTACTAAGCCTCAGCCCAGAAAGAAAACTAAGGCGTCGAAGGGAAAGAATATTGTCGAAGAGCCCGCTTTGATGATTGACGAGCTTGATCAGGCTCTAACGAAGTCTATAGAGGTATTATCCATGAAAAGGGTAGATTTTGAAGCTAAACATATTGATGTGCTCACTGGCATAGCACAACGAATTGCAGAACTTAAGGAGTTAGCGGAAAGAACAACAACTGGCGCTGCAGCAAGCAGTGCCCCAGTAGGTGCGCAGCCAGATACTAGACAATGGCCAGCCAGAAGCAACATAGGATAAGTACCAAGTGCATCTCTTATAATACCTGACGCAGCATCTTGATCGTAGATGAGTATGATAGTGTAGATAGATTACACTAAGCTTTCTATGCAAGAGCTGCATTTTTGTCAATTGGCACTCATGAAGGAGATCCAAGAATGAGACAGCTACACACACATGCAGTTAGAGAATACCATGAAGCAGAGTGACAGCACAGTTGAAAGAAGCTGAACAAAAGAAGAGGGAAACATAAAACAAGCAGGCTACACTAGCGCGAGTGTTGGATGAGGCATGTCGAAGTCTCCCTAACCTCGACATGTAGGCTGAAGAAGAACCAGAGCAAAGAACAGTAAAGCTGAAAGACTATGCAAAACAGTCTAGAAGCCTAATAGAGAAGATGAAAGTAGAACATGAGGCCCAGATTGCGGAGCTTCAGCTTCACCTCATTCCTGAGAGTCCACTGGAGGTCAGGGAACAACGTCTCAGAGATATTGAGGCGTCAGCAACGAAGATCTCAGATCTTGTAAGTAGTGCATCAAAGCTGCTAGACGAAAGTGTCAAGGCCTGGGAAAACTTGCAGGACAACCCAGAAGTAGAAAAGTTGCAAGAAACCATCAAGCAGCGACAGACAGAGCTGGATGCAGTAAAAGCAGAAATTAAGACATTGCCTCCTATGCAGAATATGCTTAAGGTGAAGCATAGTAATGAGCTCCAGTGAGAAATTGAGTCTTGCAGAAGAAAAGAAACACTGTTAGTGAGCTATGTGCAGCCCCTCATTAATGAGGCCTTGGAGTTGAGCACTGCTGCGGACAACTAGCTCAAAGTCTTGAAGGAGTATCATGCGTTTGCACAGGAAAAGGCCAACGAAGCATCTGCAACAACATTGCAAGAGATAGTGGAGAAAGAGCAAGCAGCCAAAGATATTATGCGCAGCCTCAACAAGCAGTTTACTATCTTCGCCAACAAGACTCTTGCACCTGAAAAGCAACAGAGTGTCCTGGGACGGGACACTGGTGAGTCTTAGGGGCCTGTTGGGGCTCGGACCTTGAAGGTCATTAATTTTGGCAACTCCGCGGTTTTGATGCGAAGCTTGTAAGCGGAGTTGCGGTCCAAAATAGTCTTAGGGGTTCGGGGTTGGGTCGAAGCCCCTCTTTTTGTAAATGTCCCATGGTTTTTGGGTACCCATGGTTTAAGCCCATGGTATTGTAATAGTGCACTTGTATAAATAGGGACTTATGTAAAGGAGTCAAAAAAGATAGAGAAGCTTTATGTTATGATAATGATGTGATGCGAAGAAGCTAAGGTCTAATTTTAGGTTAAGGTTAAGTCCCAGCTGAGTGCATGGACGACCTCTGTAGCTGAGTGCATAGATCAGAACTATGTTGTTTGTAAATTATTGAATATAAACGCAGTTTTGTGGATGTAGCCCCTACATTGGGGGTGAACCACGTATATCTTGTGTTGTGGTGGTTCTTTTTATTTTATTCTTGTTATGTTTTTATGCATTTGATAAGTAGATGAATGATAAAGTAAGATAAATTTCTAAGTATTAACTTCGCTGTGAATTCCCAGTTAAGGGATAAGAAAGAAACTGTCTTTTTATCTAAATTGCGAAGCTATTTGAGTGAATGTCGAAGCTCTGTATTGCATAATTATTATTTTTCAAGGATAAAGGTACAGTAATATCCCTCTTTCGCCTGCAGAAACCTGATTTTGCGGCACCCCATAGCTGTTTCGGGTGAGACTGCAACCTGTTCACAGGTTGTTGCCGAAAGGGCCAACACTGTGGGTCTGTTTGTTGGTGCGAAGAGAAAAGCATAAGAACCCGGGTTTACCCTAGCGCCCAACAACCCTTGGGGCAGGGAAATTTAATCCTATGTGGCATGGTCCTTACGTGGTCAAGCGCGTGTTAGAGAAGGGTGCGTATGAGTTAGTGGATTACGAAGGAACAGCCTTGGTAGAGCCTAGAAATGGGCTCTATCTCAAGAAATACTATGCATAATTTTCAGCCAAGGCTACTTATTGTATATTATTGTATAGTTTTGCATAGTTAGGTATTTTTCTAATCACGATCAGGTTTGTGATTAGTTTCTGTTTCTTTTGGCAGATGTCAATGGAATCTTCCACTTACATAGGATTCACGGATGGTGAAAGCCGTCACACTCAACACTCAGCCTCTGCTGCTTGGGTGATTTATACTCCTATGGGTCAGGTATTTTCTTCAGGAGGCGAATGTCTATGGCCGTCTTCCAACAATGTTGCTGAATATAGTTTCGTTATTGAGCTTCTACGGGATGCCATTTCACATGGCGTTCTCTCTCTTGAGGTACTCTTGATTCAGAGTTAGTAGTGTCACAGCTTAATGGTTTGTACCATGTTAGAGATCGGATGTTATTGAGAAGATTCTTACGTGTGAGATTGTTAGAACGACAATTTGACAATATAAAATATATACATATTCCAAGAAATAATAATCAAGTTGCTGACTCATATGCTAACTACGTGTTATATTGGCATTTGTTTCATTCACAATAAATTAACCACAAACACAATTTTTACACTTGTAAATAAATAAACCGATCACCATAAAAACTTTTTATATAACATCCAAAATGTGGTAATACATAGTGTCATGATACAAAATTGGGGCTCTCGAGTGACCAACATATAATACACGGTAGTACAAAATGTATACACTCCCAGGTGTCTAATCCTATGGAGGAGGAGGAGGGTTGTGATCATGGAAGGTCACTATGGCTCTAGATAGCCGTCGGAATAATCGCACCCACGCGCATGGTACACCCACCACCTGCTGCTGCATAGCCTCAGGCAAGTCTTCGACTTACGCCATGGGAACCCTATGTGTCAGTCTCACAAAATTGGTATGAATGCTCTGGAGTGTCCGCTCCACATCCATACCCGTGATATCATCTCGTCTGCCCCTCCGTCTATGACGTGGGAAGCCTTCTGGCCACCATGGTCCCACATCTGCACACAAATGGTAGATGTCACTATGTATTGTCACGCAAAAATATGTCTTTTTGATTCCATATAATCAAGAAAACACAAAAAATTAAATAATTCAAAAAATTTAAAAGAGAGAGGGTCGAGATAAGTCACCTATATCGCCATATGCCGATCCTTGTGGTAGCGACATGTCCAGGTCCCCCCGAAATCTATCCCCGCATAGGGGTATTCATCGATGGAAACTATCTATCGTCGCCACCATGGAAAGAAGTCAGTTGGATATGGGTTGGCCACCCTACCACCCCCCCAGTTTGCGCATAGCACCTTCCCAATGCCGTTGGGCTGGATCTAGAACCCCGTGAAGAGGAATGTCCACTCTGGGGCTCAATCCTGGAACACGCTCGAAGAAAAACATGCTCAGAATACTGCTGAACCCAAAGTTCCGCACTCTACCTGCCTTACACTCATTGAGCTGATGTTTCATGTTGCTCAGTAGTGTAGTGCTCCATTCGTAAATCATGGGTCTCATGCACTCCACTGCATAGAGCATCAGAGGCCGCGAGGCCTGGTGGAGTGATGTCAAGCCTGCTATCTAACCCAATGTCAAAGTATGGCCTTTAGGCCTAGCACCTGTATAGCGTTGGTAGGGACCTGACTCCCCACCTTCTCTATGTCTGGATAGCAGTACACTGCAATGTACTCATCGATAGTCAGGCCACCTCCCAGCCCACCATGAGAACGAAGGTTCATCACTTCCCCTCGTCTAGAAATCCCAGTAATGAAATATATGTCCTCCACCTCTATAGTGAGGGACATCCCATCTATCTGGAAGCACTCAGAGTCTGGATCCCAGTAATCCACCAGCATCTATAATAGTCTTGTTTTGGCCCTCAAGCCACCAAGACACCAAAACTTGTAGAGTCCGCATGCACGTAGAGCCTGTTGAGCCATTAGATCGGCCCTTACTGCTTCCTCTACCTCACCATGTTCATGCTCTCTCCACTCTAGGACCATCCTGCACAAGAAATTTCCAATTTACCGATTAGATTATTGAAAAAACCTTATGCGCGTCCTCATATGCGTCTGTTTTCAAAACAACCGCGTATGTACGCGGGTTTGGGGGCATTTTCCGCGTATATCCAGCCCTATATGCGGAAAAACCCTTGATTTCCGTGTGCGCCACATTGCCCTTTTTAGGTTGGCCTAGAAAGCTTATTTGACCATGGAATTTGACAAAAATTGCATTGAAATGAAAGAGAAGAGCATGGGTAAGTACCTGGAAAAAACGGTAGTGGATTCCGCCGGCTGGATCTCTTGGAATTCGCTGTGGAAAATCTGAACTCAAATGGGTAAAAGTTTCAAATGTTTTATAATATTTTGAACTATTTACTATTTATAGAAAATTTTCAAATATTTGAAAATTTTTACCCCCTTTTCTATAGTTTTGACATTTTCTAACCCTTTTGGACCGTTTTTGACATAATTCATGTTGTAGAGGACTGTTTTCAGTGCCGTTTCAGCCGCTGGATTGACCCATTTGTGCCGATCTCAGGTATCATGTCTAAAGTAGCATATAGGTTAGGTTTCACCACCATTTGCATTTTTCATTACCTTATGACCATTTCATCATAACCTTAGGTACGAACCCACTCTATTATGTCATAGAACCTTCTTGCTGTTTAGAAGTGGCATGATAGGAGTGGTAGAGCTTCACCTTACATGGGTACCCTAGTTAGCGCCTTATTTGCATTTGGTGCCCATGCTAACGTTTTCTCCTTTAGGGTGTGGGAGTCCATTGTATAGTACTGCCATGACATTTCGCAAGAGCCTCATACTCCTCTTGATCTTTTGCTGGCCTATTCCCCTCGGGACTCCCTCATGTCAAGTTGTGAATGCATTATCATGAGCTTTTCATGCCTTATTGAGCCTTATGCCGGCTTCCCTAACATTGTGTTTTAGCCATATAGCCCTAGCTTTTCTCATGTCTAGCCATGTAGAGCCATTTTTTATATCCTTCGCAGCTTGTTTCCCTTTTTACTGGGAGGGGATTTTCCCTCGAGTGTCGATATCCTACACATGTATCCTTCCATTGAGCATAGGTATGTTCCACTGCTTGGAACTAGTTTGTTTTCCTTTATGACACTCATCTCCTCCTAGTCTGTAACTATAAATCTATTTTATTCTTTTTTCAAGCTTTTTAAATAACTGAAAAAGTCCAAAAAAATAAAAAAACCAAAAATCCGGACAAGGAAAGATGTTATCTGTGGCAGCTGTTGAGTTGTGTCACCTTCGAACAGAGCACTGTATATCACATCCATTGGTTGGGTCATAGTTTGACTTTAGGAGCCGTACTCGTCTATCTGAGTTTGTCTCCATCGACTGGTTAAGCTTCCAGTCCCTATGGAGCCTCTGTCAATGCCTCCTGTGTGGCAGAGATGTCCCAGTTTGTATATCGAGTCTATGCTACCTCAACTAAGTCACCATATGCCGTTATGCTCTTATTCGAAGGAAGTTGAAACCTGAGTCGGCCATTCCTTAGTTATCCTGACTTTGCATGTCGGCCATTCCTGGTACAGTTACTGGTTCGTGCACCTTATGACCGAGTCCTTCCACATTATACAACTTTGCTGAGTACCTTGTGTTGGATGATGGGGGATGCTTTAATGCCCTCTTTCCAGCAGATTTCATCCCATCGACTTCAGATCATTTATTATGGGATTGGAATCTAGAGTCATTTTGAGTGCCTTGAGACTTGCAGTAATTAGTGGCAGGTTCTCTCGCCATCGACAGTCTTTAGGAATACATCAATGTCCCCTGATCGATGGATCCTCTCAAGTGTTCGACCTCAACACATTTATTCACACTTGTTAGTTTGCACTCTAGTACCTTGATTCCCATTTTTATTATTAGTGGGTGATCTCGCGTCTGTTAACGATATACATTAATGACCGGTAATCAGATGATGGACTACTATGTTCGACCTCGACACCTCTATTCACATAGTAGGACATGTACTCGTAGTAGTTTGTGTAGAATACTTTCCAGATTGGTGGCATCTTTTATATGCTACCTCCTTGATTGTGCTAGTGTTCATGAGATTTCAGCTCTTGTGACTTGATTCTAGTATATGTCAGACATTTCTAGCCACTATGGAGATCTTGATCTCTTATATATCTTCAGCCATTATGGCGATCATGGTCCTTTGTATATCTTCATCATGAAGATTCTGATCTATGTATATTGTACGTGGCGATGACCACTTATGTGATATCTTGTATCATGCCTATTCATGGCCATTGTACTCTTATGTATCCGGGACTGCTATATGTATTTGCAGTTATGTACAGAGTTGTATTGTTGTACTATGCTGATTGGGTGGCTGGTCTTCCATTTGGGATCCTTCATCACTCCACTTTTGGGATGGACTTATAATGTATTTCGGCCATCGTATAACCCCTCTGACCTCACACATTAGGGGGCATCTGTTATAGATGATTTCACAACTCCAGGTGAATCACTCTTTGTATGGCCTTCCCCTGTCCCGTTGCAGACTCCTTAGACCCCGTGGACCATTTTTTGTCCTTTGATGTTTCCTTTACCATCCCTAAAAACATGTGAAAAATGATACACGTGACTTTTAAACCTATAAGCGCGTATATACGTGGGTTTGACCTCTAAAACCGTGTACATCGGGATGTGTACAAAATCCAAATCCTTTTGGAGTTTTCCTTGACATGGGTCTGACTCACTTGACTCCTGGCCTTCCCTATGCCTTGAGATCGTTTGGATTCAACCTTTCATTACCCCTTTGAAAAGCTATATAAGGAACTCTATGGTACATTGAAGGCATGAGAGAATTGAGAGCAAAGAAACTATAGTCCATTGTTGCCGAAACTTATGCTTGAGTCTACATCCCTTTGTCCCTTGGAGCACTAGTGTGTTCTTCCCAATCTTGCCTTTTGCTTGTGAGCTTGCTATCGAGAGATGGAGGATTGAAGTGGTGGAGGCCCAAGTGGGGGATTCCGTTTCTCTGGTTCGCAGACGTGCCATCAGAGGTTGTATCTTGTAATCTCTAATTTATATTAATAGAAATATCTTTTCCTGTCTAATAATGTGTGTTTGAATGAATATTTTATCCATTGGATTATGTCAAATGCTTATACATTATTGATTATATATGCTAGAATAGATCTAACACCATGATATATAGAATGCTTGTATTGTTTACTTTTTGTTGAGGAAGTAATCTATCAATTCAAGCTGAAGTTGGAAAGCTCAACGGGGATCTACTTCAACCGTCTGGAATAAGGTACGAGGTCTGATCCTTTAGTGTTAGACATTTATTTTCTATTGCATATTGGAAAAGATTGATTTCTGGAGTCAAGCTGTCTGTTGTGGTACCCCAAGCCATAGGAATTTCTCTCCATAACAACTAGCATTTTAAAAAGCATTTGCACAAACTCATCAGTAAAAAATACTTGGCAGATATTGGTGCATTTCAAACCCAAAGGAACCATAAATCAACATCAAGACTAATTCTGGGCAGTAAGGAAGGTCGTTTTCTTGTGACAACATCCTTGTGAAAACATCCTTGTAACAACATGGACAATAGATCAATAATACTTATACAAATGAGAATCATACCAAGAGTGAGAGCCATGGTTCTGCAGATAAAGAGACTTATGTGACTAAGAATGGCATCTTTGTGATATCATTCTATTGAGAAACATATTTGATAGACTTATAAGCATGAAATCTTAGTGATATCATTATCTTAAAGAATAACAATAATTCCCAAGTATAACACCACATCACATGGTCTTATAACATGAGATAGATATCAAGTGGTTCCATAGAAAATGATTCAGCCAATTTATCTCAAATTACAAACTATGTTTTTGACAAATTTTGTAGGTGTACCTTTTTTAATTTATTTTGTTTCCTCACCAAAAATATTAAAGACCCAGTTTACGGATCTCAAGATATATAATAAAATCATTTGCTAAGATTTTTTAACTTGAATTGTTGAGGTTTCCATATGTGAATAGTATAAATGTGTTTTCTTTCCTACAAAGAGACACATAAACCTATCCTTGTTTGCTTCCCTACAAAAAATCTATCCTAATGACGTTAACCCTTCCTCAATTAACCAATAGAGGCTTTAACATAAAGTCACACCATCAATTCATATCCCACATGTGCATGTCAAGAAAGGTTGGTACTAATCCTACAAACGATAAAAAAAAGGGTTTCTAATACCTAAGACAATCTTATTAAATCCATCTCCATAAAGAACCTCAGATGATAAGACAAGGTCTTATGTTTCCATTGATATAAAAATCCCCTTATACAAGTAACATTGAGCTATATCAATCATAAGGGGAAGAGTAAACACAAACTAGCAAAAATCCAAAGGTCCACTTCCCTTAGAACACATGTATTCACACTCCATACAACAACGAGGATGCTTCAGTATTGCTGTGATGTATTAAATGATACACCGTGTGATATGTCACACAACAAAAATATTTCAAATAACGTGACATGCCACATTGGCCCTACATTCACTTGACAAATAGAATCCCAATACCTCATGAATGGTGTATTACTTAACACCTGTCAATGATTTTGAGAACTTAATGTCACCTGACATATCCCATTGTATATCATGGTACACAAGACTATACCTTCATGTTGAGTATCTCCTTAGACAAATGGAAAACAATAGTGTTAATGCTCCATAGTCCCTACTCAATTGGTTTTCCCACTACCTTAACATGAAACATCACAAGTACTAATGCTGGATGATTAATAACCTACATCCTATCATAGTGGAATAAAATTATAAATAGACATTATAGGTGCACCTTCTTCTCTAGCTAGGTACCACGTGACAAGCATGACCTCACAATGATTGATCACGTCTCACAATATTATCCAATTCAATACATCACCATAGTTTGTTTTCAGTGTTCACTATAGTGTGATTTCATGCAGAAATATATAACTGTAACATTTATTAATGACACATATGGACTTCATCATTCCCTATATCATGAAAAGAACAAAGATATGCAAGAACACAATAACAACTTGGTTTCGACTCTAATATAAATGATAGGTCAAGTAAATATACCAAAGGCCTATCTATGTGGTCAAAATGTCAGAAGAAGCCTCACAATACCCAAAATAAAAATCTAGTTTAGGTGTTTTCTCTCTATAATTAGGTCACTCCATTCTCAAGCTCAACTAAGAATTAAAAAAACAATAAAATGCTTTGAAACCCTAAAATGTAATTGTTCATTGCCTCCTTTCCTTGATATTGTTTTGCATATGTTTTTGTTGATAACCAATACCAAAATGTAGTACATGCATATTAAAGCCATTCCCCATTTCCTAACTTTTGAAAACTTCCAATTCAGAAACTATACCATACATCTTGATTTCAAGGATGAATGAGGAGAATATTATCACACATAGTAGCATTTACTATAAATGAACTCAAGAGGGCCACCCGTAAACTATAAGTGGACAAATTCCCAAGACCTAATGGATTCCCTGTAGATTTGTTTTCAAGGTTTTTGGGTACTCATTCGATAGGATCTATTATTATTGGTGTAGTAAAGGAAGGATGATCACATTCATATATCTTTCAACTGTACATTGGAGCAAAGAAAAATATAGAGGTTTTGAACATAAAATCCAGTAGGTGGAACAAAACATTGATGTACTTTATAAGCAAGCATTCACAAGATAACGCTATACATATATTCTTGATGCTTTTCTAATTTCCTCCCCTTGATAAATAATCTTTTCATGCTTACATAGGATCCTAAGCAATACCCAATATTTTTTTTAGACCTAATTCTTAATAAACATGAAGAGAAACGTCAATCCTTTATCCAGGCTTTAGAAACACTTCTTATAAAGGCAAATAAACCTTCACAAAACACAACCCAGCCATATGAGACTTCACAAATCAGTCTAGTAGGAGTCACTAGAAGGTCACAACCCAACAATAGAGAGGACAAGTAACCCACATCCCAACAATATATACATCAAACAAACATGACCAACAAGAGGAAGGACAAATAGTCCCACGACCCAACAATATAGACATTAAATAGTCACTACCAACAAGAGGAAGGACAAACATTCCCATGTCCCAACAATATAGACACCAAACAAGTTGTTCTACCCCATGACAAACATGCATGACCCCAAACCAACAACCCAGCAAATTCACCCCATAATTGTAGAAACAAAAGTGATAGTCACCAACTTACGAGGAAACATATCTGTAGACAATTAGCACACTTCTATAATAGAGTACAAAACAAATAAAATGATTTGGGGTGTTGCAACCCTTATGAACCATGTCTTCCAATCATCTTTAGATATCTTAACAACATGAATCTTCAATGCTCCTAGATTCAACTATTTCAAAATCTTGCGATCTCTCACAATACAAATGTCAATCCCAGATAGAACACAATAAGGGAAGAAGAAATAGAATTCACAATTATCAGATATCTATTGAGCATCCTTCTATCTATAGCTGAGTCCCCATTTCTAGCCTTACCTTGAATTTATTCACTTCCATCACCGGACCCAATTACCAACAAAAAAATCCCATCAAACTCGTCCAAATACAAAAAGAAGCGCAAAAGTGCAAATACCTACAACCATTTCCATGGGCACTGTAGAAATGGAATTCATGGGCTGAACTTCCACAATCTGATAAGTGAAGGATGCCATATTTATTTGTCCATTTCTCATGAATGGAATATGACATACATACATTTCTTCTAACTTGTTCATTATTTATTATGGAGAACATTAGAGGCCTACCATACATGAGTGGCTGGCATGATTCATCACACACAACTAGAGGATGGAAGTATATCTTTTACAATTAAAGGAAGGAAGTTAGTTTTTATTTTCTTGTGTTTTCATTGGAAAATATAAGAGATCTACCCTAAAGGATACATCCAAAAATTTATGTTAAAGAACTAAACTCTTGTGAAAATTTGCTTAATGTTTTTTGGGATTATCCACTCGTGGTATATATACTTTCTCTCACTCTTCCACGCATCCACAAAACCATATTTTTTATGATGGATCAATTAGCATTTTCTTGCTACAAGCTCTTCATGTAATAGGGAAGGAATGCTGAAGCATTGAATGCCATAGAAAAGGCTGCCAGAGTCCACCCAGATGCTGATGCGCTTGTCAATGTATTTCAAGATAAGGACTACAATCATATGTCGTTACACACTTGTATTTTCTTTCTCCTCATCACAACAACGCTTAACTTCTCCTCCCAAAGACATATTTTTTGGTATAGTGTTGGTTGTGTTATAGGCCATAAATATTGAAGAGCAATTTGGAACTCATCCTACACTTATAATTTTTGACCACATATGTTACCACCCCCTGGGAGATACTTCTCTACATCAAAATTCCTAACTGAATTGATCTTTGTTAGCTGACATTGGCCTCACCCTTAAAGTTCTGTATCATCTTCATTTTCCTTGCAAATCATTGTTGATTACATTTAAAATTTTACTACTTTTTGAAGATTAATTTTTGTTTGTTTTCTAGTACATATACTTCTAGTTATTGCACCAAGAGTAGCCAGATTCTCTACAACCTAGTATGGGGATATGTTGTCATGTGAAGTACATTGACAAGGGAGATTTTGTCAAGTATAGTACATTGACAAATATACAACTTAGTATGGGAAGATGTTGTCATGTAATGTACATTGACACCAAATAAATAAATGAAGCTATTAGGCAACACGTGTAGGATCAATAGTTAAAAATATTAAAACCAACATAGCTCCATCTAAAACCTAGATCTATCATGCATAATCAAGAAGGATCAAAATTTTGGAGGTATAATTTGTTTTCTTGATTTATGAAAAATTTACACCTCAAGTAATTCAATCCCTTTCGGTGTTTGATAGATATGACTTTTAGATGGATCTATACTGGTATTGATCAGCCCACAAAAGTCTCCATGGTTGGTGACATAAACAACCCATATTTTATCTCATTTCATTATCTAATAGTAGCATAAACAATTCATTTCTAATCTTTTTGAATTTCCATAGTACCAACCTTATACATGGAGCAACACGCCTTGAAAAACAAAGTCTATTTAATTTCCTTCAGAAGAGAATTGGGTTATTTCAAGTCCAACCATGAAGGACAATAGGCAAGGTCAACTTTTGGCACCTTAAGTGTGTCACCGGACTTTGGCCTATATCAAGTCTTATCTAGTACTGGGGTTGTGGTTGTGTGTGCATACCCTTGGGTGGTCAATTACAATATGCCTATACTTTTTCAATGATATGGTCACAAGGTGTCGAATTGTGAGAAACCAATGTTAGAGAAGGAGGCTTTCCTACTGTACAATCTTTGGCTCTGTTACATGGAGTTAAGGGCATAAATATTGCTTGTAACTTTCTCTATGCTAAAATTATTGATCCAGATAAGGTGCAAGGTGAAGTGACAACATTAGCAAGAAACAAATTTTCGACAATTGAATAAGGCTATCAAACTAATTATTTCGAAGACCATATTTTACAATCTACCTTGCAGATGTTGAAATTGAAGGAGAAATATAATTTGTAAATTTTTTTGATGGAAAATAGCTCCAATATTATAATGAAAACTCCACATTTCAATAAAATCATGTTCTTGTGGATCACTAATCATGCTGAATAAAATCCATAAAAGTCTCTTAAGACATATCTTTAATTGAAATTTGAAAATTTAGATTAGTTAATATCTCCAACTGTTAACCATGCCAGTAGATCAGAGATGTTGAATTGTGTATTTGTCTTAGGAAAGACAAGACAATATATCCTTCTAGTTGTATCAATGTGAAATAAAACTTGAAAAAGCAGTTATTAGACACTCTGAAATCTATCCCAGTCCCAATCATCTTCATGTCTCTAGCTGTCTATAAGGCCTAACAGATTATTTTTGCATGGAAAATATTAGGGTTGTTCTAATATAATATCAATAACTAGGGACAGAGGGTTGACATTGACATATTACTTGAAGAAGGAAATGGGACATAATAAAACAACTATGGCATTGTCAGTTTGAAACATTAAAAAAATCCCGTAAAATTGTGATTAAAACAAGTTATTTTTTCATGCCTGTTTTGTAGATATCAATTTTGACCTTGCATTTATTAAAAAGGACCCCTTTAAATTTTCATGCCTGTTTTGTAGATATTTAAATTTTGACCTTGCATTTTTTAAAAAGGACCCCTTTAAATTTTCAATGGAATTGGTTCACTGGTGTAGTAGACAGAGTGGTTAAACAATCCAACAAGGTTTAATTCTTGTAGTGATATTCCCTATTCACATGGCATGTGTTTAAAGGGACGAAGCATGGTGCAAGTCTCAAGTGATTTCATAGAATAGATACTCCTTACACTTGGAACCTAAGCCAAAGGAAGTCTGTTATATGCAGAGCAGCCTCTTGGGGTATGTTTCTTGAATTACTTCAAATGAAAAAAGTAACAAGGGTGTAAGGTAAACCAGAGGGTGTGACAAAATACGGATAATGGTCATTTCTAGTGATAAAAGTTTCTTCTGGAACATCATCTTCATGAACTCTAACCTCTCAATTCCACCTTGAAAAAAACTTTTGCTTACTCTATTGTCAAGACATCAATACAAAAGAGAGCCTAGGAATCTTTGACAAGCACAGTAGTCCATCCTCCATGTTCTAGAAATTTCACCTCATGGGTGTAAAGAACCTCATAATATGGAATTTAGGTCTTCCTTACCATTTTTTTAGACAAGAAATTATAGGGATCCATAATTAAAAGAAATTCTATCTTTTGTACCATTTATAATTCTCTTTTATTAAGAACAACTTGGTTTTCTGAAGTTTTCCAAAACCTATCCCTTACTATGAGAGGTAATTTTCTTAACAGGTTCATTGAAACAACATAATAGCTCTTTCATCTTTCCATGATTTATTTCCATCTGGGTTTTGAGGGTAATCGTTTATTTTTTCCACGAATACCTCAAAGAAACCCACTAGGAACTTCCCCTCATTTCAAGGACAATAACTAGGGAAAACCAGATTCTTTAGGGCTCAAGGCCTATACAACAATATACTCATTAAGGGATTAAAATATCACTTGTAGGAATTGATCCCGGGTGATGAGGATAACTCTCCTATTGACTACCTAGGCTAGACCCATATGACAAGGGCTATCATTCCCATAATGATTCTCTCTCTCTCTCTCTCTCTCTCTCTCTCTATATATATATATATATATATATATATATATATATATATATATATATGTGGGCCTTTTATTACAAATACCATATCAAGTACAATAGGGATTATATCAGAAATCTTCTAGCTCCCACCATCATTATTAAAATTTTGTCTATATGCTACAATTATCTTTGTATTTGTGTCAAGCTTTGAACTAGTTTGGGCATTCATTTAGTTTTTCTCTTTTTGAGCCTTAATTATCCTCTTATTAGATGCTCAGTGACTCCAAACTTAATCCCTTAGGCTCCTTATCACCTCTACCAGGAAGTCAAATTCACAAAACTCCTCCCGAGAGCAAGTAGATGGAAGTTTATGATGTCTACCAAGCCTATACACACCCACCGAAAATTACAAAACTCAATTCTGCTGCTCAATTATTGATCTAGACCCCTAGACGAAATCAACATGTGTCCTTGAATGGCTCTTGGATGTGAGTGAAAACTTGCCATAAATTTCAATCCAAGACTTGGATCAATGAACCATTGACTACAATGGGTCTGGGACACACAACTTCAGCTAGGACACTGCTTTCCCATCTAGTTCCATGTTCCAAAGCTTTCTTTACCTAGTGATTTGAGAAGTTAAGGCTATGTAGCTAGGGTACTTGTACCCGGGGGGTAGGGTACATGTACCCATACCAGGTACTTGGGTTCTCATAAGGTACGTCTCCCGCTGTACTCTGCCATACCCCATACTGGCTTCACATACCCGACATCGTTATAAAAAAATGGGTACTTATAGGTGAAATGGTACATTGTATCTTGTGTCTAGGAAATTCGTACCCCGTGTTTGGGTACTCTTGGGGTATGCCCAACTCAGTAAACTGCAATCCGTTGGGGATAATTTAACACCCACCAACCAAATCTAAACTAGTTTTTTGCTAACTGCATATGGATTCTAGCTTAGGAATTATGTCAAATAATTTGCAACACTGTTCAAATTCCACTGAATATTGTGCAAATCTGGTACACTAATTTTGCATTGATTTACAATGAATGTTTTTATGTTTTGTGTTCAACACTCATGGAACAAAATTTGACTACCAAATGTGCACATAAAAAATATAGATATGTAATTAATACTAAGAAATACATTCACATCAACCCAGGAATATATTTGGCAATGTGCAATTTTTTACTACTTGTAACCAACATACAAATAGGTGTTTAAAATAAGATTTCAAGTATACCTTTAGGTTTTAGTTTGATTGTTTGTTACAGCTGCCTGGTATAATGATTTATCAATTTTTATGTAACTACTGGTCTTACAATTGATATCTACAGAGTCTATGATTAATTAAATTTTATGTTTCTAATTTTCAATACGAATGTTCAGTGTTCAAATAATCATT